>OZ010669.1:31191184-31706184 GCA_963932185.1 Troglohyphantes excavatus | reverse complement strand
GTTTGTAATTATTGATATTTATTGAAAGTGATTTATGACGGTAGCCTGTGTAGGCAAGCAACTGCTCTGTTTATTCATTTTTAATCAATGTACTCATTTTAAAGTACATGTATTTTTCAAAAATAAAACTTATGTATTCGGAGCTATAATAAGCATCAAATGTACTCAAAAATGAGTAGATTTTACTTATTTTTAAGTACCTATTTTTAACGGTGTACTATTAGAATTCCTCCGTTGTTACTAGAGAACTATTTCACGTATTTGGTATATGTCATCGATATAAATACCAAGACTCCACACTCTAAAAAATAGGTACTTAAAAATAAGTAAAATATATACATTTTTCATTACATTCGATGCTTATCAAAGCTCCGAATACATAACTTTCATTTTTGAAAAACGCATGTACTCAAAATGAGCACGATGAATAAAAAGAGTAGATGTTGACTTACACAGGCTGCCTTCATAAATCACTTTCAATAAATATCAACAATTACAACTAAGACTTTCCGGGAATCTAACCCAATCCGTCTACATGATGTTGTCCGCATCTTCGAGCATGAATGGACTGTAGTAGAGCGAATAGGACGTCATAATCGTAAAACCAACATCTCAGACCGAATGGCCTCAGACACGTGACTTCTTTTCAAAATTATGAATTAAAAAATACTCGCGATTGGCTGATGAATTGCGAAATGTGTAACAGTGAAAATTTATGAATGGAATGACGTAATAAACCACGTGTCTGAGTCCATACATGTTGGCCTCAATTTGATGTTAGCGAGATTATAACATTATATTTTCTCTACTATGAAGGATCCATGCTCGAAGGTCCGCACCGAAGTCCAGGGCCTTATCCGTTGTACTACCGGAGAACGTCGTGGAAAAGTTATAAACAAAAGTAATGTTAATAAGACCTGACAAAAGAATGGGTAGTAAGGTAATTGAGTCGTAATAACTCAGTTTCCATTTAAGCAATCGACGTCAAATAATGTGGAAAACCATCTTCTGAACAGCTATTTGAAGTTTGCCTGATCGCTTTGTTAAGATGGCTTGAACAAAAGCTGAGATTAGCAATATTAAATCACACTGTTCATTTTGCGAAAGTACGATTACTTTAATTTTAATACGTGATCGCTCATTTACGATGCAATTATACTCAAAGAAAAACGGGTACGTCCATATACTCATTTTTAAGCACCTTTTTTTACAGTGTTCATTGAGTTTGTAAACAATTACAGTTAACACCGTTCCATTAACTATGCAACCAATTTATAAATTAAATTTAAACACCCCAAACTCTACTCGACCCATTCCGGAATTCGCATACTTACCGACATATCCATTAAATGCCAGCCAGTCTCCTAAACAGTCTACCCTCTCAAAACAGGATAAGGATGCTTCAGTCCACTATCGGCCCCTCCACAGTCCACGCAGGGCAGAGAGAGCTTAGGGGTAAATCCCGGAATGTTAGGCAAATTGGTCCCGCGCGCAATTAGACGTGGGATTACTGTTGTCTCGCAGATGGTTGCGGGATATCTAATTGCAGGGGATCTCTTTGATGGCTCTCGTTAACGAAGGCTTGTTGTCGCATTCAATGAAGAGGGGTCTGATTACGAATAGGATGGCTGGTCTATGTGCACTAGGGCTGCCGTTTGGAGATGATGGTCAATCCTGTGGAGTTTTTGGAAAGTAGTAGAAAGAGATTTGGGTTGGTTCCAAGGATTGTCGGAATGAGTGTTGTTGAGAAGGATTTATCAGTGATGGGGTTTTGTTTAGAGAACTGTTCCTTTAATTATTTCGATTCATAGATTTTTCGGTAGGTTTTTTTAGATCGTTTTGTTGTTAAATCGGTTGTATCGTTTTCGGTAGGTTATCCAAAAATCTTATTTAAAAACTTTAATGATCAACCCGTTAGGCAGTTGAATTAACAGATTTGGTTTTGTTAATTAACGTCGCACTAGAGCTGAACAGTGGGCTATTAGCGACGGTTCGGGGCCTATCTCGAAGGAAAGACCCGGGAACGATGCCTTGTATTTTTGAACCATGGTCAGATGACGAGGACACACCAGAACTGGCACCCAACGCCTTCAATAGACGTCGGGAATTTGGACCCCGATTAGAGTTATCGTGCACCAGTCCCGTATACACGGCGATAATATTTTGTGGATGTTCTGGAAGACATTCTTAGTATTTTGTAGCGAAGCTGGCAACCCTTCAATCACAAGATCATTACTTTTTTACTTTTCTTAGTCAAGTCCGTTGCTCTAGTGCAGTGGTTCCCAAAGTGGGTTCCGCGGAACCCTGGGGTTCCACGAAAAAATTTAGGGGTTCCGCGTGACAAATTTTATTCGATTAAAAAAAAATAAGAATGATGTTTAATATATTCACATTTTCCGCAGAAAGTTTGCAATCGACCCCCAAAATTTATGTAATTTTTTTTGTGCAATATACCGGTGTATGGATGTTTAACCAAGATCAAATTTTCGATCCTACCAATAGATGACCATAGTGGGCGTATTAACAATATTGCCGATGACATTGAAATAGAACTTATTTCATGGTTGCAGGCGTCTAACGCTTATGTATTACAACTAGATGAGTCCACAGATGTTGCTGGATTAGCAGTTTTGCTTGTTTTCGTTCGGTATGATTTTAATAAAAAAAATTGAAGAAGATTTGCTTTTATGTGAAAGTGTGAACATTAATACCACGGGGAAGAATATATTTAACTGCATTGATAATTTTATGACAACGCATGAAATTAACTGGGGAAAATGTATTGAAGTATGCAGCGATGGAGCAAAACCAATGACAGGAAAAGTGAGTGTTGCTGTAGCACGGATTAAAAATGTTGCAGAAAACTGTAACAGTACTCATTGCATTCTTCACAGATATGCATTAGTAACAAAAAGGATTTCGGTGACGTTTAAATCTGTTCTAGATGAAGCAGTGAAGATTATTAATTTTATCAAAAGTAAACCATTGCAATCACGTATTTTCAAAGCCATGTGCGAAGATATGGATAGTCTTCACACCACTTTACTTCTTCATACGGAAGTTAGATGGTTATCGCGTGGTAAAATGCTTGTGCGAATATTTGAATTGCGAAAGGAACTGATGGCTTATTTTATTGGTCATAAATTTGAATTATCAGACAGATTAAATAATATGGCTTGGCTATCTACACTTGCATACCTTGCTGATATATTTGGAAAATTGAATGAATTATGTTTGGCTCTGCAAGGAAAACAAGTCAACATATTGCAAACAAAAGATAAATTGGTTGCCTTTTCAAGGAAAATACAATATTGGATTTCAGCGGTGGAGCAAAATAACTTCGAGTGTTTTCAGACGCTTAGTGATTTTCTCGAAGAATCTGAAGTGGATTTAGATATGGAAATCCGTGATGGTATAAAAACACATCTGTCTAGTTTACAGCAATCACTTGGTGATTATTTTCCAAACCTAGAGAATCAAGATAATTACTGGGTACAAAATCCTTTTAAAATAAAAGAAAAACCAAAAGGATTTCATTCCATGGATTATGAAAATTTGATTGAATTGAGTTCGGATACACAATTAGAAGCCAAATTTATTACAGTTTCATTAACAATATTCTGGTCAGATGTATTCGATGAATATCCAAATTTAGCAAAACAGGCTATTCGAATTCTATTGCCGTTTGCAACCACTTATTTGTGTGAAGCTGGGTTTTCAAAATATGTTGGGACAAAAACCAAATATCGTAACAGACTTGATTCTGCACCAGATATGCGTGTTCAG
Source organism: Troglohyphantes excavatus (assembly GCA_963932185.1). Taxonomy (NCBI): domain Eukaryota; kingdom Metazoa; phylum Arthropoda; class Arachnida; order Araneae; family Linyphiidae; genus Troglohyphantes; species Troglohyphantes excavatus. The sequence goes on along the minus strand of OZ010669.1, from coordinate 31,702,398 downwards.
GTATCAAACTTAACGCCCAATTTTAAGAGAATCATGGAATCAAAGAAGCAGATGCATTCTTCACATTAAAGATTTTCCATTTATTTTAGTTTGTTTTGTATTTTTATTAATTATTTCTATGATGAATTTTTTTTTTTAGTTTTGCTTAATTCAATAAAATCTGAAATACCAAAATAATACTTGTTTCATTTAATATCAGATATTAAATTTTAAAAAGTCGTTGATTAAAAAATATTCAGGGTTCCACGATCATTGGCAACAAATTTTGGGGTTCCACGACCAAAATAGTTTGGGAACCACTGCTCTAGTGTATTAAAAGATATATTTCAGAGACAAGACAATTCACGCCAAGATGAGAGTGGTGATTTTTATTAGAGAACTCTACACAGTATGAAAATGGTGTCACAACTTATTGATCAGCGTTGCCATTCTTAACTAAGTATAGCTAAACTAAATACAGTGGTGGTGATGATGATGATGACGATGGTTGGCGCGATGTTATTACAGTTGAACAGGATCGAACCAGGAACCCTTTGATTCCAGCTGACGCCTTTATCCGCTCGGTCACGGAGGCCAGAATTAATAGTGAAAGATACATTCAATATCTCCCGACATATCTAACAATAGCAATTTACCTGAACCTACTCGTTTTTCTTTAAGTATAATTGCATCAGAAATAAACGGTGACGTACTCAAATTTAAGTAACCGTACTTTCTCAAAAGTGAGCAATATGATTTAATATTGCTAATCTCAGCTTCGGTTCAAGCGACCTTAATCAAATCTGTTAAACTTAAAATAGTAGTTCAAAAGGTGGTTTTCCACGTTATTTGATGTCGATTGCTTAAATAGGTTTTCGAATGCTAAAATACACGATTTTAAATAATTCAATATTGACGAACTGACTCGAGAGTCTAATGCTCTATCCACTCGGCCAAACAGGCTGGTTTTAATTTTGACAATATAACATGAGCTGATTACCCAAAAAAGGGCCGAAAACGAATTTGAGTAAAAGGTTTTAGTTCAAAATTTGAGGATTCTTGTTTCGTCAAAAGTCAAGTGATTCAATGAAGACACGATTGTCAAATAGAACAAAAGTAGCCTTGACAATCGCAGGATTTTCAAAAATGGCATTGTTGTTTCTGAGAGTGTTTTAACTTGCATCAATTTAAATTCGAAGTTTTTTTTTAATGTTCAACGGAGAAAAAAAGGCTTTAAAGTAAAGGCAAATAGCATATGTCTTCTTTTAAATCCAAGATATTGACAGTTCTAGTAATAACACAGCAAAAGTTTGGATGCCATTTTATTTGTAAGTGTCAATATTATATTATTTTAAAAGAATGAAAAAAATTGGATATTTTTGGAAGTTTAACTCCCGACCCCTCAAAGTTTTTTGAAAATATCTCGTTCCTTCAAACATCTCAAATTCCATAAGATATATTAACAAACTTCTATTAAAGAAATTTCTGCCTCCTGTCAGACAGGTTCGTATTAAACTAAAAAATAAATTTCTTATCCATTTTCATCTTAAATCTCTTCAAATGCAGAAAAATGATAACTGACTCGAGATTATTGATTCCGTTCGAAACAAGATGACCTTTGGTGACCTAATCCAAGAAGTACTAGGCTCATAATTGGACGGTTGTAGGTCCGAATTTCGACTTGTAAGTGCAGAGAATTTGTAATCGGAGGTTTGCAAAATAATATAAATAATACGTTGTCTGCCGAAATAATTGTCGCGTAAAGTTACACGTTAAATCTGTCGCGGTCCAAATGTCCTCAAACCAACATCAAGTATGAGATATGCCCATAGATTTGGTTAGATTAATTAACCTCGCACTAGAGCTGCACAGTGGGCTATTGGGGACGGTTCGGGGACTATCTCAAAGGAAAGACTCGGAAGCGATGCCTTGTATTTTTCAACCATGGTTAGATGACGAGAACAATATCTGACCTGGCACCCGACGCAACCTCAATAGGCGTCAGGACATTGGACCCCGATCAAATTTATCGTGCACCAGTCCCGTATACACGTAAATATATTTTGTTGGAGGTTCTGGACGACTTTTTAGTATTTTTGTAGCGAATTTTGCAACCTTCTGATCGTAAGATCACTACTTTTTTACTTTTCTTTGTCAAATCCACCGCCCGAGCTCGAACTAGCAATCATCTGATTATCTGCCCAGCGTTTTTATCCACTGGGCCGCTGAAGGCCCGATATGCTCGTAGGCGTAAACATGTATTGGACCAATGTGCCGGAGCACCACAATATTTTGAAACAATAGCTCACATTCCATAAAGATTATACATTTTATTAAGAATTAAAGTAATGGGTCCCTCCAATAATTCTGAAAATTTTACGCTTCTGGATGTGGCATCTCAGTTCTTCTGTACCCTGTTCTTCTGACTGTACCCTGTTCTTCTGACCATGGTTCAAACTTACGATGCAATGTTCCGGGGTCTTTCCTTCAGAATAGAGAGGCCCAGTTTCTCAGTTGGTAAGGCGTTCAGCTACTAATCAGAGGATTGGTGGTTCGAATCCGTGAAATGGACTTGACATAGAAAAGTAAAAAAGTAGTGATCTTGCGATCGGAGGCTTGCCAGCTTCGCTACAAAAATACTAGAAAGTCGTCCAGAATATACAACAAATTATACTGGCCTGTATACGGGACTGGTGCTGGATAAATCTGATCGGGGTCCAAAGTCCCGACGTCTATTGAAGGCGTTGGGTGCCAGTTCAGGTGTTTCCTCGTCATCTGACCATGGTTCTAAAATAACGAGGTGCATGTATGAATGTGTGGATGAATGTGTGTGTGAATGTGTATGTGTTTCCGGGTCTTTCCTTCGAGAATGACCCCGAACCGTCGCCAATAGCCCACTGCGCAGCTCTAGTGCGACGTTAGTTAACAAAACAAAACCAAATCCTTCAGAATAGAAATTTTCTCATTTCTTCGGGCCAGTAGCCCATTGTGTAGCTCTAGTGCGACGTTCATTCAATCAAAGAGCTGTTACAAATCAAAAGATAACCCCCATCCACCCATAAAGTAACAATTCCCTCTCCCTCCCCCCCTTTTCCCCCCTTCAAAGAATCAGTCACTTAAATAATTCTCTATGCTCGATTTACCCTGAGGCCGTAATTTCCATTTCAAAGATGGCGGAAGAAAAAAAAAATACCCACTCCAAGCAAGTTTCGGTCTTTTCCTTCCATCACTCTATGAAAAACTGTCGAGGGGGAAAAAAAGCATCCAAAAAAAGTTTTCCTGACTTTTCGTGAGTTGTAGTAATTCTTCTCCTTCGGTTAATTCGATTAAGATGACGATATCGATATTATTAATGTGGAAGACGGGCTCTTCACTTCTTTTAGAATTGTTTATTTTCTTTCACTTCCGGGCGATATTTTTATGCCGTTTTGGCTTTTTTTGTTGTTGTTGTTTTCTTCTTAAACGAGAAGATATTTTTTTGTCTAATTTAATTCTTCGTATTTTTTTGCACTTGACTTGTTTTCTTTGTTTTATTTTGTACATTTTTCGTTTTTTTTGTATTGACAAGCAATTAATTAAGTAAAGGTGTATATTACGTGCATCAGGTATAGAGAGAAATTGAAATTGATCAGGTTTTTTTTTGTTTGTTTTTTTTGCTTACGTGTAAAGAAAAAATATATTTTTATTGGTAAATATTCAAAACCTGACAGCAAAAAATTACCTTAGTTCATTTATGCTTGGAAATTAAGAAGGTGCGTCTCATCTTGCAGACATAATTAAAGTATGGTTCCTTCGCCAAAAAAATCTTGTTGGTATTTAATAATTTTTTTTTTAAATTCTATTTTAGGAAAAATTATATGGCAACACATTTAAAGTGCCTCATTCTCTTTTAAGTTGAAAATTCGAAGAATTCATAAATGGTAATAGTAAATATAAAAATATCAATGTGTTAATCTTCTAAAGGCATCAATTATCCCTTCATAAAGTCTTTAATTCTCCTCATTTATTACATTTTAAATTGGTCACTAATGCAAGTAACCCAAAAGTCTGTTTTCTGAAATTTGTATATATCTATTAACTCTGGCATGAACTAAAGAATGACAGCGTAACACAAACATATCCAGAAAAAATTATTTTCTTAATCGTAATAAATTTATATCATATTTATTTCTTAATCATTAATAAAATGTTACATACATGTGTAAATATTAAAATATATTACACGATTCATTGTAATATTATAAATATTTGATAAAATATTAACATTATTCCGTAAATTCTCACCAGTTAATGTAAATAATTTTTCCAAAACTCTTACCAAAAACGAATATGAATGCTTATACATTCTTTTATGAGTAATAAACATAATAGCAAGAATTTCAAGGACATATTTTTGTAACTGGAATAACAAGTCCCCCTAACAGTCACCACGTAAGCCCTTATTTAAATACGCATTTAATTTCAATTCTCCTGAACATATTTACATTCTGTTTAAATGTCGTTTTGTAATATGTTTAAAGGACTATTATAATTTCAATTACATAACTCCGATGCATGCTCCGAGAAAGCATGATATTATTTTGGCGTGAACATTTATAAAGGGTTACATTTGATGAGAGTGATAGGTAAATATGTTTGTTTAAATTTCCTACTTTTTAAAATAAAGCGTTTTATTATATCAATATATTGCTCGCTAGATGCCGCTGCAAGCGCTCTGAAGGAAATTTATCAAATATGGATAAATTCGTTTGAACATTGACTTTGTAGGAAAAAAATTTTGCCTCATGAAAATGTTTGTTCTTTTTATTATTCAAATAGATGGAATTCAATGCGGTTAATAAGATAATCTATTCGATTGGTTAATTTATATGGATTTTTTTTATTGAAATAAATAAAATAACTTTATAACAAATGCTTTGGAACCGAAATAATTTGATAATATTCCAAAACTAAAATTATTAACAATGTTAAATGGTTTTAAATGGTAGAAGAATCTGTTCCGAGAAACATGTTTGCAGAATAAGTTTTTATTTTTTTGTTCTTTTAATTTAGATATAAGTTAAAAGACATAAAAATGGTATTGAATATTTACATTTTTAATCCTCGTGCGAAAAAAACAGTTTTAACATTTTAGCAAATTTTTAACCCGCTTTTTCCTTGTATTTATTTATTTTATTAGAAATATTAAATTTATAAAATACGACGATATATAAATACGAAATCTTGAAAATACAGATAATGCCATAAATTCTATTGTACATATTTCCTTTACTTGAAGTAAACAATAAAATTAATTATGTTCTTTAAATTGTTTGATTTCAGCTAATAAAAATCATTAAGCTATATCAATGATTATAATAAATATTTTTTAATTTGAATTATAAATCAAAAATGTATCGATTTTTAATTAGACACTGTGTATATACATTTCTAAATAATTTCATTTAACTTTTAAATAATCCAATTTTTTTAGTGATAGTTTACTGAAATAAAAATATTCATATTCTTCTTATGAACTTTTTCAATAAACGGATTTATTATATTTCATGTGATGTGGCTCCCTTTATATTTATGACAAAATATCAAATTAATATGGAATATATCGTATTTATTTTTCACCAATAACATTCTTTTCTTAAATTTTCTTCTTGACGTAAAACGTCTTTAAAATCAGCTACATGTATATCAGGATGTAAACACTGTTAATCGTTTAATATGTTTATTCCACTATAACTCAGTGGAAAATATCTATGGTACCACTGATATGCCTACCATTATTTATAATTTTCCACGTTATTTTCATACTGCCCCTACTTTGTAGCTCAATATCTAACATTTTTTGTATTTTTTTTTTAGATATAATTGACGTTAAGTTTACCATTATCTTGCCTTCCAGAAATGTTTAATTTACTGAGTTATGACGGTCATACAGATGAGGTATATGCGAATGTAGTTTTCAAAACTGCTCACAGATGGCGCCACCTCGATTTTCCGTTCGTTTGCAGTTTCGATAAGTTTTACAAAACTTCTTTTGCTTAATATAATAAGGCTTGTATTCTTCCTAATTTAAACAGACATCATCAAAATAATATTTCACCAATGAATTGAAGGGGTTAATCGTCGAAATGGCTTACATAATGGCAAAATACAAATGCGACGCAACAGACTTTTATAAACAAACTGATGTTGCCATTCCGTGAAGAGAAAAACAGCGCTTTTCGATCACCGTGTAAGGAAATTATATATGTAGGTAATCTACTGTAATTAAATTTCATAGAAAACCCTTTTGACCATGCACCGACAGACACCAATACTGACTTTGAACAATTTATTTCATATCTTATAATAAACTTCTCTTATAAGTTAACACGAACATAATTTGCAAAAAAGACAAGAGTTTCAATCTTTCGGGTTAACTCTATATTCCGTAAAAGCGAGATGACTTTCTGTATACGCATTTCCGGGAAACCTAACTTGCTTTTAGCAATTAGATTATCAACGTAAAAATTCAACAACCCCCTCCGTGGCAAATCTCGCTAGGTGACACGTGATTAAGACCGAAGTGCGAGTAATGCGACACATAAATATTTCACTCCGACAATCGCGCATATCCATCAGACGCATCATCTTCCAAACATTCCGAAGAAGAGGAAAAGAAGAAGACGAGATGGCATTCATCATCATCCTCCTCCACAGAGAAACGGGATTTCTGTACGCCAAGTTTGGCTTAATTTCTCCAATTTGGAGACTTTTAGCAGAGAAGATGGCTTTAATGTAAGCAAAATTTTACTGATTGATTTAACCCTTTACGTTCCGCTAACTCCTCTCAGGCGACAACATAACGACCAGTTCTTTTTGGTTCCCTGCTTTTTAAAATTAACGAAAACAGCCCGATTTTGCGTTTAAAGAACATCTTGTTTTTTCAACTTGATCTCTTGCAGATTCCAAACAGACTATGATTTTTTGAGCCTCTATGAGCGTAAAAAATTATGTGGAAAAGAACAGAAACAGGAATAACTGTTCCGTAGAAAGAACAGAAAGAGGAATAACTCCGTGGAAAGAACAGAAAGTGGAATACCTGTTCCATAAAAAGGACAGAAAGAGGAATAACTGTTTCGTAGAATGAACAGAAAAAGGAATAACTATTCCTTAGAAAGAGCAGAAAAAGGAATAACCGTTCTGTAGAAAGCACAGAAAAACGAATAACTTTTCCGTAGAAAGAACAGAAAGACAAATAACTGTTCCGTAAAAAGAACGTAAATTTCAAATATGTTTTTGGAATGTAAAGGGTTAAGTTTGATTAAATCGAACTTAAAAAACTAATTCTAGCGATAAAACACCATAAAAATACTTCAGCAGTTCTCGTTTGATTTTCACACAACATAACGATGCCTTATAGAAAACTACAAATGTGTTAAGTAAAAGGGGATGACACATACAATGCACACAAAATACGACCTGGTGTGGAGATTAAAATTCTTGAGGTTAAAAAAGTTATTTGGCCTTTGTGATTGGTAAATAACAAACCACGTGGTTCCTATTCACCATCACAGAGGCAACGTTTGAAATGCTGCTTTTGTTTATCCACATATTTTAATCTCGATAAAGGGCTGCAGTATCCATCGAAAAACAAATACACGATTCCTTTTTAACTATTGTTTACTTCAAGCATTTATAAAATTTTCTTGTATTTTAAGAACTCTTTTTTTAAAAAAAAATTAATAATTTTATGTCCTTTTGAATGTTATGCAACCATTTATCGATATTCATAACTTTGGCTGAAGCTTTTCTTCGCTTTGGCGATTTCCTGAACTCTGATCCGGCAGCCCTGGCCGGAGCACCATTAATAACCCCCTGGAACTGAACTGAAGTGGTGTTGTTATTTCATCTTGCGGTTGTTATCCCGCGATCGATCATCTGCAGCTCGTCTTCTTGCGCCTTCTCCTGTTGCGCCTTTTGCGACTTCTGTCCCGGGACTGCTCCAGCTTGCAACTTGATGGATGCGTGTGCAACTGTTTCTGCAATCCGACAAAGACCCTGCAAAGGGTGTCGACAGATGGAAGCATTACAAACATTCGATAAACAACAGCAATAACAATGGATTGATAGTTAGGATTTCTGCTAAGAACCTTAAATATTTTATTGTGTACTTAGGTTTGCGGATGTTTGTTTTGTGGGGATGGAATGTTGATATGTCAAGACTGAGACGCTTGCATGTAGAATCTGTATAAAATGAGATTGTTCAAGTTCTATCAAGGTATTCAAAATGAACATCTTTATTATATATTTCTATATTTCACATTACATCTCGCAGTTAAAAATTCCAATACGTTAGGAAGAAAATATGTAATATGTAATAAACTTTTAAAAAATTAGCATTTGGTAAAAAACTTATGTGACTACTAAGCTATCAATACTCTTCAAACCGTAAAAGTTAACTTACCTAAATTTTAAAAGCCTTTGAATAACGTTCATTGAATGAACTTGTTTTAAATATATATTTTTTTTAATTTCCAAATTTTAAATATTTTTTAATATTTTTTCCAAGTGGTTGGTAAATAGTGCATTCATGCTCCTGAAATCTCAAGTTTTCGTGAATCTTGCCCATTTGGTTAATTAATTCTACAGGAGTGAGAAAAAGGTTTTTAAATATAACTGAATCTGCATTGGGAAATCGTTAAAGGAAGTTAGATTTGACCATTTTTCCTGCGTTACAAATCCTTTTCTCGTCATTATTTATATAAACCTAGAATGATAAAGGATTCGAGACCTGATATACATCGCATTAGTATGTTATTAATAAATATATATATATAAATATAAGCTTATACAGTAATTCTCCAGTTTTATTTAATAAAATTAGCATTTGTTATAAACTTTTGCGTCTGTTTGACCAAGAATTATTTAAAAATCAAGGAATCTTACCAAACCCCTCCACTTACTTTCTCCATATATGAATTATAAATAAAACTTTATTTTCTCTAGCCAGATGGAAGCACCAATAACAAACAAAATCAATTCCTTTAATATATGATTATGATCTCAAATTATCTTGAATAGTTTTAAAGAATACCAAAATTTTCAATCGCCCTTTCCAACCTAAATCAAGCATTTTACAATCCCAAACGGGAAAAAAACTTTTAAGGCTGAATAAAAAAACGAAATTAGATCCCATATGTCGTTGCTCCAGACATCCAAAATACGTCTTACAGATACTCATCTGCCAGATAAGAATATTAACTCCAGATCAAGCCAGATAATAGAAGTGATAAGAGCAAACAGATATCTCATCTGGGGTCTTCCAGGAATCCTTATTACAAGGGATGAGGGGGGGGGATGAGATTCCTGCCTCCCCCAACACCCCCATGAGCATATTTTCCTGTGCAGAGAGAGAGAGGATGGGGTCGGATCATTAGTCCTTCATGAGAAAAGCAGGAATGGAGATGGGTGGTGTATTAGCAGAGGGAAGGAGTGGAGCCGAGCGTAAATAGAGGAGTATCTTTGTCTCCTGCCCCCTGTGCTGGAGGAAGTCATCATCGGTCAAGCTATCGTCTGATGCTCTTGCACTTCCGGTGCATGTGGATGGTAGTTTTTTTTAGGGGGGGGGGGGGGGGGGGTCTTTTATCTAGGGCACAGAGTTTTTGTTGAGGAAGAGCTTCTCTTTTGTTGGAATATGTTACAAACTAGGGATTGTTACAAACAAAAACCTTTTTGTGTCTTAGGGTTGTACTTATACGAAATACATTGAAGGTTCTGCATTTTTGTTGATTTCAATTGCAAATTGATGATAATATTGTAAATGTTTATGATAGAAAAACTAAATTTATTATTAAAAAGAACTATATAATTTAATTGCTAAATAAACTAGTATGAAATATGATTATATAATTTCAATATGATGACGGATTATAAAATAAATATACTTCAGTTATTAAAATTAACTTTTGAGTCCAAATTTAAAAATAACAAAAATTATATTAGACTGTTTACTATAAAAATCGAAATGTGTATTTGTAACACCCTGCTTACGAAGCGCCCTCTATAGCGACTGTAGCGCCCTCTTCTGGTTTATGAGTGAAATCGTCAATCGGGAGCCAGATCTCAGCATGTGCTGTCACGTGCGTTTTGTACCCAAATTTTGTATGTCTGTGTTGTGTGTAACTTTGAATTTTAATTAAATTTGTTACACTAAAACACAACTGTCCATTCCTTGTCTTGATCATAAAAGAACCCTATCCGTGGCTCTAACCCCAAGTCACACATATTAACTTTTTTCTAATTTCTATTCATACACATTTTGCGATTTTTACGATCACTCTCTATTATTATTATTTTTTTAAATAAATAAATATACTACCAATGAACAACAAATAAATTTCACATTAAAAAATATTCTTATTATATTTAAAGTTATGAATAATTCAAGATTGAGATTAGCATCAACGACACATCAGAAACGTATTAATTATTTTTATGGTTGCCATATGTTAAAGTATTGTACCTCACATGCAAATTCACATTAGAAATTGATTAATGTACATGAAATTTAGATTAATTGTAAAAAATATAATTATCTTAAATATGTCATAAATTGTGTATAATATTTTTCTTAACATTTAACAAAGCGATGTTTTTTTAAAATACATTTGTTATTTTTTCATTTATGAAATTTTACTAGTTCACAAAAATTCCATATGTTTATTTTTATTCAAATTTTATTTCTAATAATAAACACTGCCTCTAAAACTATGAAGAAGCTTCTGGAATTATTAATAAGTTTTAAAGTATGGGTGATCCCTATTTCAAACTTTAAAAATTTATCTGAATCATAACTATATTTTTAGCTTAGATTTTATCCTTGCCTCTATGGGATTGAAATACGAAAAAATATCAACTAAAGACCAGTGTTTATCGGTATTTTGAAGTTGTCGCCGCTTGGGATATTAAGTCATCCATAAATCCTTAAAACTTTATTCTTTTCTTTTTAAACTTCTTCCCATCAATTATCATTTTCGAATAACCAGAACTCATAAAGAACAGCAACTAACAATTACCATTAAAGTCAGCCAAAGATAATAAAATGTGACTTTGTTTTGTTGTCTTTGTCTACGACCATCTACGAAACTGTCAGTTTATTTTACGAGAAGCATCATTCACCGAGAGTTTTATGCTTAATGCTCAATTTTCTTTTCCATAAAACAGCTCATTAAATTATCTTTAAGAAAAGATTCATCTCATTTTGTGTTAATGACGAGAGTTTATGGAAATTCATTTAGCATCATAAATAAAATCCAGTGAGTTAATGTTTAAGACTAGAAAATACAAAGAACTTAAAAATATTTGATTATTTAGAACAGTTATTTAAAGGGAAACTGGACTGTTCTAAGTAATTTTGTTTTTCATTTTCATTCATTTGATTGAACTAAATTTTTGACGAATGTTAAAAGGATCATAATAGAGAATCTATGTTTTTACTATTGGAATAAGAGCTTGATTTATATCTATTTAAAATAAATGAAAGTCAAAATATGTTTAACTCAATGGCATTCACAGATCTCTTTAAAATTTATTAATATTTTTTTTTAATATTTTTTGAAAGTTTATACAAGATAAATTATTTAAGCAAGCAAAGAAAACAACTTTACTAGAAGTTCTGAGAACAGTAGACCTCGTGACGACAAAAATAAAAGAAGAAGAAATAAACCATGCACGTCGATTTTAAGGCTTTCAAACAACATTCGTGCCAAATTTGAAGAAAATCGAACAACGCGTTTGGTCGTAAATGCGTAACCAATAAACACATTTACAGACAGACAAACAGACGAAATGCAGAAAGGTCAAGTGAAAACAGAGACCGCTCTAACGCTTGGTTAACAATTGTGTCTCATCAGCAGGGCCTGATTACCGAATAGGCCCATGAAACCCAGGCTTACATTTTTGAGGGGCCTCAAATCACACATATTATATAAATATTTAACACCCCAAACATAGTTTGTTACTAAATTTCCCTTTAGAAAAATGCATTACAAACTTCAGTAAACAAAATTGGTCACTTGTGTTGTTAAATTTATTCAAATATTGGAGAAAAAAATCTAAACATACATGAACATTAGAAATAAATATTACATTTTAAAATATTATTTTAATGTCATTAAGGTGTAAATATATTAGGGCATGCAAAAGAGGGATTCAATACTCCAGGGTAGCAATGGGGCCCCCATTTAAAGTCGGGCTTTCCTTGCTGCAATATCTTAATCGGGCCCTGCTCATCAGTGTCGGTAGGTTTAAAGAAGAAAAAAAAAGCTACATATTCAGGGACATGTTTATTTAATAAAATTACTGAGCATTTTGGCATTTCCATAAACCAGTATTTTCATTTCCAGGAAACATTTTTCTTGGTCACACTTCTTTTTATAGAAACATTTGTTTTGTAGTCTTTTTATGTATGAAAAACCAACTCAAGCCGACACACACTTTCGGCGTAAAAGGACATGATAAATGCATCCCTAAGAATGACTGACATCGTTTACATGGTAACCACTCGAGTTGAAATGTTTCCGCCTTCTTCTCAGCAAATAATAAACAAAAGGAACAACAACAACAAAAAGCGCGCGAGTCAGAACCGTTTTCGGGCGGCATCCAAACCATTTCACTTTTCGTTTGGTCGAACAATAGCCTCGCTTAAGTCATTTTGTTTGCGCGTTGACAGCTTTCTGCATTTAGAAAATGAAGCTTTCTTTTCAAATCCCGCTGTTAAAATGTTTTTTTATTCACCCTTTAGGAAAACATTTACACGTTTCCGAAACATTTTGTTTTCTCGGATTTTTATATCCGCGTAGAAAGCATACTAAAGCTGCGTTTCCTCCTGGGTCTTTTCTTTACGCGTCATCGTAAGTGATATTTTATTTTAATTTTTATAAAGTTAATGTATGGAAGGAGAGGGGGGGGGGGGGCGATACAAAGAACGGCTCTCCGTGTCAGTAAACCTCAAATACATTGTGAATAGGGCTCCGGAAATGCGTTTTTCGTGTTCTAAAGAATAAATGGCGTTATATAAAATTTAAAGTGAAACATAGCATTGAAATACTAAATTTATAAGGAAGGCAATTTTGGAGACTTTTAGTTTGTGTGTGAATGAAACTCGACTCGTATTTAAATACTTGTTTCGGAGGGTTCGAATTGTTGTTATTGTAATTAATTTGGAACACAAGCATCAGATAAAATACAAATTAAAAATATATTAATTGTGTGATATCCGAATGATAATAATCATGACTATTCCATGATATTTTTTTCTTTTAAAAAAGTTATACGGATAAAATATTTCCGAAATAACTTTTTGTATTTTTAATTTTAAAATAATGTTAGTACAAATATTTTAGAAGTTAACAAAGCTATCTTTTAATTGTCCACGAAATGTATGTTGAATCATAATTTAATTTTTTGTGTGTGTGAATTCTGTTTTTACTTTTAATTAGCATTAAACATAATATAGTTTGTTTGTTTAAATAATCCTTAAAAACAATAAATAAAACTTTGAGAGAAAGTATTACATCGAACAATATGTTGGTCCTTGGATCCGGAGTTGATCCTGTCGAACTATGGATTCCCACAATGTTGGCACCTAGAGTCTACCGCTCTGCCAACTGAGCCATCGACGGTACAACGTAAAAGAACTAGCTTTTATGTATGTATCATTTGGGGAAGAAGGGTTGAATTCAAAAACGTAGAATTATTTAAGAAAATTATAAATTTTAGAAAATGGTGCTATTATAATTTAATTTATATTCATAACACATATTCCTTTTATAAAAAAAAATACTAAAAAATATTTAAAAGTTACCCTAACACTTTTCATTTCAAAAAATATTCCAAAGTAAAGATTTTTTTGTGAATTCTTTATTATGTGTGTGTATTGTGAAAACTGACCTAAACCCGAACGCATAAACAGGTGCGTATCCATGCCAGGTGGTTAAATTAAGTTTTAGTAACAATATAAAATTTTGACCTTAAAACGTAAGTTTTATGTTATATGAAGATGTATAGTTATTCGCTAAATATGTTGTTCAAACAAAACCGAATTAAATATATAATATTCATTTTGTAACGAAAACCGAAAAAGCTTATCTAAAATTAAAAAGAAAAATATTTACAATATATTCCACAATAATGTACTTTAAAATATTTTTTTATTTGTAAAATGTACAAATTTGTTTGTCAACTAATATTCTGTTAAAAAAATATTTTCAATTTTCGGAAATAGTATTATCTTTCGACAAAATTCAAAAAATGTAAATCTATTAAAACAAAAAAAAAATTCTACAACAGCTTCCTTCTCCAATTTCGACTGATTAAAAAAAAAGAATAAATTTTACCCTTCTGTTCTTTTTTTTACACCATCAAATATTTTATTTTATAGGGAATATTTACTGTCAAGAGAGTGGCATCATATAACATTCTGGATAAATAATATTTTTTTCCATCGTCAATTTGACGTCACAATCACGAAGCAGTCGAACATCTGGTAACAATCAACAACAAACGAGCCTATGATGGTCTCGGTTTTCTTGTTTTCGCCACTTGCTCGCTGTCGGCATTTTTAAAAAGGGATTGTATTACTATTGATATTTTCAGAGCTTAAATAAGAACGCCGTAAGAAGAGATGACATGTGGTGTACATCACTTTGGTTATAAAAATGCTCAGTTGACGTATTAAAATCGTAATCGGGTCGAGTTTTTTAATAAATTACTTTTTGTTTCGTTTATAGTTGCTGCTTGATAAGCTAAATTAATCTTGTTTATTTTATTAAGTGGGGGGTTTCCAATTTTTTTATACAATTTCCTTTAAAGAAATCGGTTTAAAAATGCGGGTGTAAATGCCGAAATTCGGTCACAATGTTTTTTTTATTGGAAAACAAATATTGAATGTTCATATCATATGAAGAAAAGAGAAGAAACAAAGAGATGTCCGCCCACGATACCAAATGCCATTAATTGCATTTTGACAGAGCATTTCCACTTATTATATATCATCTGATAAAATCGACAAACGTTCTCGAGTTGGTCATCAACAAATAAGTAGAGAATATGTTCGTTCATAAATTCTAAACGTCAGCTTCTTCCATTCAAATATACGATACTGCCTAACAACGTAAGAGGGATAAAAAAAAACTGAAACATCATTATTTAAAGTTTTGCTGAAATTTCTATGCACCGTTTTGCTCTTAAATAAAAGTTTCATGAGTGAAGATATTGAACTTGGATAAGTAATATGGTGAATTACGTTTTGTTTGCCAAATATTAGTATGAATATTCCAAATAGTTGTTATATTTTTTTTAAGTTTTTAAACCTGCTTGGAAAAAAATAAAAAATCGAAATACAAATAAAAGTTCGCGTTTCCTGTATTGTGGGATAAGAAATCGTGTGTTCCAGGGTCTGATTTAGAAAGTTCAGTACTATAGGCACAATGTCATTGATTGGTGCCCCATTCGCAAAAATTGTCGATAAATATTTAAAACATCGCATATTAAATGTTGTATTATTCATTTACAAAACAAAGGAAATATATAACGTTTCAAGGAAAAATTATTTAAAAGTTATAAAAAATTACAATAATAATAGATTAAAATATAGAAAAATTTTGTACAATTTACGTAAAGTTAACTAAAAGCCCGGTCCTAACGTGCCTAAATCAGGCCCTTGTGGGTTCGATTTCCGACGGGGCGACCATCCTTCCCCAAAACACACGTAATAAATAAATATTAATACCTCATTGATACCATACCATTAAAACCATTTTTATACAAATACTAATATTGAGAACCAACAACAGGCTCAAGGCCCAACAAAGTTAGTCCAGCTAGTATCTCCTAACTATCCCCCAATGAATATCTAACATCTTCCAATCCTTTACTACTGTACAATGAACCATATTCACTGGCAAGTTGTTCTATTTTTGATTACCCTATTATAGAAATAGTGTTTTAACCCTTCCCGATTAAAATGGGATTTGTTTAATTTAAACCCATGATCTCTCGTTCTATCACTCATATTGAAATCTAAACCCTCCACATCCCCTTATTTAATAAAATGGCAAGATTATACACTGTTAAAAATAGGTACTCAAAAATAAATAAATTTTACTCATTTTTTAATACATTCAATGCTTATCAGAACTCCGAATGCATAAGTTTCAATTTTGAAAAAGACATTTACTCAAATATGAGTACAATAAATAAAAAGAGTAGATGCTAGCCATCATAGGCTGCCATCATAAATCACTTTCAATACATATCGATAATTTCAACCAAGACTTACCAGGGATCAAATCCATATCCTCAGGCGCCGTAGTCCAGAGCCGTATGCGTTAAACTACCAGGGCGTCTTGAAAAAGTAATAAACAGAAGAAATTTTAAAAAGCTGTGCCAAAAGAACGGAAAAGTAAGATAATTAAGTTGTAATAACTCAGTTTCCATTTCAGCAATCGGCATGAAATAATGTGGAAAACCATCTTCTGAACACCTATTTTAAGTTTGTTAGGTCACTTTGTAAGGTGGCTTGAACAGAAGCTGAAATTAAAAATATTAAATCAGACTGCTCATTTTTGAGAAAGTACGGTTACTTAAATGTCAGTACGTCATCGCTCATTCACGATGCGATTGTACTCAAACAGAAACGAGTATGTTCAGGTACTCATTTTTAAGTACTTTTTTTACAGTGTATCCTCAGATTACCTGATGTACCTGAACTTTTATTCTATTCTATAGTTTTCAGAAAGATATTCAATGTGAGTTTCTGAGAATCCCGAACAGAAGCGTGAAAGTGCAAATAGGTCAGTTCATCCCCCAATCCAGAATGCCCATATGTTCCCAATCTCCCCATTCCCATCTGTCTACTCCGCTCTTCAGCCTCTTCAACTGCCTCTGAAATGTCCCGAAATATTTCCAAATGTGATGTCAAACACACACAATGGCACAGAGAGAGAGAGAGTGAAAAAAAAATGGCATTCCTTTCCATACTCGAAAAGCAATGCCAGGTATTCGATTTCGACAAAAAGTCGTCGCATTAGAGAGATCGGGCCGAAGAATAAACCAATGATATGTGACAAGAGATTGAGGAGATGGCAAATAAAAAGACTGGGAGAGTGATTTATTTTGTAGTTTGAATAGAAGGGAGTTGAGTTAGTTTTTTTTTTTTTTAAGTAATGGGATCGCTTTAACTTGCCATTCCGTCACAATAGGCGTAGTAGAGCGTTGTGTTTTGGATATCAATAACTGTCAATGCAATTTTGTTGTAAGTTTTTTTCTATTTACTGGAATGAATATTTCCCCTTTTTTTTTAGGGGGGGGGGAGAGGATTATGGGTTTTTGCACTGCAAAAAAAGGTACTTAAAAATGTGAGCATACTCGTTTTGTCCTCCATTGCCAAGCACTCTTGGGAACATTGTCATATACTTAATTTTTCTAACCCACATTTAATTTGCACACCCAAATCTCCAGTTGAACTTGACTTCCTGGAGGCGTTTCATATTTTTATCAATATTGATTCGATTGTCAATGAAACATTTGCGGTCCCAGTATTTCCCGCTTGTTGGCATGCAATAGTTAACTCCAACCGATTGAAATAGTTTTTTTTTCTTTGGCAACACTTTCAATTTCTGGGTTTATTTATATTTTATTACACACAGACTTTTCATTTCCTGCTGATGAAGGGAAATATATCTTCCGAAACATGTCCAGATTTGATGGATTTTTTATTGCGTATTTTAACGTTTATTTGTATTTTAATATTCTTAACGCAATGTTCTGTAAGACGAGTTTTTATCTTATACTCGTTTTTCTTTGAGTACAATTGCGTCCTAAATGACCGATGAAATTTAAGTAAACGTACTTTTTCAAAAATGAGCAGTGTGATTTAATATTGCTAATCTCAGCTTATGTGCTAGCCATTTTAACAAAGCGACCTGTCAAACTTAAAATAGTTGTTCAGAAAATGGTTTTCCACGTTATTTGATGTCGATTGCTGAAATGGAAACTGAGTAATTACAAATCAATTATATTACTTTTTATTCTTTTGGCACAGCTTTTTAACATTTCTTCTGTTTATTACTTCTTCACGTCGCCTTAGAAGAACAACGGATAACGCACTGAACGGCGGTGCCTGAGGGTTCGATTCCTGGTATGTCTTGGTTGTAATTGTTGATATTTTTTTAATTGATTTATGAAGGCAGCCAATGTAGGTCAGCAACTGCCCTTTTTACTCATTGTACTCAAATGATTGAGTACATGTCTTTTCAAAAATGAAAATTATGTATTCGGAACTATGAAGAGCATAGAATATTCTCAAAAATGAGTACATTTTACTTATTTTTGAGTAACTATTTTTAACAGTGTGAGGATATGTTTTTAGATGTTACAAAATAAGATTTGTAAGAACCTTGTTTTTTTTTATAAATTTATTGTTAATATTTTAAATTTTAGTCACCAGGAGATGGCGCCACGAGTATCGTTTTGACAACAAAAATATAATAAAGATAAAGCAACGAAAGTCAATGAAATTCGATTCTCAGCGAATTTCATTTGAATATCAATGAATTCTAATCCTCAATAAGTCTCAATCAAGATATTTCAGAATTTTTTCACACACCGGGAAAACCGGTGGTCATAACGGCACCGGCGCCGAATGCAATGATACGATGCACAATGCCGAACCCGGCTACATGAAAATTTCCGGTTTTATCGATATGTGAAAAAGCGTTCTTAATGTGGATAATGGATAAATATCGTTATTGGAAATAAATTGTTTTCATTTAGTAAAGAATGGCAATACTAAATAACGCTTTTCACTTAATACTGAAATTGCAATTTAAGTTGCCAATAAAATGGCTACAGTTCACTGCGCACCATTATGACACCATTTATGGTCATATTGTCAGTGCCTTCACACAAATTTTTTTTTTTTGGTTGGGGGGGGGGGGGGCGATTGAAACAAGATATTTCCGAACTTTACGATTCGAAATTCCCAACTTAACTATTCGAAATTCCCAACTTAACAGTGCGGAAAATTCCCAGTTTCAACTTAACGGCATTCTTTATCGGGTTTTTATATATATATATATATTAGGTAATATTAAACAGTCGCTCACAAGCATTGTCTAATTTAAATGTAATCTTACTAGTTGGATAATGTGTAATCTTCCATAGTTTTCATTTGCTAATAATATTAATTTTCTTCAGGCATAAAGTTTCCCAACATGGGGATTTTCAAAACTTGAAATTCCTAACTTTTAGGGTTTTCAGATAATTGGGGAGGGGGGGGGGGTCAATCTCCTCCTCTCCCAGTGCGACAGGTCTGGTTGTCAATTTGTACCGAATCGGAAGCCTCTTTTTATGTTTCAAAGAAAATTCAAAATTAAACAGAAATTATATTGCTAAATATTCTATTGTCATCGGGATTACGAAATTTTGACAAATTTCAGGTCGATACGAGACTTGGAAGTAAATTTAAATTGAGTTACAAAACCAGACAGAGTCAATTAAATAAAACCTTGTGATAATCATAAAAAATAGTTAATAGACAAGAATAAAAATAAGATTATATTTAACAGCAAGGAATTAGTGCTGTACTTTCATTTGTTTATTTTTGTTAATTTTTTGTAATAAAAATACCTAATAGTTGTAAAAGAACAACGCAAAAGAAATTCGCAAATACTTAAAATACTAATTTTTTTTTTAATGAGTGTTTATTTTCTAAATGAATTAAGATTCATTGAATTTTTACTAGATGCATAAAACTAAAATATAATTCAATATAAACCCATTGCAATAAAAAAGGTTGACGAAACCATTTAACTGTACAACTTCATTTTTGTTGGGTTCTGTCTACTCGAATTAATACGAAAAATCTCGCACGATTAGCTTCAAAGTGTATTTAGCTATAAATTTTAAGAACGTTAGCACATAAAATGGTATGTGTATACCCCCAAAAAAACTTTAGAAAAGTAAAAAACGCTAAGCCCCCCCCCCCCCCCCAAAAAAAAAATCTTCGAAACTGTGGCTAAAAAAGTTGTGATATAAAAAACAAACAAGCCAAGAGCTCAAGCGTGCACACCCACCCACTAGCCTTTTCCCGGAAAAAAGCTGCGCTTTCTTTTCTTAGCTCGATTAAAATTTTATACACACATAAATTTTTAATCGAGCTAAGAAAAGAAAGCGCAGCTTTTTTCCGGGAAAAGGCTAGTGGGTGGGTGTGCACGCTTGAGCTCTTGGCTTGTTTGTTTTTTATATCACAACTTTTTTAGCCACAGTTTCAAAGATTTTTTTTGGGGGGGGGGGGGGGCTTAGCGTTTTTTACTTTTCTAAAGTTTTTTTGGGGGATATCAGTCTTTTTTTTCAACCCTTTGGAGGATGTCAGACCAATCACCATTTAAACTTTTTAAAAATTACTATTAGTTTTCCCATGTCATTAGTAAAATCCGATTATTCAAGGAAAAATTGATCACACGCGAAGTATTAAAAGATAAATATGACCTCGCTTCCTCCTCCCCGACCCCCACACGCACACTACTTCTTTCCTTGTTGATATTTAAAATGGTTACTGTTGAGATGTCTCTCCCTTCTCCCGCGGAAGAACGATAGGGGAAATTTTTCAATATTCTTATTTATTTCAAAAGCTTATATCTTCATTAATAATTGTCCAAGTTACATGAAAATTGATCCATCGATTAAAAGGATTTTTAATCTATCGGGCGGTATAATTTTTATTTTTGTAGAGCGTATTATTTAACGATAATTTTAACTTTTATTAAGCCGCTCTAAAACATAATCTTCTTTGGCGCCCGCCTAGTGAAGGGATTTCATATTTAGATAAAAATCGCCTGACGGCGTAAAAAATTGGCTTAAATTATTTAATAACTTTTTAGATAATTAAACATATAAATAATTAATATTATAAAATAAAAGTAACATGTGACCTTAGTGATGCCATAAAGCTATCATATAAGCTATTAATCAGAAGAATCGGTTGAAAATTGTAGTGTCTAGGGCGTTTGACAAATTTAGCTTCATAATTTGAAAAAGTGACAAATCGACTAACTTTACGCAAATTAAAAAACTCCGTATCTCCGTTAATTTTCAATTTAAAAAAAAATTCTTGTATTTAAATTAAAGGTTTTACAGATACGGTTCCACCAATACTGGTTTTATTTTTTTACGAAATGTAGTTTGGCTTATGGAATATATTTTACGGACGCGCTTTAACATTATAAGTTGTGCGGAATAGAGATAAGCTCTACCGGTCGGGCGTTCGTTTCTTGTTGGCTGCTTTGACGAGTTGGCGTTATTTCTTCTTTTTCTTCGACTTAGCGTTGCGAGCCCGACCGGGTCGCTTGATCGCTTGATATATAGATAGATATACTCAACTCATTTTCAAAAAATTCCATTGGTTAAACGATATGTTTTTCATTTAACTTAATAAAAAAATTATCCTGTCAGAAGTGGGATTCGAACCCACGCTCACATTTGTGAACCAGAACGCTCACGCTCTGCATCAGAGCAAAGAATCCTTGAGTCTGGCGCCTTAGACCGCTCGGCCATCCTGACATGCATGCAAATGTTCTATTTGCATACAAGAACACACAATACTTAAAAAGTGTTTAGAATTTATTAAAGTTTAATGTTTAAATAATATTTATTTGTATTAAATTACTATTATAGAAGTAATATTTAATTATATTAAATAATTATTATTATTGAATTCATATTTAATTATTTTAAATAATTACTAATATAGTAGTCATATTTAATTATATTAAATAATTATTATTATAGAAGTAATATTTAATTATATTAGATAATTATTAGTATAAAAGTAATATTTAATTATATCAGAAAATTAATATTATAGAATTCATATTTTATTATATTAGATAATTACTAATATAAAAGTCTTATTTAATTATATTAGATAATTTTTATTATAGAAGTAATATTTAATTATATTAGATTATTATTATTATTGAAGACATATTTAATTATTTTAGATAATTACTAATATAGAAGACATATTTAATTATATTAGATAATTATTATTATAAAAGTAATATGCTAGTTACTTATAATTACTAAAGTCTAGAGTTGTAAGAAAATTAATTAATTGCAAAGAAATTATGGACATAAATAAATATACTATTAATTTGCACTCAAACTTAGGTACGCAAGGGGGGAAAGTACGCAATTTCCTACCCACCTGTTCCATTTTCAATGTTTGATCAAAACAGTTGTGAAATCTCGAATAACTAAATATTCCAAAAATTATACAATTATTATCATTTTTCCTTAATGCCTTCCCTTACAAAATTATGGAAAATGCTATTTTGCATAATTAATTTTGTCTGACTTCAAAACAAACTCGATTTTTAACAATTATTAAATTTTATTATTTTTTAAAAAACTACCAACTATCCGTCGAGCCGGAGTCGAACTATGGATTACCGATGTAAGGAACTACAGTCCACCGATCTGCCAACTGAGCTATCGACGGCAAACAAGAATGTGGATGTTTAGCATACAATACTTAAATTCAGCAGAATTAATTGCTCTCAATTGAACATTTACATATCAAAGATAATGGAGATGGGAAGATAGGCCCTAGTACATACAAAGTAGCGCTCATTAGAAGCCCTCAGCGCAATGCACCTTGGGGTACTGTCAACAGTTTCGTTATGCGCAGAACTTGAAAACCGATTGGAGCGCATAAAAAAAACTCATGCATATCAATCGTTGAATTAGTCTTCTTTTTTTATTAAAAAGACTTATGCGATTTATTATAAAAGATTTTACAGGAAAAAATGCTTTAATTTTTTTTTTAATTTTATTACTATAAATATAAACTTAATATTTTTTATAAATAACGTTCAGAAATAATTAGTTACCACGTTCATTACGGTACGATGTCACCCTTTATCTAACTATCCCTTAGTGCTGAGAATTAGGAGATAAACTTTTTTTTTTAAATCTATAGCTGTTTTAGGTTTGAACCTTAACATAGAATTAAAAACTATATTGGCTGTGTGTTTATAAAGTCTAAAAATCTCAAAATTCAATAAAACAATAGCACGTTGTCAAATAACCCAGTGCCGCACTGAGGTTTAAAATTTGAATCCCAATTTGGCAGGGGGTCATTTAACTTCGCCCAGAGCTCTTACTGGGTTTACAACTACGGAGTGGGAAGACTATGATTTTTCCCAAATTATCAATTTTCAGAGTACTGGATACATTTGAACTGAGGAAAGAGTACGGGGTAGATCAACCCCTTGACGAACTTGTGGATAATAACTGCACGGGGTTAATTGACCCCGTGTCGTACTTGTGGATAAATACGGATTTGATCGTCTGCACTGAAAATGTTAAATAAATCCTAGAATTTTACTTTAAGTCCTCCTATATCAAATCTATTTAGTACCTCGAGCTGGATGATCTGGACTGGCTCTATATTTTATAACAGTTTTATAAGTGTTTTAAATGCTGTTATTCTTCCTGTTTTCGTAAAATATTAAATCGAGTGGTATAAGTAACCATACATATATAGATCAAAGTCATGCTGTTCAAAGCTGAAGAAAATCGTTTGAAAACAGCACCTACGTGGAATGTAGAAATACCCTTAAAACAATCCCATCGAATGCTACCGAATCGTCGAATCTATTTCCTTGCGAATTCCGCTTCCTAAATGGAACACTTTCTTTCCAAATATAAGACTGCCACCAAATAGAGAGCATTTTCAATTCGGACTTTGTTGACAAACGGAAATAGAATAAATGAATACAGAATTATTAGGGGGAGCGCTAAATCCGACGAAAGGAGAATCTTTATAGTATAAAAAAGAAGGAATAATAAAGTATGGGAATACTCAACAGTTGAATTTTAAATCGTTCTGACTTGATATCAGCCATTTTTGTATTCTGAGAATCCTTGTCGAATAATTTTTGTGAAATAAAATCGAGTCTTTTTGGGTAGATGAGTGATATCCTATTTTGACAATTATTAGATGCGGCTTTGGTATAATTAAATATTAACTAAATGGAATTTTTAATCAGTAAAGACTCATTTTACATGAACCAAAAAATTAATATATTATAAGAGACGAAGCAACAAGTTTAATTCGGCTGCTGAGGTTATAATTGTCATTTACCTTTAGCTGTGAAGGAATTATATTTTGAAACATCGCGCGTTTTAAACTGCCTTGAAAGTAACAAAGTAGTGATCTTGTGATCAGTGGGTTGCCAGCTTTGCTTCAAAAATACTAGAAAGTCGTACAGAACATCCAACAAATTATACTGCCGTGTATACGGGGCTGGTGCGCGATACATCTGATCGGAGTCCAAAGTTCAGACGTCTATTGAGGTTGCGTTGGGTGCCTGCTCAGGTGTTGTTCTCTTCATCTGACCATGGTTCAAAAATACGAGGCATCGTTCCCGAGCCTGTCCTTCGAGATAGGCCCCCTTCGCTACAAAAATACTAAAAAGTCGTCCAGAATATTCAACAAATTATACTGGCGTGTATACGGGACTGGTGCACGATAATCTGATCGGGGTCCAAAGTCCCGACGTCTATTGAAGGCGTTGGGTGGCAGTTCTGGTGTTTTCTCGTCATCTGACCATGGTTCTAAAATAACGAGGTGAATGTGTGTGTGAATGTGTTCCCGGGTCTTTCCTTCGAGATTGACCCCGAACCGTCGCCAATAGCCCACTGTGCAGCTCTAGTGCAACGTTTATTAACAAAACAAAAACAAAAAATCGAGATAGGCCCCGAACCGTCTCCAATATTTCACTGTGCAGCTCTATTGCAGCTTAATTTAATCAAACCAACTAAAAATATCCAAACAAATATACTGACGTGTATATGGGTTTGGTTTGGTTTTGTAAATTAACGTCGCACTAGAGCTGAACAGTGGGCTATTGGCGACGGTTCAAAGTCTATCTCGAAGGAAAGACTCGGGAACACATACACATTCACACACACATTTATACATGCAACTCGTTATTTTAGAACCATGGTCACATGACGAGGAAATTTATCGTACACCAGTCCCGTATACACGCCGTTAATTTTTGCAGATGTTTTGGACGACTTTTCTAGTATTTTGTAGCGAAGCTGGCAACCCTCCGATCACAAGATCACTACTTTTTACTTTTCTTTGTCAAGTCCATCGCCTGGCATCGAACCAGGAACATTCGTATTCCCAGCTGACGCCTTTAACCACTCGGCAACTTAGGCCTTGTGTATATGGGACTGATGAACGATAAATCTGATCGCGGTCCAATGTCCTGACGCCTATTCAGGTTGCGTTGGTTGCCAGCTCAGGTGTTACGTTTTCATCTGACCTTGGTTCGAAAATAACGAGGTATTTGTATGCAAGTTTGTGCGGCTGTGTTAAGTCTTTTAACAGAGGACAGAAATAGGCAGCTGAAAATGTATCCGAATCCAATCCAGTTTTTTGATTGTAAGTTTACTGCACCTGTTTCAAAAAAGTTTCGCGTTTGAAAAGAGGCGGAACATTCAGTGAAAGAAATCAAAAATATTTTTTCCCTGTCAGGATTGGCAATGACAACCTTGCCGTCCAACGGAATGTCTGTTTTATTCATCGCTCTCTGTTATGGAAAGTTACATTTAAAAGCGTTGTTGTGTAACAATGTTTTCTTTCAGTGGACAAAGTTGTATATTTTACGTTAACCAGGTGTACCCTGAAAAAGGTAAGTGCACAGTTATGTTATGTAACTATCAATTTGAAAGTATATTAATAGACTTTCTGATTTTTTTGCTTCTAATTCAGGTTGCAAATAATTTTGCTCACCAACCTCATTCCAGTCCTACGTTCTGGGTTACTTTATTCCATATGTTACATTGAAGTAAACCTTACAATAGCAAAGTAAACCATTGGGGGTACCGAGTGGGAGCAAATGCCACCTTACTTTTTGAAAATTTAAACTAATTTTCACAGAAATTATTAAGAATTTGGGCATTTACTGTTGGCATTTCACTGATATCCCACTGTTGACAAGCAATCGCCGCCACTGAAGCAAACTATATTAGAAACCTTACTGGGTTAATTCCTAGTGTCCTGTGCCCTCGCCAAATGGGATTTGGCGACAAATGATTGGCCGATAAAGTTTATATGTTGGCAACCCTTCTTGATGACGTGCACAAAATCGACGTCAGGAGTCTGTGACTTTAGCGCGCGGTATGCGTGTGCGGTTTAGAGTGTTGTCGAAATGTCCCAAACGACTGCCCGAAGGATTGCCTGTAAGCACCATGATCGACTGCCCGGAGGGGGTCATGGATGTGATCCTGAGTAGCTGATGGCCGGAGACCACAAAATCGACGGCAGGATTTTGTGACTTTAAGCGCGCGGTACGCGTGTGCATTTAAGAGTGCCGTCGAAATGCCCCAAACGACTACCCGAAGGAACGTCTGTAAACACCATGATCGACTGCCCGGACCAACGCAATGTCCGCCATTTTGATATGGCAACGACAAAAAAAAAACGTCATTTTTGGCCTTGGCGACAATTTTTGGACTTGGCGACAACGGGGCACCGTACACTAGGAATTTACCCCTTACTGTTTTTCTAAGTCACTAGTCAAGAAAAAAAAAATAAGTTACTTGCCTCTATAAAATCTTCAATGTGTTGGTCCATATTTTGCTGTATTTAAATTATATTTTTTTAAAAATATATGATGTAACATCATATACCCCCCCCCCCCCCTCCCCCCCGCATCTACGATATATTTATTGCAATAGTGACTCTTAACCTTAAGCTCATTCTACGCGAAAGAGTGGTTAAAATTGTATTTTTCATATTGACAATGAATCGGTGACATTGGTGATTCGACAATTCATAACACGTGGTATGAATTATCGAATCACCGAGAAGCTCGCGCGTGTTTTACTTGTTCGTATTGAACGGGCCTTACAATCCCACGTTTTCTTATGTATCGTTCCATAATTTGGTGAAAGCCCCCCTCACATCGGATGCGCGTTTCCTCTCTCTCTCCCTCTTCCCCAAGTCTCTTTCCTCTTCCATCTCTTTCTCTCGGTTTTCCTCTCATTTGTCGTTTCGCGGTGTCTCGCAGACTTTTTAGTGGCTTTCACGATATATATACAGGAGATTGTATTGAGGGATTTGAACCCTGCCTTCATCTCCGACGCGTCCTTTCATAAGTGTAACCGGGAACCGGAGTCAGTGGCGTAGGAAATGGTTATTTTCAGGGGGGGCTGAAAATTTTCTGAACAAAGATGTATAATTTTGATTTTTTGTGTGATTAAAATAGTATGGAGTTAATCTATCAAAAATAAATTAACGTGTATTCTTTTTTTGTTTGGACACCTTTAAAACATAAAGTAATTACTAAAACGTATTGTAAGCTAAAATATGAATTTATATATGTACTAATTATTAGATTAGTAGTTGTTTGAAGGAATTTATTTAAATTTAACCTTCTATAACAAAATGTAATTTTCTTTAATAGGAAATTTCAACTACATAATCTGTTTAGAAAATAAAGTATAAATCAGTTGGTTTCATTTCTAAGGAAATAATCACTCTTAAAAAATAACTTTTTTAATCATTTTTTTATCAAGCTAAATTTTTTTTCCTGTTTAATGCTTCTAAAAATAGTCGAAAATAAAAAATACTAATTTTTTTTATTCTAATAAGCATAAAAATTATTCATCTTTCAAATACAACAATGTGAGAAGATTGATTTATGAAATATATTTTGGAAAAAAATACTAAAATGTTAGGGGGGAGGGGGGCTGAGCCCCTTCAGAATATTTCCTGGGGGGGCTCAAGCACCCCCAGCCCCCCTACTTCCTACGCCTATGACCGGAGTGTTCGTCCTAAAAGGTAGTCGGTTCGAGTCGATCTAAAAGGGTATTCTCCATTTCTAGCCACATTGTTAGTGACAAAAATTCGTTTTTATTATAGGCCTTTTACATTGGAAAAAGCGAGGGGAAGTCCCGGAGCAAAGTATCGATTATTCTAGAACATTTACCTAAAATAATATTTCCCTTGTTAACAGGGATAATAGGGTAACAGGAAAATTACAATTACTTCGTTTGACATTTCATATTAAGTAAATTTAGAACAATTTAACGTTTAATTCAATCCCTCAAATATATAAAGATTTAAATGTTAGTACTAAAATGCATTAAAATTATTCTTGTCTTGGGTCCATTCTACACGAACGAGTAACACACGCGTTAGGTCTCGGTGATTGGAGAATTCCTACCACGTGATATGAATTGTTGAATCACAGAGAAGCTCACACTCTCAACTCGTTCGTGTGAAATGGGCCTTGGAGGGAAAAATTTTAACATATGATAATTTTATACAAAAGCCATTTAAAAAAAAAAAAAAAAGATTTGTTTTCTTTTTCAACCCTATTTCAGTTAATTTCACTTTACCGAGGACATAACTTAAATAAATCTAGGAACTCGATTCTGTATAATCAGGCTGGTCATCTGACCATGGTTAAAAAAAAACAAGGCATCGTTCCCGGGTCTTTCCTTCGAGATAAGCCCTGAACCGTACCAATAGTCCACTTTGCAGCTCTAGTGCTACGTTACTAACCAAACCAAACTGTATAACCATGCTAAACCCTTTTTAAAAAAAGTTGGTTGGTTATAATAACTTTACACTGGGAATACAGATTTGGCTATTTGTGACGGTTTAGAACCCATCTCAGAGAAATGAACCAGCCACACTGTCTTGTATTATTGGATAATATTTTAGTTAGCACCTTACACTCCAAACTACACACCACCGCCAATATGAGGACACTTGGATCTCCACAGCAGATTAATCTGCAATACTTCCATGACGAACCCGTCTATCTTCAAACCAAGCTATGAAATCCCTACAAAATTCCCTAAGAACGGTCCACCAAAAATGTCCCCAATGTCATCGAGGTTGTATTCCCTTGCATTTTCCCAGAGGGCAATTTCGCGTCTTCGTACCCTGAATCCCTATCAAAGATGCTACTCCCGTAACCAAGGCGACGGCTTGTTACCGTTGGATTAATTTGAAAAGGATTTGCCCTCCACGTATATCGAAGACAGGGAAATGCTGTAAAGGAGGTGGGAAGGGAGGTGGAGAAATGCGATCCTGGGGTGGGCTTTGAGGGGGGATAATCATAAACTCTGGGGGAGGGGAGAGAAAAATACTTTGAAAAATCTAATCTTGGAAAAACCTGAAATTGGAGATCGAAATGCGTTTCAGAACGGTAAAAGCCAATAGTGGAGAAAGGAAGGTTATTTTTAGTTTGAAAAATTGTGAATTATGTAAAATTTTATACTGGAAATTATAGTACCAAGAAATAATCTTTTACAGTTTAAAAATATGATATTATTTCAGTAGATCAATTATATTTATATGAAAAATAATTTGACGAGACGATTGCTATAATTCTTTTACTTGCGTGATATGGTGTTCCATATCGCATCTTTTTAAAATTAAATAAAAATAATATTCATACAAATTTTTTTATTAAAAAAATTATGTATATTTTATTGCGATATTATGTTTGGTACTAAAAACGATATAATAACTATTAACGTAAGCACAATGACCTATTAAGTGGAAGTGTTTTTAAAGTGAAACGTCATATTCTATGATACAACGGAATACAACATTTCGCATAAAATATGAAGATATATTTCGATTAGGACTTGTTAGTTATTGGACTTGTTAATTTTTTGGATAGCATTTTTTTGTCAAATTTGATAATGAAAAGTTATTTTATACTACTATATAATAAATTAATCTCTTTCGACGCGAGCGAACTGCAAACTCCATTTTGTGAAATTTTTTATTTTATTAAGTTATAAGTATTTCTATATTGCCTAGTTTTTGGTTTTGTTACCCATATTTGTTATCCAACAAGAGGTTTGTTAAATATACGAATGAAAAAAAAATTAATGTTATAAACCATTTCTGTATTTTTTTTCAATACAAACATTCTAATAAAAAATGACGATATATAGTGTTCATAATGGCATTGTCTATCCATTCAATAAATTCTTTATCAGTATAAGGTCCAACTATCTTATTTTCTTCTCTCTACCTTTACCTACTTTCTTACCATTCCAAACTTGGAAACGTTCCATAAAAAACATTCCCGGTTTTAGGTAAACGGAAAAACCCGCATCTGTTAGGGGTGTTTACCCAACTCAACGTGTTCAACACGACGTAAAATTCGTCATTTGCAAAGCGTCCCCACCTCGCGTTCCAAGAAAATGTTCATCAGGCGCGCCAATAGGCATACATCACTATAACGAACCGTACTCGGCATATTTATAACACACTGTGTCACCAAGCGCGAAATTGGAATTTTAGGCTTTTCCCTTCTTCACTTCTCTTCATTATGTTCATTTGTTTTTCGTTCAATGGAAACAATCGTCTGCCAGACTTCATTTTGCGTAAATGATATTAAGATGTTAAATTTTTTTGTTGGTTCCATTTATATTTTTTTTAAGGAGCTAAAAAGCATTATCTGCTATTGACAGGTGATAAATCATAGTTTTCGTACAGTTCGTTGAAGCGCTGTTTCACCGACCATATGATATTCCAAATAACATTTTTTTATTCGTTCCAGTGATGTCGCTTTTTTATTCGTTTACCATTTTTGATCGTTTAATTTTTTTTGCATGAAAAATAAAAGTTGTATTCCGCTTGAGTTGTTTTGATGTAAAGGATTGTCTCTAAAATATTCTGAAATATGCGAAAAATTGATTTTGTTGGTGCTAAACGGCTGATAGAAATATTTTACTTCAGCTATTATGCAAATTTCGAATATAATTGCTCATTCAGCCATTAAAAGTATATCCTGATTATTCGAATTAAAATATGGAATATTAAATACCCAGTTATTGGCTGCCATCAGTTGTTTTGCAGTTTTTATCTTTTATTAAAAATACGGATTGGTTTGAGTTTGTTTGTTTTTTTACGATAATATTTTTATCTACTTTATTTGAGTTGCGAAATGAAATCCAAATTCTCATTTTATCATTGGTTTTCTTCTTCATACAAGAATATGCCGGAAAAAGTGTTTTAAGTTAGTAAAAACTCATGCTGCTTCAATTTAGTAATTTACAAATTAGATTATTTTTTAAACCTATATCCTCCGTGCAAATACAATATTGATCAAGAAAAAGTGAAATATCAGGCTTATTAAGATCATCAACCAACCAAAGAAAATACTCTTCTTTTTTATTTATTTCTGTACTTCTGTCTTTATCCTTTCAATATGAACAGCACATACCCAATAAATATGTTAAATAGTTTTGTTTTTTTAAATAACAGGGTTTAAGCGAGTAAAGTCAAACTCAAAAGTCTATTCGAGTGCAAATTTATCGAATTAAATTTTTATCAGCATATCTCACAAGTACCGCTGTATAAGTACCGGGCGCTATAGTATTCACGAGTGGCTATAGTATTTTCAAACAAATCTATTGTTGTCTTTAAAGGCCTTATTTGGACATTAAATACTTATACAAAAAAATTAGTATAAAAATTATAACAGATCGTATATTTTAAAGCCTTTCTTTTGAATGGATTATTGTAAAATTTATAAAAAACTTTAGTTATTTTAAACTTTTTATTTAAACAAAAATTTTAACCTAAGTTCAAATGTTGCGGTTGATATGAAACATAGGTATGCATTTCTCTGCAAACATAACATTATTATTTTATTTTTTATTTATTATTTTATATTTTCCATTAACAACAGAATAACGACATTTTTTGTTCAAAAATTAAATAATTTGGCTATTAATGTATCTCCCTTACCTTGCCAGAATTTCTAAAGATAGATAAATCATTTACTATTTAAATTTCCTGCGAATATTTAAACTGCTGAAAAAATTATAACTGCATTTTTTTTTCTATGGAGTAGTATCCATTTGCAGCGCCATCTCGTGTTTGTATTGTAAAGTAACTAATACATTTCTATTATTATTATTTTTAAATAGTAGCGTAATTACTGAACTAATATTCTAAAAATCATTACTAGCAAATAAATTATTTAATATTTTAATAATTATGACATTATGAATAGTTAATAATATTATAATTAGGTATTAGTATATAATAGTTAATTATATAAATAATATGTATTATAATTACCTAATTGGGTATTTTTATTTTGAAATATTAACGTTATTACTAAAATAGTAATTTAAAAATCATTACTAGCAAAATGTTATATTATTTTAATAATAATATAATATATATGTATTACTGCATTAGCGGTATTTACATATAATTTACATCAAAAAGTATTCCCCTTTCTTTTTCTATTGCTGACACTAAACTAAATTTGCATGGGGAAATATATATATATTTATTTAATAAAACCGAAAAATGTGCCGTAAACATCGTAATTTTTTTTTTAATTGTGATTATTAAAAAATATAATAAAATGTACCCTGTCAGAAGTGGGATTCGAACCCACGCCCACATCCGTGGACCAGAACACTCGTACTCTGCATCAGAGGAAGGAATCCTTGAGTCTGGCGCCTTAGACCGCTCGGCCATCCTGACATGCAAATGCTCGTTCTATTTGCATACAAGAACACATAATGCTTGGGATTCATTATAGTTTAATATTTAAATAATTTTTATATTAAATTACTATTCTAAAAATAATATTTAATTATATTAGATAATTAATATTATAGAAGTAATATTTAATTACGGAAGATAATTAATATTTTAAAATTATATACTTTAAGTAAATGTAAATATAAATACATGAATGCTTAGCATTAATTAGAGTTTAATATTTGTATTAAATTATTATTAGAAGTAATATTTATATCCGAAATTATTATTATTATTATAAAAGTATATACATGAAAGAAAAGTAAATATAGTTTAGCATTAATTTTAGTATTTTATTTTTTAAACTTTATTTAGTTTTATAAGAAAATGCAATACAAAATTTTCCACTTTTTTTTTAATTTTAAGTGGTTTCTTTTTTTAGAAAAGTTGTGAAATCCCTTAATAACTAAACATTTTTGCCGTAATATGAACTTTTATTTTATTTTCTACGTGCTTTAAAAAATATGGTAAATAAAAGAGCCTCTGATTTTTAAAAACTTATTTGATATTTAGCAATTACTAAATTTTAATATTAAAAAAAACATTCACATTGTCCGTCGAGCCGGAGTCGAACCAGCGACCTATGGATATCCGATATTTGCATCTACAGTCCACCGCTCTACCAACTGAGCTATCGACGGCACGTGTAGTTGTTGTTGTTTAGCATACTGGTATACTTTTAGTTCGTTATATATTAAGTTTAGTAGAATGAATAGGTTATCAATTGAACATTTGCAAATAAATCGATTAATTTATTACCTGCTTTCTTTTACGATTTATTACAAAACTTTTAACAGAAAAAATGCTTTCACATTTTTAAATATTGTCAATATCAATTTCATTAATTTTTTTTGTAAATAGGTATAGAAATTAATGTAAGATATCCTTGACTTTTACTTTAAAGTCCACCTATTTCTAAAATCTAAATATCTCGGTGACCTGGAAAGAAGTATTTTGTTTTATAACAATTAACAGTTTTTAGTTTAATAAATATTTAGATAATAAAAGTAAAATATTTAGACAGTGTCACATTAGTCCTTTATTTTAACGGTAATTTCAATAATTTTTTTTAAATACAAATATTTTGTTTTGTGCTATTTTTTTTTTTTTTTTTAAAGCTTAGGGCTGTAAGAAATTATTTAAATCCTTTTAACATTTAGATTTCAGCTAACTACGTATAACTCAAAATCTTAATAAAAATAATATAATTATTCATAACATTAAGAACAATATGGCGAGTCGATTCCGTTGTGTAACAGAAGCACTGGACGGATTGCAGTGCCGACGGTCTGAATACGATTGTGCCGGTAAATGTTGGTCACATATTGTGAATGTGTTTGTAATGTCTTTTGGTTGGTTTAAGTAACATCGCAATGGAGCTAAACAATTCCCTACTCAATTTATAACTGGTTAATGGAAGGTTCCACTCGCTGAAAATCTTGAAGTTTTAGTCCCTCCCATTCCCTAGCCACGACCGAGAAATAACATCAGCCTTCCAGGGAAAACCCGAGTTGGGAAAATTTAAGCCTGAAGAAAATTAATATTATTAACAAATGAAAACTACGGAAGATTAGAAATTGCCCAATTTGTAAGCTTACATTTAAATTAGACCTCAGAACAGACACTGCATTGGAATATGGGTGCAACAAATCAATGCTTGTGGAAGAACTGTTTAATATTGCCTGAAATATATATTAAAAGAAAAGCCCCCCCCCCCCTTTTTTAATTAAATTTAAAAGCCCCCTTTTTAATAAAATGTTTCTTACAAAACATCCGTAATTCACAGGTAATATTAATATATTTAAATCAAATGGAACATGCTCAAGTCTGCGCAGGGGTCGGAAGAAACGTGATTAAATAAACAGCTCCTTCATGGAGGGAAACACACTTTTCCAATAATATTCCAAATAAACTTGAAGAGAAGCGAATTACAATTTTTTTTCTGTAAAGTAATTTATAATCAATTAACATAAAAGAATCAGATTTAACTGTACGAAACGGTTTCATAAATTTAATTAGTCTAAATAAACGAGGGAACAAGAAAACAGCAGCAGGAAAAATTATTTATTAAACTTTATATTACAAATAAATTTCGTGTTTATGAATTAAGGTTATAACTAAACAATTGGCTGTTGGTGACGGATTGTCATTGTTTAGCAATTAGATACTAGCGTATACCGTGTCATCTACCAAACAAACATGTAACATGGTACCATCCGAAAAATGTCTAATAGAATATAGTATTTTAAAACCCAAATCCTCTCTTTCCTAAACCATTCAACAGATTTTAAAGAGAGCCCTTATGTATACTTACATAACCGCGGGGAGGAAAGGTAAACAAAGAAATAAGGAAAGAATGAAAAATTGTGTCAATCTCATAAATATTCAAGCGCTCGAGTTCAAATAAATAGAGAAGATAAAATGCTGAGATGAGTTGAGGTGTAGGGGGCCTGGACCACCAACGCTGTTACCACTCTTATCTGGAGGGCTATCGACCAAATGGTGCATTATTATTCTAGAAGTTGGTACACCTCCAAAACTCTGAAGTTATTATACCGAAGAGGAAATTTTGAAGGGGTTTTCTGTTCAAGTTGCGATGAATCGATACTTTAGCTTTTATTTTTATGGCGTGAGGAGGTTCTTCGAGATCGTTGGCTTCGCAGGTGGTTCTTCCAGGAATCTTCAATATCGTTTGCAGGGGTGAGGAAGGTACCGTTTAGGATGATTATAAAATCAAATATTATTTGAATAATAATTTTTTTTATGCTTTTATTAAACAGCTTGAGGTAACTTTGACGGTGCATTCCGAGTGATTTTTCAGGAATCGAAAAATTAAGTTTCATGTCCCAGACATTTGTAGCATCAGGACCGTCTTTCGACAACTCTCGGTAAACGATGCAATTTGATTGGATGCTGAGTAAATATCGCCAAAAGTTGCCTAATGAATTAAAAATATCGCCAAATGAATAAAAATAGCGCCAAATAATAAATATATTGCCAAATGAGCTAAAATATGGGGTGTACGACGCGTGCCACTGCAAAGGGCCCCGTGCTTTTGGAAAAAGTATTTTAGAGGAAAAATGAATTTTCATTTTTTTTTTTAAACTTCATTATATATTTTTTTTTAATTTGTGTTTTTTCATACATCTAGAAATGCATGTTTACTGATCAATTTTGTTGTGGAGTTCAATTTTTTCCCGAAGAATCTGCATAAGAAATGCACTTTTCACTTCACTACACCATTACAATATTGAAGTTCAGTAGATATTTTTTAGGGAGGGGGCTGGAAAGAGGAAGTAGATGCATTTCAAAAATTGAATTTACACCAAACTAAAAGCAGGCCCGTCGCACCGGGGATTAAGGGCCCGGGGGGATTTGAGTCTGACCCCCCTCCTCTGCCCAATTTTGGAAATTTTAACTTCTAAAAACCCCGAGGAGTTGAGAAAATTTATGCCTGAAGAAAATTAATATTATTAACAAATGAAAGCTGCGGAAGATTAGAAATTGCATAGCATGTAAGGTTACATTTATATCAGACCTCAGAACGGACACTGCATTGGAATATGGGTGCAACAAATCAATGCTTGTGGGAGAACTGTTTAATATTACCTATAAAATATATAAAAAAAGAGGACAAATGTGGATAAGTTGGAACCTGGCAATTTTCAAGGCTGTTAAGTTGGGAATTTCGAATTGTTGAGTTGAGAATTTCGAATCGTTAAATTGGGAAATTTCTCGTTTCAACACCCCCAAATTTTTGTGTAACGGCACTGACTAAAAGGCCCACAATTTTTTCCACATGAGAGCGCAAAGCATATTAACGTAATCACATAATCAAATACTTAAAAAACTCATTTTTCTTTTAAAAAATTTTTTTTTAAGTAACTTTTTTTATTTTTGATGTAAGTTAAGAAAATATTTTCTCATAAACTATATTTTGCCTTTTTATAAACAAAAGAATGTGTTTAACAAACTGTTTTTACAGATTTTCGTTATTGGCAAAAGATTTTTTTTTTTAAATTTAAAGAAAAATTATCATTTATAGTATTTTTTAAAAAAAAATACTATAAATAAGTTCAAAATTACGTATTTAGGCAATATTCTAACAAATTAATATTGATTCGCAAAACATAATTAGCTGTACTTATCCTAGAAATATTGTAAGAAATATGACGTTCGATTAAAAATAAAATGAACTATTTTCTATTGTAACAAAATATTTTTCTTTATTTTTAATGATTATATTCCATCCCCCCCCCCCCCTAAATTGTTCTAAAAAGAAGGTTTCCGTGAATTGACCTATTTCTTAAATCTTAAACACGGTTCAAAATTTGTCGATTTTACAACAGTATCACTATGCTTATTTGTTAAGAAACATTCAAGTAGAAAGCAAAACTTCAAAGAGTTGTTCTTCAGTCATGCCTTTGTATATTAAACGCGCTTCTCTAAATTAAAATTATGCAACTATCTCTTTGAAGTGTTGGGATGCCTATTTAAGAGAGGTTAATGAATATGTGTTACGACAAAGGCTCGACACAAACTTTAATGCAAAACTAGCTTACGATTATTCCAAAATCTCACGTTAAAATTTTCTGACAAGATGCACCATTTTAAATTTATATTACCGCATGGAAAAGGTTTAAAATTGTCTCTGAATTCTCCAAAGAGTTGCATTTCTGAAACTTGGATTTGACTTTAATGGGTACATTAAAACTTAAGTTATTTCCAAAAAATATATATTTTTCACAAGTATAATTTTTATTTGTAATTCTAAACTGTCTTCCTAAATAACAATTATACATTGTTCTTCTGAATTTAAAAGCAAGATTACATATAACAGATATTCATAGTCTGAGAACTCAACTGAGATTATTGAGTCCCATATAAAACAATTAACGCCATTAAAAGATTATAGCTTTAAAATTAGTAATTTTCTTTAATAATAGAAAATTAGCTATAATATAAGGATCTTGCCTAACGCAAGACATATAGGCATTCAAAATGGAAAATATCATATCCTAAAATCTTCATCTTTTATGATAAATTTTCATCTAAGAATATTTCCTTATGATATTTTGACGGAACCTTATAACATTTGGTTGTATCTTCTGTTGGATTAGCTGATAACATAAGAGATTTTGAAGCAGGTGGAATTCACAAAATACCACATATAGCAATAGCAAAAAAAAATGAATTTTTGACATACGGATTTTTTTAACTTTGAGCTACATCTATTTCCTCCAACTATTGAAATTCCTGCAAATTAACTAAGAGTTTTTACACGAGACGGTTTAATTATAAAAATTTTTGAAAACAAACCTTAAATGTATGACAAAAAAAAGTACTGTTTATTTAATTAGCAAGGCCTTATTTTTCAAAAAAATAAATAAAAAATAATCATTGTTTTGTAGGTTTTGAAAATCAACCCTGCAGCAAATTGTATTCACAAATGATTGCCTTCTCTAAATAATTACATTATATTCACCATCATTAAATCTCTAAATGAATGATATCCCTAGCGAGTCTAATCAGATCAGATATCGTGTCACTCTGAAACAGAAATCAAATTTAACACCCCCCCCCCCCCCCCCTTGAAATTCCTGCAAATTAACTAATATTTTTTACACGACACGGTTTATTTATAAAAAAAATGTTTGAAAACAAACCTTAAATGTATGACACCAAAAATATATTGTTTATTTAATTAGCAAGGGCTTATTTTTCAAAAAAAAAAAAAAAAATCATAATTGATTTGTAGCTTTTGAAAATCACCCCAGCAAATCGTATCCACAAATGAATGCCTTCTCTAAATAATTGCATTATATTCACCATCATTAAATATCTAAATGAATGATATCCCTAGCGAGTCCAATCAGATCAGATATCGTGTGACTGAAACAGAAATCAAATTTAACCCCCTTCCCCCCCTTCAGAAGTCATCGTAATCTTCCATAAGCAGTCTTTAATCCGCCTTCGTCAATCGAAATATCCTCGGGTCGGAATAATTCCGACCGCATTCCCGATAAGTCCCTCTCGCGATTCCGACGCGTGTCCGAAGATAGCCGATGAATAACGATTCGACACACGAAGCGTCGTCGGGACTTAATGAAATGGGTTAATTTATGACCTGTGACCCGCTAATGGAAATTCAATGGACGTCCTCCGGAGGGACCTCTGGAGACATTCCTCCTCGGCTGTCTTCGGCGGTAGTTGGTGCGGGGGCGGTCGGATATAAATACATTCTCGCATGGAATTGTGATTAGGAGTAATAAGGATGCCAAGATAATGATCAGGTTAACGGAAAGCCAGCCACTTGTGGTTCGATGTGGAGATCTTCGAAAGGAAATGTGGAATATGGGAAAGATTAGGGTTTCATAGTGGTAAAGGTTTTGAGGGCTCATATGATAGGCAAGTCTGATTTGAATTGCATAAACACAATGGAGATAGGTTTGGAACTAGCGGAGAAATGTATTGTTATCATTTTTCTTTTTAAAGTCTGGAATTGTATGCTTTTATCGATATAACTATCTGATGGAAGGCGTTGGATTATTATTAGGTTTTTTTTTATGATAATGAGATCCTCTTCATATTAAACTACGCATGGGTGCCTTTTTTATATATATGAATTGTTGTAAATAAAAAACCCGAGCGACAAAATGGTTATTTTTTTTTGTGAAAAATATCTGAAATGCTGTATCTGCGTGAATAATTATTTGATAGAAAAAAGGGATGAAGCATTATTTCGAATACATGTGATGCGCAAATCTATAAAGTTTTTTTTAGTGACTTTCATTAACGTTTTTATACGTGTTTATCAACTTCAAGTATTGTTTTTGGCGTTGGGATTCTTTTTGATTTTAGTTCATTTGGCAATGGGTCGGTCGTTCATTTATGACATCACACACCCTTTGGGGAGCGATGGGAAGGGGGTAAATCATGCGTGATTATGACGTGACATGGGAGAAGAAGGTCTCGGTGTTTGCGTAACGCAGCAAAACTGTGTCTACAAAATGCTGAAATAGTTTTCAGAAACTTTGAAATCAAAATTTTTATAATGAGATGTTTGGAAAAATATGCAGTGAAAGTTTTAATAGCTTCAAATATTTATTTTGATATGACATAGGGGAGGGGGAGGTCAAATTGACATGAAAGGAGAGGGAGTGGTATACAGAATGATGCAAAAGAGCGTGACGTAATAAATGAACACTCCCCAAGTCAATTGCAGACATAGAATAATAAAAAAAACCATTAAAGTATATTTTTGTTGTTTCTTTGAAATCTAGCTATAAGTTACCAAAACGGAATCTTTGAGTTAATATTTATTTTTGTATGTTTATACCATTATTTCTCTAGATATTCAAGAAATGGGAATAAAGTAAACTTTATTATGTCCGTGGTAACGTTATTTTTCAGTAATTTGATAAATACATTGTCAAATTTGCCTATTTTTGAATACTTTATCTCCTTCGTATACACTCCTTCGAAGAATTTATTACAAACAACTCGTTCTTAACTTTAATTTTGACGCGCACATAAATAAGCCGAAAATACAACATTCCCAAAGCATATCCCACTAAAAACACATCCAACCCAACCTTGACTTCAACAAAACTGCACAAATTTCCCACACGACCCCTGCTTCAACCTCAGGCTGCAACAGCCAAAAGGACAACAAACGTCGAGGGTGGAATTCTGGCGTCCGAAGCATCCACAAAGGAAAGAAGAATGACCGTGTCCGGACACTACTGACCAAGAAGTTTATTTAGACAAATGGCTGGAACCGGTTTATATGGACAGTGGACGCGCAAACAAAAATAAAGAAGCAGGATTCAGAAAGGGTTCCGTGGGGTCTGTCAAGTCGGACAGTGAGGGCTTTTGTGGAGGGTGTGACGGAGTGGATCTGCACAATGGTCATCCCTGGTCCCTCTTTTTCCTTCACGTAAAAGCCCCCCTACCCCCATATTTTTTGGTTTTTGTATAGGAACACCTGCAGAAGACGGAGCGGGGGAAATGGTTCCCAGTGATACGAATTGTATTGACTGAGGACTGGGTTTATAGAAATGTTGCCTCTGGTCATGGTGCTGGGGATGTTAGGGATATTTCGGATGATCAGATTAACTTTGAAGGAATTGTTGGTTTTGGGTATTAAAGGTATCGAAAGATATTTTATCCTGAGATTCATTTAATTTATGAAGTGGATGCTTAAAGCATATTTTTCATATGTTATTAACCCTCAAGTGCATAATTTTTTCTTTTTTAATTAATTTTTTTTTTCGTTTCTTTTTTTTTTTTTTTTTTTTTGTCCCTGGACCGCTGCAAAAATATACAAAACTATCCTAAGTGCCTATTTAATTAAATAATTAATTAAAACCGCTGTGTAGCAGCAAATTCATGTATAATTACTAAAAGAATTTTTCAAAAAGTATGAAAATATAGTTAAATACAATCTACATCGTTGTATACCAGAAATATTACTATGAAAATAACTTTATACATTCTATTTCATTTACATATATTTTCTTAATTAATTTATACTTGAAACAGGAAGCATTATAAATAATGAGACTCTGAAATAGACACCAATATAAAGGGGAATGTTCTAAAAAATGTACTCCATTAGCTTTTATTAATGAGCAAGTATATATATATATATTTCTTTTTTACAAATTAAACTAAAAACAGGATAGATTATTTTTTTTTAATTATCCCATCTCCACCCTTTGACGCACAACTTTTAATGCACATTCTATATTGTTAAAAATGCATTCTCGTATTTGACGAAACTTTTGTCATTTTTTAAGGAAAACAGACGTCTGCTATATAATCCGATTAAATATTTCGTAAACTGAGAAAATTAATTTTTTTTCTTTAATGACATTTATTTCACCAAAAAATAACTCTGATTTGAAGAAGGATTTTAAATAATATAATAATTTAATATAGACGAGCTGACCAAACCGCGAACCTTTCGTTCGAGAGTCCAACCCACGAAGAAGGCTCATTTAAATGCTGACAATTTAAGTATAAAAAACAAACATGAGCTGATGACCCAGAAAATAGCCAAAGAGGAATCTAAGTAAATGAATATCGTTCAAAATGCGAGTATTATTGTTGTCAAAAGTCACGTGATTCAATGACGTCAAATCAATGATTGTCAAATATAACGAAGGTAGCCTTGACAATCACAGTACTCTAAAAAATGAGTGTTACTTCTGGAAGTGTACATTTATTCGGAACGCTTGCTTTATTAAAGTTCTTCCATAAATATTTTTCTCCTACCGTTTTTACCATTTTATAAAACGTTAAACAAAAATCCACTGAAAATAAGCTTTAGATATAGCAAAATACAATGTCACAAATTATGGCATGGGCGATCATTGTTTAGCTATTTTCCTACCCAAAATAAACCATTTTGTTTGCCATGCTTTAACTGCTTTGTTTGTTGCTACTAAACCTAAGCGATTTTTTTTTATTTTAAATATATAAGCAAAGTAGTTTTGGAAAAAATATTCTTTTGTACCAATACGGCTAAATGTGATATAGCCAAACAATCATAGTCGGCCAATAATTTGTGACCAACCTGTATTTCTTAATGTGGTATTAATAACATGTATGACTTTTTACCAGAAAATAGTAAATTAAAAAACACATCAATAATTAAAATCTTATGCAAAAAAAAAATTAAAATTTTACATCGTTCTATTGTAAGAGATTAGATAGTTAATTTTTGTATTATTCAATCAGAGAGATTAACTAACCCGTCGACAGTGCCGTTACACAAAAAATATTTGGGGGGGGGGGGGGGGGTTAAAACAAGAAATTTCTTTCCCAACTTAACGATTTGAAATTCTCAACTCAACAGTGCTGAAAATTCCCAGTTCCAACTAATCGACATTTTTCATCTTTTTTTTATATATATATTATGTACCCATATTCCAATACAGTGTCCGTTCTGAAGTCTAATTTAAATGTAATCTTACAAAATGGGCAATTTCCAATCTTCCCTAGCTTTCATTTGGTAATAATAGAAATTTTTTTCAGGCATAAATTTTCCCAACTCGGGGTTTTTTAGAAGTTGTAATTCTCAACTTTCAGGGTTTTCTTATTATTTGGGGGATCAACCCTCCCCCCCCCCCCCCGAACGTTGCGACGGGCCTGCCCGTCGATAACCTTTAACTAACCCATTTGCTCTAGATATGCTAGTTCGGGCCATCAGCACATTGTTGTAATAGAAATTACTTAGTCTTTTACAAACGACATAAACCCTTTCCTCTTCTGTTAAATTCATAATATGAAAAAATAACTCTCAAAAATATTATAGTACCTGAATCCATGATACTATATTTTTTATTTAGTAAAAAAAAAAACAGTCTCCAATACAGCCATTTTACAATGAGTTACTTTAAAAAAAAAAAAATCAAAGTCACTTAGAATCCTATCATGTTTCTATTACACAAAAGAATCGGAGCAAAAATATTTTATCCTTTTTTACAATATAACAAGGGAATTCAAAGGCGGCACAGAATGTTTTATTGCACTTCGGATCAAATTGAATTAAGCCACCTCTTTTGTAGAATCACCCCCCGGAAAAAAAAATTCTGGATTCTATTCACATCTCCCCTAACGCATTTATAAATGAAAATGGATACAGTTCTGTGACGCATTCATTGGGCATTAAAACCTTCCTTCACAACCAAACGGTGATGGCAGATTTCATGATGGATGTATTTCCTTTTGTATTCAACTTTCGTTTAATTTAATCCTGAAATCTCGTCAGTGGCTCCGGATCAATTTGCAATATTATTACTAAAAAAAAAAATTAAATTATGTTAAGTATTCCAAATGGGGAATACATTGCATTAAACAACCCATGGATTAGTATGGAGTATACGTATTTAAACAAATGAGAAATAGATATTCG
The DNA here is from genome assembly GCA_963932185.1 of Troglohyphantes excavatus. Classification (NCBI taxonomy): domain Eukaryota; kingdom Metazoa; phylum Arthropoda; class Arachnida; order Araneae; family Linyphiidae; genus Troglohyphantes; species Troglohyphantes excavatus. The sequence goes on along the minus strand of OZ010669.1, from coordinate 31,658,842 downwards.
AAACGTGTTTTGTCTCATTAGGGTGTTTCGTAAGGAAATGCAAATGGCTTTTACTAAATGCATTGTCCTATGAACAGATTTCGATCTGTGCAGTTTAATTTCATTGGAACAGAAGTGTTTTAAACGAGTAAAGTTCGAAAGGAAATCCAGAGGCGATTTCAGTAATGTAATAATATAATAATTTATTTTAACAAAACGCGTTTTGAATAGTTGTTTCTGTAATAACAACTTTGTATAGTTTAAATAACAATCTGTCTGTTCGAATCAAGGTTACAGCAGTAGCGACGATTTCTATCCTAGAAAATTAGGAAATTGAAAAGCCAAGTAAAAATATCTAGCAGACAATTTATTTTGAAGTTTGATTATTTTTTTTTCAGGAGTATTTATATTTGAAATATTATACATTTTTTTTTTTTTTTTTTTTTTTAATAATAAGAATGGTTTAAATTTTTAACCTAAAGACAGTCGCAATGTCTTTTGCACAATAAAAGTTACATGGCAGGAAAACATAATAATAGCATAATAAAAAAAAATGCCGGTATATTTAAATAATACAACAATCATATAGCAAAGAAAGAAAAAATTATAGGGTTATGAAGTAAATTATCAACGCGTAAGAATAAAAACTTAAGAATGACTCGAGATCGCTAAATTTTATTCGATTCTACAAAGAAATGTACAGTATATATATATTTTTAAAGATATAGTATTTCGTTTTGTATTTACTTTTTAATAATTACCAATACTACCAAGAACAACTGAGTATGTAATTGCTTCAATAAGCACATTTTTTTATTTGTAAAATTTGAATTTTGAGTTTTTAGTAATTCGATTTTTTCGCAATTGTATTAATATTCATTGAATGCATATGCAAAATGCAAATCTGAAATCTTTACAAATTTTTCATCGTTCTCAAAAAGGAATTTTAGTTTTCAGAAGTAAGGCGTATGTTTTTATAATTGTTCTTATTTTTTATCTAAATATGTATGTTTATAACTTTCCGGATGTCATCCCTACCACTGACTGAAAAAAAAAATCACATATCTCTTCTTTGATCAATTCAACAAAATAATAAACAGCCAACAATGAATTAGAATAAAAATTCGAGAAATAGTCGAGCAGAAAAAAACAAAACTTGATAAAGAGTTCACTCGCATAAACGAAAACAATCATTAAATACTTCTCTATCCCGAATCATATTCTCATCTCCAAAACTTCATCAATCTTTTCGCGTTTTGAAGATGACAGATACAAGAATCTTCTATTGGCGACGTTGGCGATGAAAAGTGACCACAACTTGGCGACCGCTCTAGTTAATACGGCGCCAAATGGCCCCATCCAGCCAAGGGTACGCCGTATCCTAGCAACCATTTCTCATACCAGACCCGGCCATCAGCTCGGATGGTAGTGCATTTTTGTGGCGGGAAATGTTGTTCTTCGACTTCCAAACGATTTCTGATCGTGTGTGTTTCCAACATTCTTATTAGATAGTTTGCATTGGCGCGATTGTTAAATTCCAAGAAAATGGTGATTTAGTTTTAAAAGCTTTCAGTGATTTGTACGCAATTAATTAAAGGGAAATAATTTGCCTTTAAAATAATATCAAAGTTTTGTGTAGGATGGCCAAATTCTCAAAATGAAAGCAGTTCACGATATTTTTTAAAAATGAAAACTTTTAATAATGATATCGAATTCGCCAATTCTCGAATGTTTGCAACTTTGGCGAACTAGAATGTGGAACTAAATTATTCTACTTTCGTACTTGCTGTATTCCTTTTAGTTCAACATCTATTAAAACAGCTGTAAAAACTAATTAAATTTAGTTTTTGTAATGGTGAATCGGACTCAAATGCAAGGAATATTCTTCCTTGTATTACTCTTAATTAAAGGAGGAGCTGCTTCCTTTAACCTGCTTGTCAGTGGACCTGAACTGCACAGAACTTTAGGTAAGAGTTTCTACTGAAATAGAAGTTGTATATTTAAAATGTTAAACGATGTGAACATGATTAAACCTAATTAAAATCTGAAAAAACATTTACTCTAAATATAGAAATTCTTATTTTCTTACTGGTAGAATATTTTATTTTATAATTAAATTGTAATCTAACTTGTTTAAATTTAACAATGCTTGTAGAAATAAATAAATGCCTTAGTATCAAAACATACAATCAATCAATCATTAAAAAAATCTGTGTATTGTGATCGTTTTGCATTTGTTTAAGCATAGTATGTTAAATAAGTTAATTTTACATTGAAATGGTCAAAAATTATATAACGATTTTTTTTCCATGATTTTATATAGAAATTATTTATTTAGGCATAATTTCATAAGAATTATATTTGTTTTAAAATGTAATGTTAAGTACACAAGTTATATTTTTAAAAGTCAACTTTATTAACACACTTTTCGCGCATGATTTTAACTATTATAGAACATACACTTATTAATAGTTTATTTTTTTCCCACTTAAATATTCTTTCAATCCCAAGTTTCTTTCAAAACACACACGAGCATTGCAAAATAAACGCCATGCATTCATTTAAACTGTATGCGTCTACTTTCAATATTAAAATAATTATCATTAATACGAAACACATATTCCGAAGTGTTAAATAAATAATGACAATATCGGGATCAGGTATGTAACTACGTGCATCACAATATTCAAAATAAATTTTTTGTTGTAATTCAAATAAATATATTTTTTTAAAGTTATAAATAAGAATATATACATACAAAAATCGCCTACCCCTAAACCTTTTGCTCAAACCAAGCCTAGACTAGACCTAGATTGCAATCACCTCCACATGGGCTTGGCTAAAGGCATTGGTTCTTCAAGCAAGAGGATCCATTCCGCTGCCTTCTTCCCCCGTTTTTTTTTTTATTTTGTTATGGAACTTGGGGTTTTCTGAGAGACGAGACCCCTGGGGTGACCTGCCTACCTCCCCCAATCAGCGAAAGCATGTCGTCTGAAGTTTACCCCGCCTCTTTGTTTTGAAAACACTGCCCTGTGTTGACAGCGGTTTTACGGTGCTGACTTCTGATTAGGCTAGAAAAACGGCAAACTAAAATGTTTCGGATTCATGTTAACCGTATAGTTATTATTATTTATGTGTATTAGAAAATACATAATAGTTTGTATCTATCTATAATCCTATTTGTTTCGTTTCACTATTATTCTATTTAATATTTATTAAATGTTAAGTTATTTATAGTTTGATTTTATTTAAGCTATGTGGTGATTAAAACGTTTTCGATGAATTAAAGCCAGTATAGATTTGATATTACGAGATTTTGTGCCGTCTTTAATGATACAATCACAGTGACATATCCATTTTAATAATATTATTTAATATATTTATTTAAATGTAGTTGTCTTTTCTTCTAGTTAAAACTTTCTTGTTTGCAAAGCATTTTTTTTTTGTAACACGCTAAAAGAATATTTGCAGAAATTCATACCATCTGGGTCTATATTTTACACCTGTGATATATTTATCGATGTTTACTATGTAAAATAATTCATGAGAAATACATTTTAATTTCAATTACAGAGGTGTTTTTACTGTAGTTATCCAACAAAATGCCCATACTCTATACAATAGTCCCTACGATATAACCATACATTTCCTAAAAAGATATGAAAGCCCCCAATGTATTGATTATTTAGAATACACATACTTAAACTTGTAATGAACCCTTTAATTAAAAACTAGAGTATTGAAACCCTCCCCCAATATATTTGTTGGCGCAGCTTAGCCATAACTGGCTCTTACGCCATAAAACACCAATCAACCAACCCTCAATATATTTGAGAACTTTACGCTTATGTTTGTATGTAATGATATTTTTTTAACTTCGCGCAACGACATGTCATTATACCGATCATCTCATATTGGTCTCTTAAAAAGTCGTATCGAAAGTTTACTGTATTACAAAGTAATGCAAATTTGTAGGTATACATTATTCCAATGAGCAATGTATTGTATAGGGCTAATTTCTGTATAAATTATAAATCTCAAAAATAAAGTACCTTTTAGAATTATCCTTCACTGACAGAATGCTGTTTGCTTCCTAGCCATCGTTGCGAATCCCCATTGCTTCGTTATTTACAGAAACTATATAATTACGGAAATAAAATAGGGTAAACAACAAAGAAAACCAACAATGGAAACGGACATGAAACTCATTTTCCCAGACATTTAAAACAGACAAATAAAAATCTTATTTGCTTTTATCAGAAAATGCAATCTATGCCTTCCAAACAAGTTTTGTTGATAAAAACCATATAAACACTGCTTTCTGGAACAAAACACGATACTGCTTCGTAATTATGCTCTTGTTTTGAATAAAGCAAATCCCTTTGTCCGCGCAATCCCAACAATTATGTCTACTCGCAATTGCCAACAAAAGGAAAGAAATGCCAACTTTACAGAAGCATCAATAAAGGGCAGTTCGAAAGAAGAAGAAGTAGACAGGGGGACAGAACTAATGATTCGTACAAACTTTTAGAGAAAGACAGATAGTTAGCGAGAGAGAGAGATGGGAAACAGAAGAAAAAAAACTTTTACAAATTATACCTACAGTGTCCGTTCATTCGTAATTTCTGTTCTTTTCTAACGAGTTGGTGAAATAAAGCTGGCGTAGCAGCGGGAAATGAATTTTTACTTTTTTTTCCCCCCTCCTCTGGGTTTCGTTCTAAACTGCGCCATTTTTTTTTATTGTTATTATTTATTATTTTCAGATGGTCACAGGGTCTGGGATTCACACGCCTAAAACAAACAAAAGCTAACAAAACGAAAATCGCTCCAGAAATAAAAGTACGAAAACAATTCGAAATGGGACGGAGAAAGTATTTCGAACTACCTCTTTGTTTAGCTTCGATTTTCCCCCCCTTTTTGTAAGGTTTAGAAAATCGTCTGCTTACCTTTTTTTATGTTTGTTTTTTTATTTGGACATAACCTTTCAGCATTTTGTGAGAAATTGAGTAGGTTCCCTGAAGTAAAGTTGTTTGTGTTATAGATTTCGGTGGATTCGCTTTTGTGGTTGTGTCTAAATTTCAAGCTAATTTATTTCCTTTGATGAGTCAATAGAAAGGTATTTCCAAAAAGAAATACCCTTAGTTACTTTTAACCATTTCGTATTTGAAAAGACTTTCACGTTCAAGCTCTGTCATATCGTTAAAGGTTGAAATAGTGAAATTAACCAGTTTTAAGTCAAGCTTTCTTTTTATATATCATGCAAATAAAAAAACTTTGTAGTTTGCGATTAAGTCACCTTCTTGAACATCTAAAATTGCTAAATTTCTCAAGTTTAATTTTCGATGAATCTGATCGATACTTAAATCGAATGCTTTGGACATTCATTATACTGAGCAAGTCGAGCAACAATTAAGGGTACCTATTTTAACAAACATACCCAAGGCTTTACGGTGAAAATTCCTATCTGAAATATTTATTATATAATTCATTTTATATAAATATGTTTTAAATTAAAATTGTTTTTAGTCACCGGTTTCGACATAGAGGATTATACCATTAAAATTGATTTTGCATGTGATCAGTTACTATTTTTACAAGATACCAACAAGTTCTCATGTAAACATTTTTTCCCAATAGATTTAAAAGAAGAATACGTAAATTCAATCTTTCTCAAATATGTCATGTTAGATTTTTTTTTATATTGTATTAAATGCATACTGCGCACCTATGGTTATATATAAAATCATTATTCTTTCTTTAGTTTGGTGGGAAAAAAAAATCTTCACTTTTAACTCACCGATGCGAGGAAAAGAATTCATGATAAAATGTATAAATAAAAAAAATCGAAGTAAATAAACGTTTGTAATTGTAAAATAACTTAAATCCGTATATTGTATTTTGAAATTTTATTAAATTTTTTATTTTTGATTACAAATTAAATTGTATAACATTGTTATGCAATGAAAACACAAACAAACTTGACTACTACTATAAATAATTTAAAAATCTTGGAAATCATTAAATTGTTATATGTGTAAGACTTTCTTTTATCTTTCGTTCTGTTAATGCGTTTTTAAATTTAAAAAAATCAAAATAATGGTAACCATATTATATAAAATACGTGGGTGTAAAAATAACCTTTTATAAAAACGTTCTTTGCAACTAATAAATGCTCTGGATAAATAAAAAACCCAGAAAATTGAATTTTTAAATTGATCACCTGACTGCATGCCTTCAAAACGTATTAAGTAAATAAGGCCCCACACGTAATTCCACCTAGATAGCAACTAAAAGTAATAAAGTAATGTCACACGCTTATATTTATATAATCCCATACAAAAGCGAGCGCACTAGCTGTTGCCAAATACTCCGGAGAAATAAGAGGAGAACGCACATCGCGAAATGAATACAAACCGATCCGTGAGCTCTATACATCACAACCTGGAATATCGTTACGCGTCCGCCTTCAGGGAGAGAGCACAAAGAAATGAAGCTCGCTAACGAAATAAAATGCTAACGAATAAATAATATTATTGTAAAAGTGCCTTTTTACGCAGCGAGATATTGCGGGGAATTGAATAGCTTTCGGAGTGCTATATTATTAGCTTACTAGGATTAGACGCCGGGAAGCATATTAACTACCTATACACGAGTAGACGCATTGGAAAATTTCGAGCCTTCTGATTCGTCGGTTTCACTACGTAGCTGTGACGTCACACTATTTCTCATCCATTATACTTACATTTCAATTGTTGGTCAAAAACTTCTTTCTTTACTTTTAGCTTTTATTTTTACCGGTCATTTTTCGTCCAAATGTCCGTATTTTCATTTTTAAAGGAGGCAGAATCAAATTCATTAAATTTAACTGTTCAGCGGAACAATATTTAGAAATATTAAAGTTTAGAAACATTTTTATGAAAATTTTTGGTGGCGCCATCTTTTTCTCTGAATCTGAATCACTTATGCTTGTCAGTTAATTGCCTAATAAGGAATTTTTATTTGTCATCCAAGAACATATAAAAAATAGATACAAATAATACTAGAATAATATACTCCAAATTCTTTTACCCATTTATTGCACTCTTCTAAATTTTTAACATTGCTACGCAGAACAATTAAATTTGGCGAATTCGTTTCTATCTCATTTGAAAATGAGGATGGAAGTTTATCTTCCGAAAATACGGACATTTGGACGAAAAACGTCAGGTAAAAACAAACAAATAAAAGTAAATAAAGGAGTTTTCCATCAACAATGCAAATAAAAATATTATGGATGAGAAAATAATGTGACGTCACAGCTACGTAGTGAAACCGACGAATCAGAAGGCTCGAAATATTCCAATGCGTCTACTCGTGTATAGGTAGTTAATATGCCGCCGGGAAATTGCTTTCAAATTTTTACGCGTGGGACCCATTTTCTTTTGTGCGCGGTTTTAATCTTTTGCGAAATTTTTGGGTTGAGGCTCTCTCACCTACAAAGTAAGGTAGCGAGTTTGTCGCTATTTATTATGGTGTTTTTTCTTCTTCTTTTTCTTGGATATAGGGTTCGGTGTTTTATTCTGATATTTGACTAGTGTAAACATGCGTTTATGTTATATATCTTTGTTTCGGGTTAAGTTGGCGTGGGCGTTATGGGAATTTGTTTATTTTTAGTGGTATTTAAGTGCAAAAGGAAAATGTATAGATATTGTAGTTGTCTAGAAAATAAAGTAGTGATAAATAAATAAAATTTGATTTTGAATTCTTGAATGGGAATTATTTTATGTAGTTGCCCCAACAAAATGAGTTTTAAAGTTAAGGATTTGTTGGGATTTCTTCTAGCGAGAAAATTTTAATAAATATTTACTCAATTTAGTCTGTTTTACTGATGTAAACATGAAAACTAGCGTTGACTCTTAAATAAATGCATGTGGGTTTAATTGTTAGCAGAATATTGTGGGGTAAATCATAATGCATATAACTATAAATATAAAAATGAATGTTATTCAAATGAAATTACTTATTAAAATATTGAAGTTATAAATCTCTATCAGATTTTTATTACACTATTTAAACAAATAATTATGGTTGAAAAGTGGCATATATATTCATATAAATGCATAGACATAATTTCAAACGTGCTTTTTTTTTTATATTTACGCAACGTAAATAAGAGGCTAATATAAATTTACCGAATAAAATATAAACAAATAAATTTAATATATTTCTTTAGTTCTATATATTTTTGTTACCTTAGTAATTATTTATAGTTAAATATTTCTGGTTGTGAAGTTGTATAGAAATTATTTGTCTTGAAATTGAAAGTATTGAAATTATTGAAATTGTCTTAGTATCTTCTTTACTTACATGAAATTTTTAATGTGTATTTTTCGTAAAATATTTTAAAGTAATTAAAATTCATTTGCAATTAAAAAACATTCTTAAATTACGTACAACAAATTAGTTTCAATATTGATTAAATAACACTTTACAATCAGCTGGATATTAATTAACATTTATCTTCATTTCGACATACGTGTAAAATACTCGCAAATGAGTCTAATTTGGAAATAACATTGATTTATTAATTGAATCGTATTTTCACGATTTCTAAACTTCACTGAATCGAGCCTTATTTATTACGAAACAACCCAATTTTTTTAGGAATAATCGGTTTGAATCTCTAAAATGACTATGAAAAAGTATAAAACAAATATTGGCATTATTTAGTCTTATATTTAGATATTTACGGATTTTTGTTTTACTCAGAAATTTATCGTTTCATGAATTCGGAAAACAATCGCATGCAAGTATTACAAAATTCCACTCAAAACCTCCTCTCAGCGTGTGTTTTCCTTTTCAAGACCGTATCCTCCAAAACAAAAATAACTGATTACACCTCAACTCAACTTTGACACACTCTCCCACCAACAGGGCTTCCCGGAACCTTTTCTTTATTATATATTTTTTTTTACTTTTTAAGTTCTCGTCTGTCGCGACTGCTCGGGGTTCGAGGAACCAGCATTCCGACTCTCCCTTTTGCAGGACCTCGCTGTCACCTCCGGTGACATTTCGGGGGTGTACCAATGCCAATCGTTTGCACGGCGACAGGTAGCGATAACCGGGACGACCCCCTCAGTTCAGATCGTCTGCACACTCTGACACGCACCATTATTCAAGTTGCAGTGGGGGTTTATCTGGGGAGGGTATTTCTGCAACGCTTGAATTGGGTTGGGGGGTGCCTTTTATTATTTCTTTTTCGTCTGCCAGAAATAGACGGATCGGTTTTGGATGGTTTTTTTTTTAAAGGGTCTTTCTGATTTGAGTCTTTGATTGTTGGGAGACTGGTTAAGAAAGGAGATTGGCGAATCTGTAGTAATAACAGAAAGTTTATCCGTCTGTCTGTATGTGCCTTAACGGGTTCCCAACAACGCCGGGCCAAGCAGCTAGTTCTAAATAAGGAATAAAAGCGTCCAAGGTATTCATTATATAAATGAGTTGGTTTGGTTTTGAAAATATATTTTAGTTACCCGTGATTAGATTTTACAAATTTAGATAGCTATTGCATTTATTTGTCATGTTTAACAGCTAAAAAAAATCATATAGTATATAATATATATATATATATATATATATATATATAATCACAAAAAGATAATTTTTGACAAATTATACATTCATCTCATAAATATTAACGATTTGTATAAAAAAATACTTTAAAAGTATTATGACATATAATAAGATATTAAAAAAATTCCAAGGTCTTAGTAGAACATGTGTAGCATGGCCAGTAGCACGCTGGACATCGTATCAATGAGTCCCGATGTGGGCCACTTAATAATTTTTTACTGAATATGCTTTAACCCCAGTAGGGCGGTACCATACAGCTTGTTTCATTAATACTTTTCATTAAATTCTAATCAAGTTTTTTATTAATGTAAAGCCGGACCAAGACGAAACAAGATTATTTCTCTATTTTTTAAAATATAAATTTAAGAAGTAAGAAAATAGGAAGCTCACACAAAACTAACACTTTTTTTTATATATAAACCCGTATAGACGAATATCAACATGAAAAAAATTATGTCCTTTCCTCCATCAGGAAGATTATTTTCTATTTCGCCAGGATATCAACAATTATGTGTTAAAATATTTTATGGCTTAACAATTGTCATATCCACAAAACTTGATTCAGGATTTAGATTCAAAAATGGAAAAAAATATATTTAACGTAATGGATACCTGAATGCCCCTTACATTTGTTTGATTCACAAAACACAAAAATTTACAAAAAGATATTTCTTTCAGGTTAATTACCCTTATCAAACTTGTAAAATGCAACACAAAAAAATCTTTATAATATATAAGGTTCCATTTAATCTAATGATTAAATCCCTCTACTCTGTAGAGGGATCCCGTAGAGGGGGCTTATGCGCAAGACTTCAACTTTGTCTCCCAATTGTCTCTCCAAGCTGAGGTCTGAAGTACACACTGGCGACACTCTCCACAATAAATCTCCGAAACTTGGCAGTCGCCCTTGTTCAATTTCAGAGACACCCCCCTTTCCCCATCCCGCTGATATCTCCCTCCCCAAGAATTCTCCAGCAGCGAGAAAGCTATCTTCGGGGAATCTGGCAACGCGCGACCCCGAAGTGACAAAATGCATACCTTTCCGAGAAATCCCGCGTCTGACACTTGTGGGAAATGTCGTTAAGCCCCCCCCCCCCTCCCCCCACTCCAGGAGATAAAAAATAGTCAGAGGAAGACAGATTTATTTCCAACAGAAATCCAGCCTGGGTAAATTTACTCCTGGACGTGTATTCCTTGATTGGTAGCTTGTTTTTCGTAAGTAGCAGTGTTCTTATCCCCAACTCTTAGAAAACAGGGTTTCTCTGTATCTGTTTTGGCAAAGAGTCTGCGAGGGGGAAAAGTTATGATCCACAAAAATCTCAATTATTTGTTGGTTTTTCGCCTGGATGTTTAGCATTCTGACACTTGGCGCTGTCAAGCTGTTGTGTATTAAAATTGTGTGAGAATTTGCTCCATTGTTGATGTTTTGAACCATGAACCTGAAGCTAATATTGGTTTTAAAAGATGGAGAGATATACGGATAGAAAACACCCTAAAATAATATTTTTGTATTCGGCGATGGTTTTGTTGTGTTTTCTCGAGTCTTGGGTAAGGTTATTTATTGCTTTGAATGAGGAGAGACTCAGTTTTTGGTAAAATATTTTGAAAAGTCATGTTTTCTCGGTTCGTGAACTTGTTTGTTGTGTTGCTATGAGACTATTTGGGGCGTTATTTATGCAGCAATACAAGAATTGCTGTTTATATATTCATGCACGCATTCATGATGTTTAGCAAATACAAATGACCCTTTTCTCTTAAGTTTAAGGAGAATATATCTACAACAGAGTTTTCCAAAGTGAACAAACACATGAATGTGAAATATACATGATTATTTCTTATGTCTAATTTCAAAAATGAATTTCTTGTCATTATATTATAAATTATTTAGTTGGGCAACTATAACCTTAAATTAACGTAGACTAATAAAAACGTTCTGCATAGCCCGGTCCAACTATGTTTTAATCAAAATGTTTATAATGGTGTTCGTTATTTTATCTCGATTTTAATCAAAACCTTCGAAGAAGATCTTAGAATCCTTAACGAACAAATTCATGTGATCAATACTTATATATAAGAATGGAGTGTCTGTCAGTGGAATCGAACAAAACCCCTCATTTTGAGTTTTCTCCACGAATTAGAATACGCTGATTCCGAAAATCACATTTAAAATTTTTTTGTCTGTCAGTCTGTCTGTCTGTTTGTCCGGATTTAACTCAAAAACTACTGCACGGATTTTTCTGAAACTTGCACCATGTGAACAAACTTTTCTTAGTTTAAAATCTGCACTTTGTTTCATGTGGATATCTGTAACCATTCAAAAGTTATAGAACTTTTTCCATTTTCTCTAACATTACGCCTATGGGAAATTTACATCTCGATCTTCCCTTCATAACATTATTGTTAAAAATCACCTTGGGGCGACCAAAAATATTTTTAGACAATACTGGGATAAACGATTCATTTTGATTGGCTGATGAGTAAATGTCGCCAGATGAATTAAAAATATCGCCAAATGAATTAAAAATATTGCCAAATGAATTAAATATGTCGCCAAATGAATAAAAAATGTCACCAGATGAATTAAAAATATCGCCAAATGAATTAAAAATGTCGCCAAATATTGCCAAATGAATTAAATATGTTGTTAAATGAATTAAAAATGTCGCCAGATGAATTAAAAATATCACCAAAAAATGTCGCCAAATATTGCCAAATTAATTAAAATATTGCCAAATGAATTAAAAATATCGCCAAATATTGCCAAATGAATTAAAAATATTTCCAAATGAATTAAAAATATTGCGAAATGAATTAAAAATGTCGCCATGTGAATAAAAAATATCGCCAAATAAATTAAAAATGTCGCCAAATATTGCCAAATGAATTAAAAATGTTGCGAAATGAATAAAAAATGTCGCCAGATGAATTAAAAATGTCGCTAGATGAATTAAAAATATCGCCAAATGAATTAAAAATGTCGCCAAATATTGCCAAATGAATTAAAAATGTCGCCAGATAAATTAAAAATATCGCCAAATGAATTAAAAATATTACCAAATGAATTAAAAATGTTGCGAAATGAATTAAAAATGTCGCCAGATGAATTAAAAATATCGCCAAATAAATTAAAAATGACGCCAAATATTGCTAAATGAATTAAAAATGTTGCGAAATGAATTAAAAATGTCGCCAGATGAATTAAAAATATCGCCAAATGAATTAAAAATGTTGCGAAATGAATTAAAAATGTCGCCAGATGAATTAAAAATATCGCCAAATAAATTAAAAATGACGCCAAATATTGCCAAATGAATTAAAAATGTTGCGAAATGAATTAAAAATGTCGCCAGATGAATTAAAAATATCGCCAAAAGAATTAAAAATTCGCCAAATATTGCCAAATAAATTAAATATGTTGTTAAATGAATTAAAAATGTCGCCAGATGAATTAAAAATATCACCAAAAAATGTCGCCAAATATTGCCAAATTAATTAAAATATTGCCAAATGAATTAAAAATATCGCCAAATATTGCCAAATGAATTAAAAATATTTCCAAATGAATTAAAAATGTCGCCAAATGAATACAAATGTTCTCCAATTGAATAAAAATGTTGCCAAATGAGCTAAAATAGAGGTCCTATATTTAAAACTATCATCACAATGGCGAAATTAGGGTATAAATAACAAAATTAATGTCGTTAATAAAAACCTCGCCAACTGAAGGAGGAAGATAAACCAGCCCTTTCGACTGACGCCATGTGTATTCATGTTCCAAACAACTTAACTTTATGACAATAGTGCTATTTGTTACGGAGTGGAATATTACAATGATGTTGAAATGGTCCACCCTAAAAGTTTAACTTAAGGTTTTCTATATTTATACCTCCATGTATCTTATTTTTAAATTATCACCACAAAAACATATTATTAGTATTCAAAAATGAATATTTGATAATTAATTTTTTATAAGAAATATTATCCGTAAATATTGACCCGTATGAAGTTATGTTGAAAGACGTCTATATAGACTCCGGTCGCCAATTGGCACAAAAGAAGAAAAAAAACTTCACCAAATACGATACATTATTTCGATTTGGAAGAATGCAATATTTTTACTTTGATATATTATTGCGTCGCCAATATTAAAACTAATGAATGTGCAGTTTACTACATGGGTTTATTGTCACTAAATGGTTAATTTTTATAAAAAAAATATGCAATGAAAAAAATTCAGGAATATTTATTTCACAAAAAGAAACATTTTACAAAAAAATCAGTTTAAATAGTAGTCGCAATAGCATGTAAAGTCGTGAACATAGAAATAGATTTAAGTATCTCAAAAAATACTCAAACTAATTTAATAAATCTGTATTTGGATAAAATTTATTTTTCACAGTGCACAGAGAGTGATATGCGATGGCTATGCTAACAAGACAAAATCGCGCAGCTCTCATTGCGCAAAGTGACCACGAGCAACGCCGGGCCATATTGCTAGTTGATAAATATTAAACAAATTGGATAACAAAATAAAATTAGCTGTATACTGAAAATGATTAGGCAAATCACTTAAACTCTGAAAAAACTTGTTATATTAGAGATACAGTGTAGTTTATTTTGCATATTAAATTACCTTTAATCTAGCAAATTAATGTATATCCATATCGATGTTTTGAAACAAACATGGACATTGGTTCTACCATGTCTGAGAATAAAAAAAAACCTCAGTTATAGCATTCTGTCTTGGTTATATTTTGGAAGTACATGTAAAATATCTCGAAAATAGGACCAATTTGAAAAGGCAACATTTCTAATTTTAGTTCTGAATTGATTGCGATAAATATATCTCACATTATCAGCAGACGCTTTTATCAACAAGTGGCCATACAAAAACGGCCCGAGTCCTATAACATGATCGATTTTGGCCGTACCAGTCCACCCCCTTACCACGGCTTTATAAAGAAAGCGTGTTGTTTACGCCATGGAACTGGAAAACATACATGGATATTGATCTTCTGAATTTGAATAGGTAAACAAAGATTGCTGCATTTTTTTAATACTCAACTTATTTCCAATGCAATGGCATTATAAAGCACGCAACGTTCCGTGTCGGCAAATTCTTTTATTGGACCCGTATAAGTATGTTTATTCGTTACGGACATACAGCCGCATAAACAGTTTTGCTTCCGTAGAGTAGGAAAAACCCATGACTTTTAACTATTCGCTATAGGGAATAGCGTGACGTTACTTGAAAAAATTTAAAGGCATATCAATGTTTAGAAAGCTATTTGCATTTAATATTACAGTAGATTCTCTTGCTGTCTGAATTTGGATATATATATATAGATTTTTTTTTTCACCAGGCTTCTGGTTTATCATTGATTAGATTTAGGATTTTGCAGTCAATAGCTAGCTAACTTTACATTTAATAGCTATTCAATAGCTATAAATAGCTAGTCATTTTATTTAACTTTAACCACGAGGGAAATGTCGCTGCATATACATGTTTTATTACAAAATATAGTAGACATAGACACTCCTTACAATGAGCAAGCGATGTAGCAACCGCTTTTTATGAACCTATGATGGCAGCTACTGAAAGTTCCAATCAAGTGATTAGTTAATATGAAATAAGTTTTAGCTTGCTGTAATGACTTCTCGTTTTTACGACCATCTCATATCAGTCTTTAAGGTCATTATTTCGGAGGTATACTTACATTTGACTCTTTTTATATTTGATTTTTTTTTAAATTATCAGTATTAAAGAGTTATTTGTGAAAAAATAACTTTAACGCACTCGTGTGTGTTCCATTAAAAATATTTCTTGGATTACTCTTTTAAAGTCCTATATTTAATAATTTACCTTGAATGTGATTAATACTTCTTATTAAAATCAATATACAAACGATTGGCACAACAAATATTAGAACATAATTAAAACTTCAAGTTGAGTGTATTGTTCCTGTGCCCCAGAGGTAAAGAACACTAACTCTATTTTTGTCGATTTTCGGTTATATTATTGATTATATTATGTGTTATTTTACTCTCTACAGAGATATACTATAAAGATCATTTTCCGATGCATGTATTATTTTAAGTCCAAATATTCCAGAGGCATTTAACACTTAACTATCCAGCTCACCTGCAAAATAATAAAGAATGGAGATCGTGTCCTTTACTAGTATAGGATACAAATTTGTATACTAGTTGAAGACCCTTTCAGTATAGAAAAATAAAAACATTCCCACAAAGATATTTCATTCATATCAATCCAATGCCACCCAAAACAAGAACTGCAGTTGTTCCAGAAACCCCCCGGATGAAAAATGAAAGTTCTCCATAATTGAGATGGTTATCCCTAATCCTTTAACTCTAATCGATATCCTGTCATCGATACGGGATTAATCATTCGTCCTATTGACGAGCACGCCGGAGACCTCATCAATTACGGCCAACCTGTTTGTTTTTAGTTTGGGTAAAAGACGTCTCTAAACTAACGATCACGCGACGTCGTTTTGACGTCAGATTGAGACGACATTCGCTTCGGTTGTCGCCAGGGCGTGTTTCTGTTTTCCCGGGACTGCGATATTTGGAATTATGCAAAATCGTCGCTTTTTGGAAAGTATTTGAAATTCATGTGCTGTCTTGTTGATTCGACTTACGCATGCAATGCGATTTAAAAAACGTATAATTGTAGGGTGTTATTTAAATTTCAAAAATCATAATGGTATTTGCATTTCTTGGATTGATGCTGCGTTTGTTTTGTCCTCGTAAGTACACGTTGCGGATGATCAATTTCAAATCTGATATAAGTAAACAGATTAGTTTATGTTATTTGAATTTTAATCTATTGATCAAATAAATTATCATTTTAGTAATCTTTTGTTTCTGCTGGAATCGCCAGTTTCTTTGAATTATTCACGTCATTATTTAAATTAGTTTCTTTATTTTTTTAAAAAATAATAAAACTCGTAAGACATATTTAAAAAAGTCGTCGGATCTTCTTAATATTGAACTTATATCTTAAATATAGGCTTAAAGTGGAGGGAAATTGAGTTTTAAACTCGATTTTTAACGTTCAAAATCCAATTTATCTCAGAAAAAAAGTTGTAAAATGTACAATTGTTTTAAAACGTTTACTTATTTATTAGAAACATCATGGTATATTTTTATTTAATTCTGAGTTTTTTTTTAAAGTTTTTAATAGTAATTCAATAATTATTTCATATCATAGATGGAAATTTTCGTGCAACAAATTAGAAAAAAAATGACAATGGTTTCCTTTCTAAATGCAAGCTGTATTCTGCCATTTAAAAAATCGACTTTTTATTATTTATTATCTTTGAAAAAGAACACCCGCCAGTATAATTTTTGTTTATTTTGATTCGCGAATCTTTGTAGAATTGACGTTATTTTTAATTTTTTTCGACAAGGGATTTTTTATTTAATTTAAAACATTCTATTTCTAATGAATTAAGCAAATGGCGTCGATTTGTTTATCATAATATGTTCTTCTGGACAATTTAAAAAAACAGGTATATACGAGTAACTCAATGATATTAACCTATAAACAGGGTTAATATTGTGTTAAACAGAGTCCATCTGTCATTTAAAAGTTTCGAAATTCACATTTTTTGTCGAATAATTTCAATTTATCGTAGATCGTTAATTCTTTTAACATTATTAATTCGAAAACCCATTTTAAAGAAAGAAATACGAATCTGATAGAGAAGTTACGCGGGATGGTAGAAAAAGTTTTTTGTAGACAATGTAAAGATAATTACGACGCATTTAAATTATAAGGCGGATTAATTAAAAGCAGATTAAGGAAATTTTAAATATTGTAATTTATGGAAAATACATTATATATCTAAACTTAAAATAACCTTTTTGTGTATAAACTTCTTAACTTTCAAGACAAATTTGTATCTGATGTAAATTCCTGGTTAGTTCAGGATGTTGTCTAGCTATCAGACAGAGAATAACTTCCGTGCATTCTTGCTTTTACTCGATAACATACGTTGATAACTGCTTCTCAAAGTGAATTCTGTTAAATCTGCCCACTCCAAAACAAACAGACAGCAGAAACCTTCTCAACACGTCCAAAATGTCACTCATTTAGTTTATGGGCATGTCAAAAACTGATTTATATTGTTCTTTCTCGTCCCCCCGGACTTGGAAGAAGGAGTTGTTTTTGGAGTTGGAGTTGTCTTGACTGCAGACATTGTGTTCCCGAAGGTCGGAGGTTGCGTCAACATTTCCAACTGCGAAAGGCAAACAGAACATAAATAATTCCATTTCCTCTTCCAAAGCATTGTGATCTGAACTTCTTTTGAGGAGAATTTTGTTGTTTTAACGAAGGGACAAGGGTCCTCAATGTATTTCTGTTTCTGTCAGGATTTTTTTCTTTGTAAGAAGACAAAGTTCGCCAGTGCTCTCTGTTGGTGGTCCATTTCCGATACTCCAACGCAAAAATATCTTGCTGATAATTTTTTTTTTAAACCCTAAACAGTTTGATCATTTACTATTTCGAGATTTCGTACCGAATACAAAAACAGTCACCATTATTCCAGCAACTCGTTGATTTGATATTCACTTCGTTTTACCTTGCGTCAGTTTACGTTTTTAAAGTAGAATATGCAGTACTATACACGGGGACAACCTAAGTTGAACCTGAAGCGGAAGCTATGTTATGTATAAATATTCAATTGCTTTAGGCCCAACTTAGGTTGTCCCCGAGTATAGTTTACATTTCGACTAAGAAACTTTGAACTTCGCTTCAAGAAATGTTAAAAAGATGCAACTCTCTCTTGAACAAGTGAAAATAACCTAGTACTATGAAAATGTATTATTTTTTTTTCGAAACGACGTTTTTTTCTTTTCGAATTGAAACGTTCTATACTCGGAGACAACCTAATTTGAACCTAAAGCAATTGAATATTTATACATAACATTGCTTCCGCTTCAGGTTCACTTAGGTTGTCCCCAAGTATAGTCTGTGTTTTTTTGGTGCATGTGTAACACTCAAGCTTCCTTTTTAAAAGGCCTGGTATAAAGGTTATTTTTTTTTATAGTTTCCAATAATTGTGTTACAACCTTAAATTTATTATTGACTCTGTCATTTTGAAACTAAACTCAAATCATTTCCGCTAAACTTCAAACATAAGTGATATTGCACATACACTGAAATACTTACCATACTCAGTAGCAGAAAAGTCATTACTAGTCTGCGACAACATTTTAATGAGTAAGATTTGCCTTCAACTTAATTTATTATATAACTATCGGTATACCTTTCATGAGCAAGTATAACAGCGACGATTAAAGATAGAATCTCATCAAACCTATAAAGAATCTGCAAAAAATGTTCTAATGTAGAGCAGATATAAAAAATATTCGTATGGATATACTTCTGCAGAAAAATTTGTCTGCAGACATTCGAAGAAATCTGCGACGTACGACGCACGTCGCCGCGTTTCTGCTTCCGGGCTTACCAATTATGAATTCCACAAATACGCATAACAACATTACAAATTTTACTATTAATGCCTTAAGACCATAACTTTAGAATATTAAACCTCAAATTTACATAGCACCCAATCTAAGTATATTGCACAAATCTGAAGCCTTAACTCGTTTTCAATCACATATACACATCGCCATTTAATTTAAACTCCTCTATGATTAGCTCCAGCCAAATTAATATTCGGACGCGAAATGCGGTTTAGTAACTAGAAAATTCTAATGGGAAAATAATTTCCATTTAATGCTTACGGCTAATTTATGGAGCGGAGCATATCGGCCGTCCTTTCATTAATTATTCCCCGGAATGTAGAATTTTATTTTAATAGCGGAAGACATAGAATTCAGAATGAAACGTTGACAGATTTTCTCCCGATAATTATCTAGATATTGCCACTGGGGGGTTTTGCAGCTTTATATCGGGCCTTCCTTTCGTAAACTGCTGACAAAGGCTGAAGTAGACAACTCCGATTTTCCGATATGGCTATTGTAATTTTCTAATATAAATTTAAAAGTAATAGGCTCGTGGGGAAATTTATTTAATTTTGATTGGTTTGCGTGTTTATCTTTTGGTGTTACTTTCGAATTAGGATGCGTGGGTCATCAGCTTATCATAAATAGCGTTAGGGAAAGATAAGCTATTCCATTATATTTTTAATAAGTTAAACTGTGGATCCAGAATATCACTTCAAGGCAATCAGGGAAGGGAATATACACACACACGTATATATATATATATATATATATATATATATATATATATATATATATATATATACACACGCAGCTGCTTATTGTTTCTTGTGGAATTAATAAAAATATACCTGGGGGAGTGGGTCCCCTTCTAATTGAGTCTTCATTATTTGTCTGATACCTCCATCAATACTTTGATTATTATAATTTTACCGAAGTATTTTTTTTCTTTTTTTCGTATTTCTATAATTCAAACTATGTCATTTTCATAATAAAATATAAATAATTGCTGCTATGCTATTTTTAGACTCCACATATAAGTTATTATTTCTAAGTTCCGTGTTGAAAAAGCGAAATATTTTTTAAATACTATTAAATACAAAAAAAAAACACAAGATGGAAACTTTTTATTAAACCCAGTCGCCTTCTAATTCTGCTTTTAAATTATGTATCATTGTCCGTCGACTTAGATAGCCCACTGGCGTTGACGAGCCAACGACAGTTTGGGCAACTGCTTGTAGCTACATAGTAATGCTAATAATAAAAATGATGGATAATAAAGAAATTGTTCGAAGTACTCCCCAGCTGTGACTGAATCATGAATGGGGTGTAACCGTTGCTGTCAAAGCGCAAGACGTGGTTGAATGGAGATGGATAAATTCGAGAAGTTTTTTCAGTATTCTTTTTGCGTGTGGCTTTTGGGGACTGTGTAGCAGCCTCGTTAAAGTTGTGTTTTGTTTCGTGTAAAAAATTAACTTAAAAGTATTTATTTTAATAATTTTTTTGATTAAATTATTTATAGTTTCCAATAATTGTGTTACAACTTTTATATTCATTAATGATTCTATCATTTGAAAATTAAACTAAAATCAAATTTAGATTTTTAAATATCAAGCAATTTATTTTATTACTTTTACAACGGAACCATTTACCAACTATATTTTAATGTACTTTAATACCTTCACATAATAGTTATAAAAATTGCGAGAATGATAATAATAAGAATAATTATTAAAACTGTTCTAACAACTATTATGATATCGATGAATACAACAATATATGTACTAACATCAATTACAAAGAAATAGAATAAAATCCATTGTTTTGATAATTATTACTGATAAAAAAAGTATAGTAATTTTTTTTCGATAATAATTTTTAAAATTTTGATAGCAATGATAATAATAATTACAATGGCAATAATTCGAATTATGATAGCAATAGCAATGTTGACAACAGCAATAAGGACAAGAGTAACAAAAGTAATAAAAACGATGATGACGATAAATAACAATGCCTGCAACAATGGGATAATAACTACAATTGCAATTAATACTGTATACCTTTACATAATAATTATAAAAATTGTGATAATGGGAATGATAAAAATAAGAATAATTATTAAAACCATTCTAACAACTATTATGATAGCGATGAATACAATAAAACTACTAACATCAATTACAAAGAAATAGAATAAAAGCTTTTGTTTTAATAATTATTACTGATTAAATAAATTATACTAAATTTATTTTCAATAATAATTTTGATAGCAATGACAATAATAATTACAATGGTGATAACAACAATTGACAATGATGATAATTCGAATTATGATAGTAATGGCAATGATGACAACAACAATAATGACAAGAGTAACAAAAGTAATAAAAACGATGATGATGATCAATAACAATGATGGCAACAATGGGATAATAACCTCAATTGCGGTAACATTAGAAATAGTGATATTAATCATTAATTATGAAAAATTAGGATTTTCCTTTTCAATAACATACCTATTTCACTAACTATTTCATGCATAGTTTTTAAAAAATAGGAACTTAAATATGTATAAATATACAAATAAATAAATAAAATAAATAGAATAAAAGTCATTGTTTTGATAATTATACTGATAAAAAAATTATAGTAAATTTCTTTTCAATAATAATTTTGATTGCAATGACAATAATAACAACAATGGTGTTAACAACAAAAAACGACAATGACAACAATAACAGTGATGATAATTCGAATTATGATAGTAACAGCAATGATGCCAACAATAATGAGAAGAGTAACAAAAGTAATATAAACGATAATAAATATCAATGGGATAATACCTTAATTGCGATAAAATTAAAAATAGTTATATTAATCATTAATGATGAAAGCGTATATTAAAGTTCATTTTCAATAACATGTCCATTCACTAATTAACTATATCATGCATATTTTAAAAATGTATATCAACTTAAATATGGATAAGACCCCCAGCACAATCTCGCATGCAACTGGTGACCCGATTGCTGGTTTTATTTACGGAGAGCATGTGAAAAAGAGCACATGCCTGTTGTGCATCATTAGCTGCTGGAGCTCTCGACTTACCAAGAGATACCCCGACGGATAAAACAAACTCTTCCTCATCTTTACAAGTCAACCTCCTCTGAAAGTTCCTCTCTTTACTCTTCCTTTTTATTTTACGGCTTTTCTCTTTCGAACGTTTATGTGCGGAAGAGTCGCTGCTTTAGTTTCTCTCTCTTTTTTTTTTTTAACCTAGTGAAAGTGATGGGTGAAATGTTGTAAAATGGCGAAAACATTCAGTAGTCAATCTTTCTTTATTATAATGAAGTTCATATTCTCTTTGTTTTGTTTCTATTATAGAGTATGGAAGTACTGATTTTCTAGTAAATATTACTAGTAAGTGTTTTTTTGTGTAATTCAATCAAAATTATTTTAGATAAATTTTCTTTATTTTTATTGCCTTTCTTTAACATATTTTATTATTGGCTGGGAATTTTTTTTTCTCTCTATTTAATTTCCGTCAAAATGAATTTAATTTTTCATATTAATTATATGTAAAATATTAACACTGACCATATGTGCACTTATTTTTTTCCCAATAATTTTATTTTCAAGACTTTCTTTTAAAATTAAATAGTAGAAATACTTTTCCGTGTAAATTTTTTAAATTTTATTATCTTCATTAATTTTTTTTTGAAATCTAAGGTGAAACAATTATATTTCCCCTAATTATATTAGTTATAGGATGTAGTTTTAATCTATAATAACAAAAGCCCGTCTGTGGCATGCAAAACACCTACTTCCTCCTTGCGGAAATGTCTAAAATTTTAATCATAAATACTATTCAACCTCTAATTGTGCACCTCAGAGCCGAAATTTAAAAATTTTAGTTACTTAATTTTTAATTAATATTTAAAGTTTCCATCCAATAGAAATCGTAGTGCCGTAGTGAGGGAAAACTCATGCATTATATAGGGCTCAGGTAAAGAACGAATTCGGAGAGGAGAAACTAGCGAAGCTTCCTCAGTTTGATCGGTAGAGTATTACAACCTTCGAGCATGAATGGACTGTAGTAGAGCGAATATGGCGTCATAATCGTGAAACCAACATCTCAGACCGAATGGCCTCAAACACGCGACTTCTTTTCAAAGTTATGAATTAAAAAATACTCGCGATTGGCTGATGAATTGGGAAATGTGTAACAGTGAAAAATTATGAATGGAATGACGCAATTAAGCACATGTCTGAGGCCATACATGTTGGCCTCACTTTGATGTTAGCGACATTATAACATTATGTTTTCTCTACTTTGAAGAATCCATGCTCGGAGATTACAACTCGGAACAAATGGTCGAGGGTTCAAAACCCTACAGGGGCAACTCTATTTATTAATCTGTATACCTTAACTAGTTCTAATCAATGCGGGGACCATACAATTTCAAATATAGGCTCTAAATACGCATTTTTTTTTATTTAACGTATTGCAAACGACGACCTGTAGTGTGGTACTATAAGAAAATTGTGATACGTCTCTCTCCACGATTTATGCACCCAAACTAAAGCATCACGAAGGAAAGGAAGTCATAAAAATGAAGATGAAATTCAGTATCCAGTTGTCTTCATTAGAAGTTCATTTATTTCTCCTTTTTTTTCGCATTCTTCTCACTCACAGATGGGTGTCGGTTAGTAGTAACGACGGAAGCGTAAAATGTTGGGTGCGTTTGTGGTCTTGTCTCATTGCAAAGGGGGGGAGATGTTCTGTTATTTTTTTTCCCCTTCCAGAAATGTTGGTTTGAGGAGAGATACGAGCCGTTGCGTCCAATTTAGATTCCATCACCACGGATAGACAGATGTGTTGGGGGGGGGGGCTGGAACACGTTGTTTTAGGTTGAAAAAATACTTGGGATGTATTGCAATCCATAAATTCACTTAGTCGCATGTGGGACGGGAAATTTATTTTGGTGACGCTAATTGAATTGCAAATGTGAAGAATGTGTGGTGTTCCAATTTTTTTTTTACCCCCTCAAGATGCATTAACTTTTTTGTACTTTTTTTTTTAAATAGTTTTTTTTTACTCCCCCTAGTATAATTATGAATGATGTGGATAAATTTAGCAATGTTCTAAATATTGAATAACCGAAATGAACCCGCGTTATCTCACCAAACTTAAATATTATTACTATTCTATAAATATTTTACTTCCCAACAGGGATTCAATCAAACGTAACATAACATATTGATTCAACAAAAAAGCAGCAATTATGAATCAACTTAATGCAAATATATCTATATCCATTCCACCCCCTTTTTTTATGAATATATGTAAATAAAGTTCCAAAACTAAAATATGCGTACATGCACCTTGTTCCAGAAGTATTAATATATAAAATTGTTATGCAGCAATTTTTGTACAAACACCTATTCTGTATTCGTTTTTATGTGATTCGATAAAAGTCTAAATTACACCGTAAAAAAAGTACTTAAATATGAGTACCTGAACATGCTCGTTTTTCTTTGGGTACAATTGCATCGTAAATGAGCGATGATGTACTCACATTTAAGTAATCGTACTTTCTCAAAAATGTGCAGTGTGATTTAAAGCCAATCTTAACAAAATGACCTGACACTCTTAAAATAGTTGTTCAGAAGATGGTTTTTCACATTATTTGATGTCGATTGCTTAAATGGAAACTGAGTTATTACGAATCAATTATCTTACTTACTATTCTTTTGGTACACTTTTTTAACATTCTTCTGTTTATGACTTCTTCACGTCGCTCTGGTAGTACAACGGATTAGGCAACGGACTGTGAGGCCTGAGGATCTGGGTTCGATTCCCAGTAAGTCTTGGTTGTAATTTTTATTTATTGAACGTTAAGACAGTCTATCTAGACAAGCAACTGCTCTTTTTGTTCATTTTTACTCAGTTTTGAGTATATGGTTTTTGTTAATGAAGCTTGTGTATTCGAAGTTATGATAAACATCAAATGTACTCAAAAGTGAGTACATTTTACTTATTTTTGAGTACCTATTTTTAACAGTGTACATGAATCTTGATGTTCTGTTTTCATACGGTACTTTTTGCTTTTATTAAACATAGATTACTAAAAAGTTTTTGCTTTATATTTTTTTTTCTAGTTCTTAATTAAGTATAACATATACAAACTTTTATTATAATTGAATGATATATAACTATGTGTTATTTTATCTTTTGCCTCAAACCTTGGTGGACTATTTATTTTACCTTCAAACAGCAATCTGCATCCAAATGAATTACAAAAATAAGTTATCAAAGCGTTATAAAATAGCGTCGTTTTTATTCTAGAAAACTGTGAAAGAAAAATATAGCTGGACTTTAAAGCATAAAAAGAGGCAATCTGAAATCCCACTCTAGTATAATTTTCCCATAAATAAGCAAATATCATTAATTAAAATGTTGCAGAACTTCCTTCCCTGGTCTGCTGGAATTTATGGCTCTTTGGGAAATTCCACCTTAGCGGGGTGTCCAACGCCACTTTCTTCGTATATTTCATGTCTTGAACTCCCAGAGCTGTCAAAATATTTTTACCTGCTAAAAAAAATGCATCTTTTATTCAAACATTGCTACCTTTTTCTTAATCTTTTGTTGGCGAAAAAATTGTTTAGAATGTTTCTGTCCTTGGCCGGTCACTAAGGGACGTCAAACGTTGTTTCTCAACTCTCAAAAACTGAGTTGTTTCCTTAATAAAACATTCATTCATATTTTAAAAATTATTTTAAAGGTAAAGAATATTTGAATTTTTGTATTTGAAAAGGCAATTTAATATTTATTTTTCGTGATATCAAATAAATTGAATTGTTGGCGAGTGTTTGCCTTTGGTGCAGAATAGATTAAACACTTTTTTGATATTTTTTCTGAGCAAAAAGGCGGCTCTATATTAGCTTTTGATAACGTCTCATTAAATTTGTTTTTAAATTAACATCTAATGCTTACTTAGTAATTATTTGATAAGAATATTATAAATACTTTAGCGGGACTGGAAAGTTATTTCTAGATTAAAATATACTGTTATTAATTCTTTAAAACAACATTTCATCGAGAATCCTTTGGTCTGGATTAAATTCTACAGAATTTTTTTTTATAAAAAAATAAATGTTATACTCCATAAAATTTTAAAAAGTTAATTATTTGTGATTAATTTTAGCGAAAATATCTTATTTACCAAACTAAAACCAAAACAGTACACTCTCTCCAAATCATTCGCTCAGCCGAATTAACTTGTCTGCGAGCAAGTTTCTCGTTACCATTCCATGAGCTCTCTGTACAAATGGGTGCATAAACTCATTTATGTTACACGTTCTGTAAGGCATGGGCAATGTGGGCTAAAAAAAACTCGTGCACCACCTCATCTGCAGCATCTAACGAGTCTTCCCAGCAATGCTACTATATTTGGCGAACTATCCCAAGTAGGGGATTTTGAATCCTTCTATTGAAAAATTAGATTCGTGCTGAAGTAAAATATTTGTTGATATTTTTTATTTGAATTGTATTATTTGGTCTAGTTGTTAACTCCTAGTTCTTAACTAACGTAAAAAAAATTTGCAATTTTTTACGTGAAGCGTCGTTAAAGGTGTATCGGGATAAAAAACACCATGTTACAATTTTAGAATGATCCATTCCGATACTATAACTCTGTGGCAAGTAGCACTACTCATATAAATTCGGTTTCGTTTATAGGAAATTAGGCGCCGATGCATGTAAAATATTGAAATAAAATAAAACACGCACAGGAGTCCGCAAAGTTTCACTTAGCATCTTCATATTTTCCGTCTGTTGGCGATAATGTCGTTGGTGACAATGCATTTTTCTATAATTGGCTGACGTTTTTCGCAAAACCTTTCTGGCCATGCTCCTACGAAGCCTTATCGTCAATAGCCATTTATGTTAGTCTAGTGGTATGCTATATTCAACCAACCAATACAGTCACACGCATTTTTTGTGTGGTTAAATTAAGTAAAGATTTCTTTTTTTTCTGAATTCATTAAATAGTGACTTAATTTGTATAGGGCACGCCGCCACGTTTCTGTTTGTTTTTCATTTGGCGAGTTTGGTTTCATTTGGCGATTTAAAATTTTTTCCAACTGGCAACTCTGCTCCGGCCCAGGCCCATCGCCAAACCATCATTAGTTGGGCGGAGACCAGCCCTCGGGTAATCAGGTTTTTACTCTCAAGATTGTTCATTTCTGCCCCCCTCCTACCTTTCCACGCTTCCCTCTGTTTTATTCCTGCTCGCACACTCGAAAAAAAAATAACATAAAAAAACTATAGTGGAAAAATCATTTTTCATGTTCCTATGTACACAAAAGCAAAGGGGACCCCCCTTTAAAGTTGACCCGACCGTAGTTTTGGCCGTGCTGGATTATAGTAATTTACTCTCCGAGGGGCCAGTCGTTTAGGAATTCTATATACTTTTGCTTCTTTGCAACGAGGCAGAACCTTAAATGATGAACTGCTATTTTTTTTTGTTCAAGAAACTTTCGGGAAAGCAAAATGCTGTAGAGATGGATCCAAGTGACTTTTAGACTGTTTTAGTGCTAGTTGATGACGTGTTTATCTCTCTCTCCCCC
The DNA here is from genome assembly GCA_963932185.1 of Troglohyphantes excavatus. Taxonomy (NCBI): domain Eukaryota; kingdom Metazoa; phylum Arthropoda; class Arachnida; order Araneae; family Linyphiidae; genus Troglohyphantes; species Troglohyphantes excavatus. Next base: position 31,631,125 of record OZ010669.1, on the reverse strand, counting down.
CCCCCCCCCCTGTGGAAATCCCCCCCCCCCCCATCTTATACTAATTGTGGTGGAATAAGAATGTAGAAGGCGTTCGTGTGTGCGAAGTGTATCTGGAATAGAGTAGAGAAATGTTCGATTTTATCGTTTTCTTGTAAAGTGAAATCCACGTGGGGAAGCTGTGTGGCCAGTTTTTGGGTGGGCAAGGAAACGAAAATTGATGAATCAAATATAAGTAATGATTTTTTACTGTGTTAAAATCATTTTTTTTTTAATTTATGATTTTTGTGCAGGATTTCTAATGCAATTTATAAGCATATTATAAAAATTAATTTATCATAGTCATTTTTTTGAATACACATGTGATTTTTTTATAAGTCAATATTATCAACAAAATGAAAACTGCCCCTCAATGGATTTATAACAATATTTGCGAAAATAATAATAATAATAAATACCATAATTGACTTAGTTAAAGAATTATTATGCATTACTAACAAAACATACTACAATTATTTAATTCTACATCCTTTTCTTTATCGGTTAAATGCAATAATATGGACATTGTCAAGAGCCATCCGAAGTTTGTTGAACTGGCGTATTCTTTAACTCCACAAGCATATCAAAGCACAAAAAAAAAACAATTCATTTAGATAATTCAGTGAACAAAATAAAACATTTGTATCACAGAATATAAACTTCCGAAGTTGAAAATAATGGTTTTTGCTTTCAGACATGAACCAGAATCCCCCTTCTCCATATCAATCAGCATTCCATTTATGCCCATTACCTGTCCAATTCGGTTTAAAACGTCGTCTGTTCTCCTCTCTTTTACGCGTATTTTTCCAGGAAAAGAATCGTCTGTCAAAAAGGAAATGATTTAAGGGACGAGGGATGAAAAATCAAATATCTTGCAAGCTATTCCAGTTAATCGACAAGGCGAGTCCATTACCCGAGAACAACCGACGTCAATTTCGCGAAGAGTATGCTTGGAATCACTTGGGCAATGGATTTAACAGGCGCTGATAATTTATCTTCGCTTTTTTCTTTTCACGTCCTTTCAATCTGCTTTGATAAAGCATTAAAAATATTTTTTTCCCCTCAAAAATAGCTCGATATCTGCTGTTTTAACAGAGCGGGGATATTTGTTATTCTACACCTTTCTTGTTGATTGGTTGCGAGTAGCGTTGTTGTTTTATTGCCGAATGTTTTCAACGATTCCAAAATCATTCGTTGATTTATTACCTCTTTATTTCATCGATAACATCTCCGTTTTCGTCTACGCCTTTGTAATGTCCTCAGATGGGAAAATAATGGCTCAAACCAAATTCATTTATTTGGAATTTGCAGGGAATTTGCTTTTAGAATAAATGTGTACGAGTCGCTGACGCTGTCTTTTAATTAAATGCCCATATTTCACCTTTCATTCAAGTCAGATTTAGCATGTTAAATTATCGGACTTAAAAAAAATGCGTGTTATTTCCTGAAATGACTAAAAAAATTAAATATTCCAGGATAAATTACGCATATGTCGACGAAATGTAAATTAATAATGGTATCAAATAATTATTTGTTGTGTCAAGACCCATCTGTTTGAAAAATCTCAATTAATAAAAGTATGAAGTGTTTTATGCTCTTAATGGTAATGTTTTATGAACATAAATAACGAATTGCAGACAGTGTACAAGCACAAAAATTAAATCGGTATTAAACCACTTTAAAATCAGGTTAAAGGTGATATGTGAGTGTCTAATTTTAAAGGAATCATTATAATTCCCAAATTTATTTTAATACTCAATTAAAACGTTCTTTAAAATTAAGAAGACCTTTAGAAACTTTTGTTATGCACTTACTTCAACGTAAAAACTTTTTTAGTTGATAAAAATTTCAAAAACATTTCTGCGTTTGTAACTTTTATTATTTTTAAAAAATCTCCAATCAATTTTCTAATTCACCTAAAGTAAGCAGATTCTAGCAATAACAAGAGGCGTATCAAAACTGTTGTAATGCTATTAAATTATTACTAACTTCCCAATTGCTTGAATTTTTGGCTGAGTAGTCTGACCAAGTTGTTTCGGTTTCATATTAATTTGCTCCGGTGTAAGTATTTGTAATGAGCCACATGGCAAAAGGAATAAAACCAACGAAACATCAGATAAGGAAGGTAACATATTTCCAGCTTGCAACGGAATCCTACCGCATTCCAATCCAAGTTACTTTTGACGCAATGGTGTAGAATGAAGTACAAGAAGTTCAGCACAGTAGGATAAGCACGAGAATTATTATTGCTCTACCTGTAGCTTCGCAGTACGAGTCTACACTTCGTTAATAGGTTTCATAAATTCAGTCGTCGCTTTTTTTACTATGTCTCATGATCGAGGTTATGGAGGCAATAAATTCCTTGTAACGAGACCTGGCTGTTAAATTTCAAGGATGGCTACTGAAAGATAAGGTGCCTGGAGACAAAATTTAAAATGTCATGTGTTTCGTAAATACCCATATAATCGTATATCTTACGAGGTAAATAAACTTTTGAGTCATTGGAAATTTGAATTTGGGTTTTGAGTGCGTGAATATTTTTTTTGAAAAAAATTATCCTACAAAGTATGATGTAAATAAGAATAGGGTGAAGTAAGCTCCGAACTTGGCAACTTCGTAAATTTAATCATAGACAATAATGAGTTAAAAAATAATGTAATAAGGAAGAGTACTTATTAAAATTGGATGAATTAATAAAAGCGATTACCAAACATTAAATGATCACCTAATTCATTCATGAATTACTGATCCAATCAACAATAACCTAATATTTTTCATTAAAAATTTACAGTGCATAGAATCTGAGCAAATCCAAAAAAATTGCAAAAATCAAAAATTTTTAGAAACGACAAAGTTTTCAGGTTTTAGAGAAGTAAAATAATGTGTACTCTTCAGGAAACTGACAATACTAGACATTAAAAAAAAAAAGATGGATTTATGTTTAAATCTCTTTATTTTGTTTTCTTATGTTTATGTACAAATGAAACTTTTATTTCGAAACTTTTATTACAAACGAATAACTCATTTGTGTCACTATATCAGATAGGTTGAACTAGGACAATTGTATTCCAAAAAGCAACGGTTGTCCTCAACCAGTTAATTTATCAAAACTAAACAAAAGATATTTCTCATTTTAAAACCCATTGCTCAAGAGAATATTAACAAAAGAATCTTTCATTTCTACGTAGACTATTATAAAAATACTAAGTTAATTCTCCTAAATAAGACAACTAACCATTCCAAATTAATTTTTTTCTCACAAACACAACATTATCCCCAACGTTCGAACTAATCCCAGTTGCAATAACTATGAAACGAGAACAAAAGCACCTGGCCCGTTCCGTGCACCAGAACGATAACTACTTGTGTAAAGCGATGACGACGAAAGTGAGTCCCGCGCCATCACTTAAATTTAAAGGTGGATTATTGCATTAAACACACACCGAGCGTATAATTTGATCGCCGTAAAACTTCTTCGCACGCGATCCTTTCCAGTTGCCCTGTCATCTCGTTCTGTGGAGAACTTAAGAGATGATTCTTTCTGCTGTTGGTTGTCTGGAGTTATTTCGTTGAAATATTTTTGTGTTTTGCCGGAGGACTGATTAAATTTTAAGATTGGGACTTCATTTGTTGTATTTTAAGTGTGTTTATGTGTTCGTATATGGATGTAAAGTCATTCTTGGCGTGATTGGATTTAGTTTTGGGTTGAAAGACTGAAATATTTTTTGTGTGTACAGACAGGAGTAGTATAGGTGGGTACTGACCGAATACAATAGAAGGGGGCGTGGCCACCTGTCAATCAAACTCGGCCTCGTAGACGAGGGTCTGGATGACGTCATCGGACAAGATTGGCTTGGAAGAGAGGGTTTCTGGATGACGTCATACTTTCTGGAATATTCCGGGGAATGTGTGACGTCATCTTTAATTTATTTTTTATTTAGTTGAATTTTTGGGGAAGGTGTGACGTCATCCTTGTGACGTCAAGGCTTGGAAGAGAGGGTTTCTGAATGACGTCATACTTTCTGAGGACGCCATTTTTATTTAATTAATTTTAGTTAATTATTTTGGATTTATTAATTGGAGAATTTTAATGGGGAATTTTAGTTAATTATTTTGGTGGGTTAATTTGACTTGAATATTTTCTGGAATTTTTTTTTTGGTTAAAATGGATATTTGGCCGAGGCCGGGAATCGAACCGGGGACCTTTTGCGTGATCGACGAGCATGCAACTGACTATGCCACGAAGACTGTTGGTGATATCTGTTCTTAATGGTATAAGTGTAAAGCTATGTATTAAAGATAGTTTTATATTTTGAAAGATGTTGCTATGTTAGAAAATAGTGGCGCCATCTATAAATGGAAATGATTTATTAGCTTTAATATTTTATTTTGAAGACGGGTACTTGTATCGCAATGTGTTTTATTTAAAATGGAAATAATTATTTAATATTTTTGAAGATCTTATTTACTTGTGACGCTGTTTAGTTAAATGGATATAATTTATTATAAATATTCTATTTTGAAGACGGGTACTTGTATCGCAATGTGTTTTATTTAAATGGAAATGATTATTTAATATTTTATTTTGAAGACGGGTACTTGTATCGCAATGTGTTTTATTTAAATGGAAATAATTATTTAATATTTTTGAAGATCTTATTTACTTGTGACGCTGTTTAGTTAAATGGATATAATTTATTATAAATATTTTATTTTGAAGACGGGTACTTGTATCGCAATGTGTTTTATTTAAATGGAAATAATTATTTTTATTTTTACTTTGAAGACGGATACTCGTGGCGCCATCTGTTATTAGTTAAATCGAAATAATTTATTATTAATTTTTTATTTTTGAAGACGGATACTCGTGGTGCCATCTGTTTTTAGTTAAATCGAAATAATTTATATCTGTGTTGTTTGCTATGCAATGACCTATCAAGATGTGTTTATATAACATGGTAAAAAAAGGTAATTTTTAGTTTACACAACATGTCAAAAAAGGTAATTTTTAAAATCGTCATTATTCAAAAAAGGTAATTTTTTAACTTAACCAACCTGTGAAAAACGTCATTTTTACATAGGATTACATGTTACGAAAAGGTAATTTTTATTTTATGCAACATGTAAAAAAAAGGTATTTTTTTTTAAACGTCCTTATTCGAAAAAGGTAATTTTTTAAAAGCGTCATGATTAAAAAACGTAAATATTAAAAAGGGTAATTTTAATAAACGACATTACTTAAAAAAAGGTAATTTTTATTTTTAACAAACTAATGAAAAAGGTCATTTTTTCATAGGATTACATGTAACGAAAACGTAATTTTTATTTTATTCAACATACTAAAAAAGGTAAATTTTTAAAACGTCATTATTCAAAAAAGGTCATTTTTAATTTACACAACATGTAAAAAAAAAAAAAAAAAAAGGTAATTATGTGTTATACATTTTATAATATGTAAAGTTGTAATACAAAAAGTTGACGATATTTGGTAAATTCAATTTCTTTATTCACAGAGTTTCCCATTTGAAAGGAGAAGTTTTTACAATATTCGTTCGTTGTTGAATTTTTCTACGTTTCCTTGGGGGAGGTGGTGATTGCAATAAGTATTTGTTGCCTATAAAGTCACTTGGTACATTTAATTCTTTCAACACTTTGTCGTAGTCATGCTTACGTGACACGTATTTTCGAGAATTATACATGTACGTAAATAAATCAATTATATTGGAGTTGGGTATTTTTTGTCCATGTACAATCAGCCGTCCATTTGCGTCCCATGACAAAACGTCGGGATGAGACTTGAACAAAGCAAGGGCATTTTCTGCTTTTCGTCGCATCGTCTTATATACAGAGTTCATTATATGTTGTTGATAAATATCTGGAATATTTTTCTTTTCATCTATACCGACTTCTATTTTCTTATCCTCTTGTGGTTCAACATGCTTCTTTTCCTCTTCTGCCATTTTCTTGTCATTGTCTTCTGGTCGTAGTTTCTTTATGAGAAAAGGTTGATTGAATTCTTGGAGATTAAGACTTGTATGAAGGGTTTCGTGATAGCGTGCCAATTTTTCATGATCTGGTAGGTCACTATTTAGTATTTGCATCATAGCTTTATCCAATTCACTCAATCTCTTCTTGGACACAGTATGCTTTACCACTAATTCTTCAGGTACTAGAGCAAACTTCTTAACTTGAGCCATGGATTAAACTTGTTAATACACTAAGTACACTGGGGATAAGGATATTGAGGAATCCGCCTTTCTGTGTGATAATTTCACGCTTTTTATCCAATGACACTTTACGTTTACTTAATTTGCGTAAAATTCCTTTATGTTTGGAGAGACGTTTCTTCTGGTCTGCAGTCAACGGTATATTACCCTTTAATGTATTGAGACAACACTCGCATATCGCTTTTATACACTTCTTGTCGATTTTCTCCAATAAAGGCTTGCGTAAGTTGGATGGACATATTTGTATGAGCTGTAATTGATTCACCTGTTCCTCGGTGAGCGTCATATTGACAACTGATACATAATTTACATGTATCTTGCTTTTTATACCACTTGGGAGAGTTATTTAAACTGATATACGCATTGGGTTTGATGAGGTAATATGTTAGTACGTAACCGTAAACCTTCAGGTGTTTCAGCACGTAAATCAATAAACAAATAGGTATATGGATTTTTTGTGGCATCTTCAAACACTTCCTGAAATAGTCTGACGTGTCTAGGAAACAGTTGTCTTCCCAGATGGCTTACTTGACTCAAGTCCCTTCGATTTTTACTGAGTACCAAATAATGAGCGTTCAATGTAATATCCCGCATTTCTTTGCCTTTATGAAAAAAGTTCTGCGTTATGAATATCACACTGAGGTTCAGATGATGACTACCACGCGTAAATAAATCACTAAGATGCTTATCATTCGAGGATTGCATGAGATCATCGATCACAAAAAGGGTATTGTCTCCCAAATATTCTTGAAAGGTAGTGGGTAATCCTTCCACAAATATCACATGATCTATGTCATCGTAGAGAGGTTGATAAATACCATAAAACCATACTATTTTATCGGGTACTATGGAAATCATTTTCTCTTTAGCCTCTATCATATCCCTCACAAAATAACTTTTACCGCATCCCGTAGGACCAGCAATGACCATCGTAAAAGGGTGTTGCAACTTTGGAAGTTCCATTGCGAATGAGACGTAATACACCATACAACTGTTTAAATAAGGGTCAAGACAAAACATTTGACAAAAAAAAAGTTTATTTTATTGAAAGAAAGGCAAAAGTGTTCTAAAATGCTTGGTTACAAAGTAATGCACTTTTACATCATTACATAGTTGATGAGGTACAAAAGGCAGTAGGATTTCGTTCAGAGTACGTCCTACACATTTCGAATACAGATAATAGATACAATATTGTCCACACACAGAGCTGACATTAGACTGTAACTGCATAGGATTAAATTCCACATGTTGAAAATTCTCGACATAATTTTCTATATCTCCTCCAAAATAGGCAGGTGGGTTTCCATACGAGTCAAAGAAACATAGTTCCATTGGTGAATGGATGTAGAAAGCTAACCAATGACTCCCTTCTTCTGTCGACTTGTCTGTATTGGCCACGAAACAAGCAGGAAAGTCTGTGATACGGGCTGGTAATTCATCACTTGCAAACACACCTAAAAAAATGTGTTTGGTCTTCTCGTTTCCGGAAAGAATTCTTCTTATTTGTTCGGTTTCCATTAATTCGGAAAGTCACACACCACGTGACGGGATTTGGATATTTCAATCACGTTTTGAAACTCTGCGTAAATGAGTACAGATAAGGTTTCTGCAATAGCTTCAGAAAACTTCACTTCCACTCGTAAGTTTCCTTGATGTTGTAGATTAAAGTGTTCACCGTCACACAAATCAGGAGTCAGATCGAATGCATACAACACATGACCTTTCGCATAGTCTTCATGGGATAAATAAATACCTTTATCAGCGTTGAATCCAGAGAATAAACTGTGGTAGGCCCTAGTATAACTTTTTGAAGAAAAATCTAATTCCAAAGGCTTGGTAGGAACGGGTTGACCGTCCACATAGATGGCGACAGAACTTGCGTTATGATGTGCAAACAGGAAAGGGTTCTTAATATATGCTCCATTCATGGCAGCATTTTCCACGCAGGTGAGAATCACACGCTTTGGCATGGATCCAAGAAACACATTGTCTTGCAAAAATGAATAGCTTCCCTTTGCAATACTGTAAGTTTTACAAATGACTCGATCGATCGGGTATTTACAAGATGTCTTCTCCAAAGCCTTGGCATGGGCTATAGACACAGCAGGGGCCACCTTTACTTTTCTGATAAACATAGACTCATGATCAACATGGTGAGTATAAAGATTAAGATGATACGTAGTAAAACTTCCTTTTGTCTGACATCCCCCACGGCAACGGATGACTTTAAGGTTATCTTGGAACATGCGTCTATGTTTATCAGAAAAGTAAAGGTGGCCCCTGCTGTGTCTATAGCCCATGCCAAGGCTTTGGAGAAGACATCTTGTAAATACCCGATCGATCGAGTCATTTGTAAAACTTACAGTATTGCAAAGGGAAGCTATTCATTTTTGCAAGACAATGTGTTTCTTGGATCCATGCCAAAGCGTGTGATTCTCACCTGCGTGGAAAATGCTGCCATGAATGGAGCATATATTAAGAACCCTTTCCTGTTTGCACATCATAACGCAAGTTCTGTCGCCATCTATGTGGACGGTCAACCCGTTCCTACCAAGCCTTTGGAATTAGATTTTTCTTCAAAAAGTTATACTAGGGCCTACCACAGTTTATTCTCTGGATTCAACGCTGATAAAGGTATTTATTTATCCCATGAAGACTATGCGAAAGGTCATGTGTTGTATGCATTCGATCTGACTCCTGATTTGTGTGACGGTGAACACTTTAATCTACAACATCAAGGAAACTTACGAGTGGAAGTGAAGTTTTCTGAAGCTATTGCAGAAACCTTATCTGTACTCATTTACGCAGAGTTTCAAAACGTGATTGAAATATCCAAATCCCGTCACGTGGTGTGTGACTTTCCGAATTAATGGAAACCGAACAAATAAGAAGAATTCTTTCCGGAAACGAGAAGACCAAACACATTTTTTTAGGTGTGTTTGCAAGTGATGAATTACCAGCCCGTATCACAGACTTTCCTGCTTGTTTCGTGGCCAATACAGACAAGTCGACAGAAGAAGGGAGTCATTGGTTAGCTTTCTACATCCATTCACCAATGGAACTATGTTTCTTTGACTCGTATGGAAACCCACCTGCCTATTTTGGAGGAGATATAGAAAATTATGTCGAGAATTTTCAACATGTGGAATTTAATCCTATGCAGTTACAGTCTAATGTCAGCTCTGTGTGTGGACAATATTGTATCTATTATCTGTATTCGAAATGTGTAGGACGTACTCTGAACGAAATCCTACTGCCTTTTGTACCTCATCAACTATGTAATGATGTAAAAGTGCATTACTTTGTAACCAAGCATTTTAGAACACTTTTGCCTTTCTTTCAATAAAATAAACTTTTTTTTTGTCAAATGTTTTGTCTTGACCCTTATTTAAACAGTTGTATGGTGTATTACGTCTCATTCGCAATGGAACTTCCAAAGTTGCAACACCCTTTTACGATGGTCATTGCTGGTCCTACGGGATGCGGTAAAAGTTATTTTGTGAGGGATATGATAGAGGCTAAAGAGAAAATGATTTCCATAGTACCCGATAAAATAGTATGGTTTTATGGTATTTATCAACCTCTCTACGATGACATAGATCATGTGATATTTGTGGAAGGATTACCCACTACCTTTCAAGAATATTTGGGAGACAATACCCTTTTTGTGATCGATGATCTCATGCAATCCTCGAATGATAAGCATCTTAGTGATTTATTTACGCGTGGTAGTCATCATCTGAACCTCAGTGTGATATTCATAACGCAGAACTTTTTTCATAAAGGCAAAGAAATGCGGGATATTACATTGAACGCTCATTATTTGGTACTCAGTAAAAATCGAAGGGACTTGAGTCAAGTAAGCCATCTGGGAAGACAACTGTTTCCTAGACACGTCAGACTATTTCAGGAAGTGTTTGAAGATGCCACAAAAAATCCATATACCTATTTGTTTATTGATTTACGTGCTGAAACACCTGAAGGTTTACGGTTACGTACTAACATATTACCTCATCAAACCCAATGCGTATATCAGTTTAAATAACTCTCCCAAGTGGTATAAAAAGCAAGATACATGTAAATTATGTATCAGTTGTCAATATGACGCTCACCGAGGAACAGGTGAATCAATTACAGCTCATACAAATATGTCCATCCAACTTACGCAAGCCTTTATTGGAGAAAATCGACAAGAAGTGTATAAAAGCGATATGCGAGTGTTGTCTCAATACATTAAAGGGTAATATACCGTTGACTGCAGACCAGAAGAAACGTCTCTCCAAACATAAAGGAATTTTACGCAAATTAAGTAAACGTAAAGTGTCATTGGATAAAAAGCGTGAAATTATCACACAGAAAGGCGGATTCCTCAATATCCTTATCCCCAGTGTACTTAGTGTATTAACAAGTTTAATCCATGGCTCAAGTTAAGAAGTTTGCTCTAGTACCTGAAGAATTAGTGGTAAAGCATACTGTGTCCAAGAAGAGATTGAGTGAATTGGATAAAGCTATGATGCAAATACTAAATAGTGACCTACCAGATCATGAAAAATTGGCACGCTATCACGAAACCCTTCATACAAGTCTTAATCTCCAAGAATTCAATCAACCTTTTCTCATAAAGAAACTACGACCAGAAGACAATGACAAGAAAATGGCAGAAGAGGAAAAGAAGCATGTTGAACCACAAGAGGATAAGAAAATAGAAGTCGGTATAGATGAAAAGAAAAATATTCCAGATATTTATCAACAACATATAATGAACTCTGTATATAAGACGATGCGACGAAAAGCAGAAAATGCCCTTGCTTTGTTCAAGTCTCATCCCGACGTTTTGTCATGGGACGCAAATGGACGGCTGATTGTACATGGACAAAAAATACCCAACTCCAATATAATTGATTTATTTACGTACATGTATAATTCTCGAAAATACGTGTCACGTAAGCATGACTACGACAAAGTGTTGAAAGAATTAAATGTACCAAGTGACTTTATAGGCAACAAATACTTATTGCAATCACCACCTCCCCCAAGGAAACGTAGAAAAATTCAACAACGAACGAATATTGTAAAAACTTCTCCTTTCAAATGGGAAACTCTGTGAATAAAGAAATTGAATTTACCAAATATCGTCAACTTTTTGTATTACAACTTTACATATTATAAAATGTATAACACATAATTACCTTTTTTTTTTTTTTTTTTTACATGTTGTGTAAATTAAAAATGACCTTTTTTGAATAATGACGTTTTAAAAATTTACCTTTTTTAGTATGTTGAATAAAATAAAAATTACGTTTTCGTTACATGTAATCCTATGAAAAAATGACCTTTTTCATTAGTTTGTTAAAAATAAAAATTACCTTTTTTTAAGTAATGTCGTTTATTAAAATTACCCTTTTTAATATTTACGTTTTTTAATCATGACGCTTTTAAAAAATTACCTTTTTCGAATAAGGACGTTTAAAAAAAAATACCTTTTTTTTACATGTTGCATAAAATAAAAATTACCTTTTCGTAACATGTAATCCTATGTAAAAATGACGTTTTTCACAGGTTGGTTAAGTTAAAAAATTACCTTTTTTGAATAATGACGATTTTAAAAATTACCTTTTTTGACATGTTGTGTAAACTAAAAATTACCTTTTTTTACCATGTTATATAAACACATCTTGATAGGTCATTGCATAGCAAACAACACAGATATAAATTATTTCGATTTAACTAAAAACAGATGGCACCACGAGTATCCGTCTTCAAAAATAAAAAATTAATAATAAATTATTTCGATTTAACTAATAACAGATGGCGCCACGAGTATCCGTCTTCAAAGTAAAAATAAAAATAATTATTTCCATTTAAATAAAACACATTGCGATACAAGTACCCGTCTTCAAAATAAAATATTTATAATAAATTATATCCATTTAACTAAACAGCGTCACAAGTAAATAAGATCTTCAAAAATATTAAATAATTATTTCCATTTAAATAAAACACATTGCGATACAAGTACCCGTCTTCAAAATAAAATATTAAATAATCATTTCCATTTAAATAAAACACATTGCGATACAAGTACCCGTCTTCAAAATAGAATATTTATAATAAATTATATCCATTTAACTAAACAGCGTCACAAGTAAATAAGATCTTCAAAAATATTAAATAATTATTTCCATTTTAAATAAAACACATTGCGATACAAGTACCCGTCTTCAAAATAAAATATTAAAGCTAATAAATCATTTCCATTTATAGATGGCGCCACTATTTTCTAACATAGCAACATCTTTCAAAATATAAAACTATCTTTAATACATAGCTTTACACTTATACCATTAAGAACAGATATCACCAACAGTCTTCGTGGCATAGTCAGTTGCATGCTCGTCGATCACGCAAAAGGTCCCCGGTTCGATTCCCGGCCTCGGCCAAATATCCATTTTAACCAAAAAAAAAAAAAATTCCAGAAAATATTCAAGTCAAATTAACCCACCAAAATAATTAACTAAAATTCCCCATTAAAATTCTCCAATTAATAAATCCAAAATAATTAACTAAAATTAATTAAATAAAAATGGCGTCCTCAGAAAGTATGACGTCATTCAGAAACCCTCTCTTCCAAGCCTTGACGTCACAAGGATGACGTCACACCTTCCCCAAAAATTCAACTAAATAAAAAATAAATTAAAGATGACGTCACACATTCCCCGGAATATTCCAGAAAGTATGACGTCATCCAGAAACCCTCTCTTCCAAGCCAATCTTGTCCGATGACGTCATCCAGACCCTCGTCTACGAGGCCGAGTTTGATTGACAGGTGGCCACGCCCCCTTCTATTGTATTCGGTCAGTACCCACCTATACTACTGACAGGGGGCCCGGATTTAGGCATAGGCTGCAGTCTAGGGGCCTGCACCACACGCCAGAAGAAGAAAGAGTTAACTTGCGGTAAATTTATTTGGTTTGTGTAACAGAGAACAGTATAAATTATTACATGTTAGAACTTAGAACAAAAAATGTATTGTATGAATCGCATTAAAAAGCATTACTAACAATGAAGAGATCGCGGAGGCAGCTCAAAGTGTAGCAGAAGCATATGACATTAATTTAGATAACAACCTGGGAAATGAACTAATTCAGTTCAAGCTTTTTTTTGCAATGAATTCAACGGAGAAGGTGAAAATAACAGCCATGGGGGCCAATGTACAAGCTCCTTTTAAGGGGGTCCGATACCTTCGACATTTTTTTCTTTATTTTTATACTTGTACAATCCAATTTTTTTTCTCTTTCTAAATATGCATAAAAAACAATTTTAAGACGCTCAATTTTTTTTTTAAATTGCACATTTATTTTTAAATTAAAATTTTAGTAAATTTTTTAACAATTTTAAAATTCCTACTCCTTTTTTGTTTTTCAATATTTTGAAGCAATTTTTTTTTATTTAAGATCTTGAATAATATATAAATAGATGTATGCATTCAAATTTTGATTCAGATACATCACTTTAAAAAAATAAAATATATTAGAAATTTTGGAAAAAAAATTGACGAAAAAAAATAAAATTCCATTTTAAGTGGTTTTAAAAAACAAATTATGGTAAAAATAGGAAATCTGAATGCATACATCTATTTAAAATATATTTATCTTGCTATACACACAACAATTATGATTTTAAGTATAATAGTAAAAAAGCCTTAGCATTTTTAGTGTTCATTAAATTTCAAAACCACGAACAGAGATATTTGCTTTTAAAGTTTACATATGATACAACTATGTTATAGGAGCACATCATTAAAACATTCATAACTAAAAAAGTAATAGGAATTTTTTGAAGCAGTTTTTTGTGAGTTATTAAGATAAGTTTGAACATTATTTTTTAAATATAAAAAAAAAATGACTTTTTTTGCGAATTTTGGGTATCGGACCCCCTTAAGAAAGAACGTCAAAGACTGTTTTCCTATTGTGGAAGTGGCACTTCGAATATATTTGTCAGTGATTGTTACAAGCGGTAGTGGTAAAACGCCATTCTTCCAATTGAAACTTATTAAAAATAGCCTACATTCCGAAATATATAGCTATTCTTCGCTAAAGAAGAAAATATGCCTGCCCCTCCACCAAAGAGTTGGGAAGACAGGGCCCTCAACACACATTAACTCTAAATCCAGCTCTGGTGAACAGACATGGCCGCATTTGTAAATTAGGAAGCCCTACAAAGTACGATGAAAATAGGATTGGGTAAAGTAAGCTCCGAACTTGTCAACTTCGTAAATTTAATCAGAGTTATTAATGAGTTAAAAAAAGTTATATAACAAGGAAGAGTACTTATTAAAATTGGATTAATTAATAAAAGCGGTTCCAAAACATGATTATCCAATTCATTCAGAAATTTCTGATCCCATCAATGATAACCTAACCTTTTTCATTGGAAATTTACAGACAATACAAAGCGCCATGCCATTTTGGTAAATTTGATTCAAACAACTCGTTTTTCCATTTAAAAATAATTTTAAATATGTTTGGGAAGTATAAGCTTACAAAATGTAGCCTCCATACCCGGGTACTGTAAGTGAACTAATATGAATAGTTCGATAGTCTACTTAAGTATAACATACAGTTATTGATTATAAGTTTAATATTATTGTTTTAACAAGCAACGTTACGAATACTAAATTCTCCTTTCAGACCAGTCATATTTTTTTCTATTCTACTATAGAATAAACTTTGATCATTCATTCCCATAATCTTTAAGAACGATGTTCCCTAAAAATCATTAACATTTTCTTAAAATTAACCATAAATCTTTTTATAAAATATAGTTATATCGAGACGCAACGAAGGGATGCGATAAACATATAACCTTGAGCAACTTAATTGGTTAAGCGAATCAATTTCAGCTGGTGACAGCAGAGGAACGTGCTCAGAAATGGTAAAGTGCTCTCATGATCTTACGTCAATTAATCAAGTATGGATAGCTTCATTCCTTTGGTCGAGAATCCCCGTCTTAATGGACCACCATAGACGACAATCCTTAAATGGCTAGGCGTATTAAATTTTGCTGAAACATCTCTGCATGAAACGCTTAATTGTGTAGGTTGTTACGTCTAATGATTGTGATGAATTGTTTGAATTAATTATGCCGAGAACATAAATTCATTAACAGGTAGCAAAAATGTGTAAGTGCCAGTTAGTGTTGAATTCGAATGAAATGTAGATTTCAGTTTATATGTACTGCGGTCTGATTTTAAAACGCAAGTTGTTCTATTTAAATTTTGAAAGTTTCTGTGATTAAGTAATTGAATATTTGTATTCAAATGGACACTTTAAAGATATTGCTTTGTGTGAATACTTTTCAATGTAGTGTTCAATGGCAACTGAATAGTTAGTCTTTCAATATTTAATATTTCGCATCTCTAAATTATTTCACAATTTAAATTTTTTCAGATCGTTATAAATAAGTTTTATTATATGCTAGTATAAACATAATCCTATATTTAAGCGGATCCTAAATGATTTATAAAGTATCATTCCTAAAATTTATTTTTTGCCATAATAGTAAAATAATTAATATATATATTTGTATTTTTGTATTTCAATGTTTAATTTCTTTACTAAAACTATGGCAGAAAAAGACGTGAAATATCAAATTTGAAAAGTAGCGTTTTTTAAAACATTGAGAATTAAATGACACACCTTTTCTGCAATTATTTATGTTCGTTTCAAATTCTTGATCGGTACCTACTGAAATCCCATTGAAACATATTTATATTTAGTGGCATTAATGAAGATCTTGTTAAAAATGTAGAAGCGTATTTTAAATATTATCCCAACAGATGAAACTTCTAACCCCAACGGTCATTTTTACCTTTCCATACTCATCTTCTGCAAGCACTCGGTTGCGGAACAATTGATTAACTTTTCCTCAGACTAGACAGAAACAAATACCTGGGGAGCAAGGAAGGCGGGGCCCCCCGAAACCTTACGGCCTTGGTTTTTAACGAACCAAATTGCGAAAAGAATCAATTTCAACTCCCGAAGACAGCTCAAGACGTGCCCATAACTAGTATGGCCACCGATCCATCCCCATCCCATCATTAATCAACCACGGATGACTTTATTTCTTGGGCACGATCTTTTAGCCCAGACCTCCCTGGCAGATGCTTACTTAACCTTTAAATACACATTTTTTTCCGTATTTTAATGACAAATTAACAAACAAGACATGGCGCCAGGGATAACTATTGCATATGTATAATATATCCAACCCGTATATGAAGAAAAAATGGCGGATAATTGTTCTCACGACTTGGTCATCCTAGTTAGCAAGCAACAAGGTCGTTTCGGCGATTAAGTGGGACGTTTTTAAGGGAGAAGCCAAAGCTAATATTCGTCTTTCACCACCCTGTTATTCATCATCCCAATCGTGGCCTTCTTATGCAATGGGGCGGCATCCCGATGAAATTGCAGGGCAGGTGGGGTATAATCACGCTCATTTCGAGCAACTGATGACCGTGTAATAACTGGCTCTGTCTGAGACTCGATGACATGGGCTTAATTGTAGGGGCGTAGCGATTACAGGGTTTGATTGAGTGACTAAATTTAAATTTCTTGTTTCTTTGATTTTTTTTTATGTATAAGTACACAAGGGGCATTGTACTCTCTGAGAGTCTGGAGCCACTTTTTTTTCTACCTGTTCTTTATTGATTTTATGTTCTTCAGTGCTGATTTGGAGGGTCTATAAGATTGTGTGGTTTCGTTGAATGTTGGTGAAAGAGTTGTGCGGGGAGTGGCCGAGTTTATATGGGTTGTCAATTAAGTTGCCATGCGCGATTGGTAGCTTCATAACTAATTATGCCGATAGGCTATCGTTTGATTAAAGAAGAAAAATTTTCAAGATATAAATTGACCTATTACTGATGGACGTATATTTTAATTGTGCCCGGGATAGCCTGTAGGTCACGGCATCGGAGAGTCTTAAGCTCGATCACGTTTTCTTTTCTCATCCTGTAAAGGAGCAGATGTACGTTAAATCTGTCAACCCTAAAATCGTTTATTTCAGATACCCCTAACTGCCGTTGAGTTAACATTACACTTATGTAGTTTCTGCAAAAAGCGATTAAAGTGTCCATACGTTGATGGAAGTTTGAAGAGTGGGGTAAAAGCTCAGGTATTGCCCGTGACATTTTACCATTATCCAAAATTATGTTGCTGCTTTCCCAGAACTTTACTCCCAAAATGTCACTAATCGCCCGATGTGCAATTAGTGCAACACAAATTTAACCAACTCGGTCTGTTCCAAAACACATTAGAATCCCGAATACTGTGAGAAATATTTACTTAAGTTTAAAATATACTATATATTTTACAATTTTCGCTAATATAATTAAAATTCACCAATTTTAGTTTAAGTAAACACTTAAATAAAAGAAAATTCAAGTAAAATATAAAAGGATAATAGAAAAACTAGTAATTTGTATGATAGCTTAAACAGTAAAATTGAATATTCTTCCCACAGTTAACTGAAGTGTTTTTGCTGCAATATTTCTTTTCACTTATTATTCTTTTCCTGCTAAACCCTGTTGCTTATTTTCTCCCTTGTCACTTTTGTTCACATTCTGTTCCACATCCTCTTCTTTTCTCCCGTATTTATTCTTTTCCTGTCATCTCCCAGCATCCGTTTCCTCCAAGATCTTTCAGATCTAAACATGGATTTAAGATGTGGGAAAGTATATCTTGCCCGCTTTTCCGCTGTTATATTCACAAGAAGAAAGTAAAATGTATAGTGTGTTTTTCATGCCTTATTTTGTCATTTATTACAGTTTAAATTGTATTTTGTGAGGTTTAAATATATCCATTTTAAATGTATGAGGATATTCTGAGAATTTAAATATTATTAAATAGAAACATTTCAATTGTTTTTCTAAAAGAATCTAAAAAACGTGGCTAGGTTTTGTTTCTTTTCTATAAGTTCTTGTTTTACTTTGTATTTTTCATATATTTCTTTCACATAGGAAGAACCACTGAGCTCAAATAAATACTGGAGTATTAACTTCCATTGAGAAAAATGTACTTTACAGTGGCGCGCGGATGAATACTGTTCAGAAGACAAGGTTGATAAAATATTCTACCTTGTCTTTTGCACAGTTGGTCGTTGCGCCGTTCTTGAGTATTTGATTAATTAATTAATATCTTCTTTTTCTTGTAAGTAAGAAAGCAAGTACGGATAAGCATTAAATATGTAACTTTTAATGTATTTTTGAAAATCATAAACGTGATATTAAAACAAGGATTTATGCACTTCATCTTATGCCAAACAAAAGGATTATTTATTTCTACCTTGTGGGGTGTAAAGCGGTCGCGCACGTGTAGTCTTCCTTCCAGTCATTATTTAAGCTCAGTAGGGATAATTCCTCTGACATTTTCTTTATGTGTTACGTTTAACATTGTATACAATTATGCACTTATAAGAAGTTATTACAGAGAAAAGGTGTAAGAATAAAAATTTGACACGATCGAGTTCCATCAAATCAATGTGAAAATTGATCTCAAAACATTGTGTTAACCATAAGATCTCATACTAAAGAAGAATTAAATTTTAATTTTACATGGTGCAATATCAAGAAAGTAGGGTTTTTACAGATAATAGGCATCAATCAAATACAGATTAAATATAACGTACATGAAATAATTCGCTTGCATACTCAAAAGCCCATGTACCTAATTAACTAAAATTCCATTATTATATTTGTGCAGTTTTCGCCGTAGGCCCAACGACATGATCCTCGTTTCAATCACCCAATCTGTTAGCGTTTAGTATGGGGATCATGACGTAGTTGTTTCCAATTCACTCACGTCAGACGAATCCACAAATTAAAACAGAGAAGACATACACAATAAACCCCGGTCACCACTCCCCTTGACCAGCCCTTAATTTCATCCCGCAATTGACATCGGAGCAAGGCAACGTCTGCCGGGGTGCAACCCAAACAATGAGATTCCCGGTCTCGTCCCTATCATTTGGGAAGCAAAGACGTCATTTAAGTTTGCTGACAACCCTCAATTAACCGCTCCACTAAACGCAAAAGACAAACATCCCGTGCGTCATGTATTATTCAGTGCCCAATTTGACAACAACGATATGTATACATAAATCTGGGTGCGCAGCAGCAGCAGGGTTGCAACTCACCTCAGCTCTCGCGTAATCATTTTATAATAGAAATGAATTCTGGGTAATGAAAACTTATTGAAGGGGGCTATCGGATTGAGAAGGATTTGCCTTGGGATCATGTGTGCTTAGAGTGGCATGAAATCTCGTTTTTTGTTTAATCCTTCATTTTATTTATCTTAAGTATCTCGGTAAGGGGGGTTTAATCCTTTGTGATGGGGTCATTATCGTCCGTTTTTAAGTGATGGGCGATGGTATAAATATTCAGTGATTTTGTTTTCTCTTTGGGATGCGTTCATTTAATTGTAAAGTATAATCCTCTTAATGAAGATTATATAAAGTACTGATGGAGATTTCATTAATCCTTAAAGTAAAATTTACTTCAATTTGGGATGCGGATAAAAAGCTTAGGTGGAAGCTCTAGCATTGTAATTAAGTGTTAATATAATTATTTATGATTATAATAAATAGCTTGAAATGGTTTTATTACTGTTATTATATGCCTTTATTGAAGCTTTTCTATTAGGAAATTGATTGCAATCTAATTTTCAACTCGAATTAATGTTTTTATAAATACTTATCCTGACGTTGCTACAACGTAGTATTTAGTTTTATGTAACTATTGCATATTTGGCAGATATAAAGTAATGGCGGATTTATTACCATTTTTTTTTAGCATTTCATATGCCGAGTCTTAAACAAACAAAACTATAAAATTTTTATCTTTATGAAATATGTTAAAATCCTCTCTTATGCTAAATGGCATTCTTTTAACATTACTAATTTTACTATTTTTTTTATCTAAATAAATAATGTTACTTGTGCTACTGCTACGGACAATACATCAGTGATTACGACTTGCATAAAGCAGTTGCTTATAATGCTCAATTTTAAAATATTTACTATTTGTTCCCTTCTACTCCGATATCTGTTAGATTTTAATATTAGCTCAATCGATTTTTACAAATAAGTTGGTAGTAAGCAAATCAAGTCAATCTCACAGTTGCGTGCTTCGTGGTTTTACATACCGCGTTTTCTTGACAACGACCAGTAGTGTGGTTGGTACTGTTCTAAAGTTGCCTTTTACTTTCAAACACATCTTTTATAATACTCATTCATGGGAGATTAAGATTATAAGAACACCACCAGTGTAAATAGAAGCTAGACTGATGCCTGCTTCGAACAATGCTCTACTACTGATGTTAAACTTTTGCACGATACACAAGTAGGACTTAATTCATATTCATGCAAACAAAATAACTAATCTTCCGCAATTCAGTTGACAGACTCATAGTCTCACGAGAGGCATGCTTAATGTCCATTCCTTATCACCCTCTTCATTACAAGTATTCGCGAAATGCACTTCCCAGATAGCGTGACCAATAACCCCGTGCGTTAAATGTCGTCCGGACGATAAATCGCCGGAATCTTTTAGGGGGGGACGAGCAGAAAGGACTAAGCGTGGACCGTTAACTGGAAGGCAAATGACCATCACATGTGTCTGGTATGGACAGGAATACGGCTTTGACTTCCACTGTGAGATGACGTTGGCACGCACCGTTACGTCGTTTGTTGCGAGTTCTGTTGAAAGGTTGGAACGGTTCTGTCGTGTTTCCTCCAGAAATTTTAATGTCAGGATTTGGATTGGAAACTGTTTGAGAAGTCGATGGGAATGTTTCTGGTGCGATTGTTGAATAGAACTTAACTGAAAAGTTGATGCAATGCTATTTTTTGACATATTGTTTAATGTCCTCCGACAGTAGAAAGAGAAATGTTTACATTAAGTAATTACATTTCAGGTGATAAAAATGTAATTTTTGCATTCTCCGAGGTTTGACATAACTTGATATGAATAAAACTGTACATGTACAAGCTGAATAACACGTTTCTAAATAATCCTCGAACTAACTATGAATAATAAAATACTAACTCATTATCTGTAAAATTAATAAAAGTACAATACAAAATTGATTTAATTGCTCATTTACAGAGTATGTTATTTTCCATAAATACAGTACTTTTAATACTACTTTTTATTTGCTTTTAAGTCTTTGTGTAAAAAATAATTCTCATAATCGATATAATTGTTTGATCAAAGCCGTGTAACACCATCCTATTATCTTTCTTCTATATTTTATTTAATTGTATTAATGATTTATATGGTATTTTTCTACAACAAAGTTATTTATTAAAATATCCAATGAAATGTAATACTATAGAAATGTAGGTAATACTAGTAAGTTTACTGCACGAAAAAAGAGCATGCTTTAAAAACAAAACGGATACCTTGGAGTATCCTACATTTGTGCGAAACTCTTTATACTTTTGACATTAAATTATACACTCGTACAGAGAAAAGAGATAATTACTTCAGATACATAAATCTAACCCAACAAACCGAATGAACAAACAAGCGTATAAGCCTGATATTTCATGGGCCAGGGAACAAACCAACATTCCCCTTGTTATCACCCTATCATTAATCCATATTAAATTTCGCCTATCTTATCTGAATCTAATGTGTCCCTAAGGTTTCCTTTTCAGGACCACCGGTTCGCGTAATGATAGTTGTCCATTCTTTTATTTGCAGGACTCAATGCGGAGCTTCGCTACGTGAACAACGGGACCATCAATGACTACGCGCTTGGCTTCGTGGTCATGATCCCCGAGAACATATGGGATCTCTACTTCACTTGGCAGAACTTGAAACCAACTCCGGTAAGGAAAGATTTTAGATTAGATTTTAATATTAGCTCAATCGATTTTTACAAATAAGTAGGTAGTAAACAAATCAAGCAAATCTCACAGTTGCGTGCTTCGTGGTTTTAGATACCGCGTTTTCTTGGCAACGACCAGTAGTGTGGTTGGTACTGTTCTAAAGTTGCCGTTTACTTTCAAACGCGTCTTTTATAATACTCATTCATGGGATATTAAGATTATAAGAACGTCACTAGTGTGAATAGAAGCTAGACTGATGCCTGCTTCGAACAATGCTCTACTACTGATATTAAACTTTTGCACGATACACAAGTAGGACTTAATTCATATGCATGCAAACAAAATAACTAATCTTCCGCAATTCAGTTGACAGACTCATAGTCTCATGAGAGACATGCTTAATGTCCATTCCTTATCACCCTCTTCATTACAAGTATTCGCGAAATGCGCTTCCCAAATAGCGTGACCAATAACCCCGTGCGTTATTAGAACCTGAAACCAACTCCGGTAAGGAAAAAGTCCAATTATGCAGGGTGGTCACAAATTGTTGGCCGATGGTCAGTTTAACTACACACATTAAACATTTATTTTTACTATATTTAAAAAAAAAATTGCTGCTACTAAAGCTAAGCGACTTGTTTAAATCACGTGCGAAGTAGTTGGGTACTTTTACGAATTGAAGAAAGTATCAAGATCTTCTATCTTTTTCATCTTCGAAATTTTAATCTTAAATATACTTCCAATTCAAAATGGGATAAAAGTAAAACGTTATACACGCGAGAAAAAAAATTATCGCTTAAATATTTATTAAAATTTTTTATTTGTAGTAATAATTGTAGTTGTAATGTTTTTTTTACTAAAGTTTTATTACGCAAATTACAGAGTACAGCTTAATGTAGTACAGCCGAAAATTGACCATCGCCAAAATTTTTGATACCACCCCTGGATATTCACAATAGTACCTTGGCTAAAAGCTACAATATTTTGTCTATAATAATGTTTATACATGTGCGAGTCCATTATAACTTGCAGATAACTTAACGAATGGTCATGAAATTTACATAATTTATCGATTTAAGTATTTCATAGACTTTTATCACGCATTCATAGACTTCGATCGGAAATAAATTGTTTTTGTAGAATAAATGTGACCATTGCACGGAATTCGAACCTAAACCTACGACATTAGAGATGCATGCTCTATACCAGTGGCTCTTTAGATGACCACGAACCATAGAGTTAAAAGTTTGACAAAGCACTAATCACTTCCTTCTAATAACACTAAATAAAATTCAGTTGTCAAATATTATTTTCATGTTAAATATAAATAAATAATTGTATTTTTGGCATACAAAAAATACACAAAATTAATATTTAGCTTAAATAATGTAAATGTTTTAAGGCAACATTTCAAATTAAACCTCTGACGTTCATGAACGGGATATGACGTTCATGCATCTCCAGTTTTTCGAGCCATTACAATACCGTAAACTGGGATTACGTGGACCCTGAGGGGGTTACTTGGACTCATTTTTTTAAGTGTTTTAAATCACTGTTTGTTGAATCGCTACCTGTAGGACAGATGATAAATCACTTCTTTATTTTTAATAGAAGCCCCTGGAGTGTTTTAAAACATTTTTTCGCATGTTCAAGTAACCCCCATTTTTACAATTAACTAAAGAAAAATTTAATAGCATGCCCAGAAAAAATCATTTAAATTTCCAAGCAGTGGAAATAGCTTTCTAATTGCATATATCGCGTGAGGATAAATGAATGGTATGCATCCATTTTCAAATAATAAAGGGATATTTGAGTTCATGCCTGTAAGGACCACTTGGAATCATCTCACGGGCTCACCACCATGGGTCCACGGACTGCTGGTTTGAACTACTGCTCTATACACAAAGTGTGTGTGGGGGGGGCCCAGGAAACGAATTTCGCTATTTTATATATTTAAGAATTAAGTTATTTTGTAGGAACTCTTCTATAGGACAGATATTCCACAGATAATATTGAAAGTTATTAAAAATATGTTTGCTTAACAAGACTTTGAAAGTGCAAAACCTTTAAATGTATTTTTCTCATCAAAATAATTTACAGTTGCTAAATTTGATATTTTCAAACCATACGAGGATCATTAACTACCATTTACGAATTTTGTCATACTAATTTTAATAAACATCGTTAGCATATTGAAAATGTTTTTTTTTTGCGATTTGTAAATAACTGTGGTGTTTTAGCAAAGAAAGGAACACAAGAGGGTAGACAAGACATTATTTAAATATATTTAAACTTTATGTCCAAGCTAAGATATATTTAAAAAGAAACATTTAAGTGGGTGCCTACGGGATTGACCCATTGGGACGACACAGGACTGATTACATGAAGATTGTCAACATGAATGATAGGGTGTTGCCACCACTAAGTTACAAGTTTATATGCATGGGTTGTTCTATTACAAACAAACTGGGGTGTTGGAAAAATGGGCATTGATATCCTACAATAACAAAACACGTCTTTGAACAAATTTAGTAGATAAAAAACTATCAAGATAATTTAAATTGTCATTGGCCATTTGAAAAATAATTTTGACTAATCACAAATTTCCACCATAATTTTCATATAAAGCATTTAAAAACCGACCAAATTGCTGCCTTCAACCCGACTGTCTCCTCGACAAAACAAAGGTATAAATTCTTTAATTACATGTCGCGAATAGGAAGCATAAATCCGCAGCGTCTCGAGGCCTCCCATTAATTACACGGTAAATACATTTTTACGACCTCCTCCTTAAATAGCCCCCCATAAATCTGCTGCCCTTCCGTAATGGGAATCGGCGAATAATTTATGCTTTCCTTAAATCTATTTCGTCGTCTCAATTGAAAGGGACGTCTTTATAGACAACACGTTTCGTGGAAATTTGACGAATTTGATATATGGGAAGTTAAAGGACTTTTGGCTGCAAGCAGAAGAGTCTAATGATGGTTTTAATTTAATCTTAAAAGCCGAGTCAAAAATTTTATTGTATTAAAAATTTCATATTTTTAAAAAGATTAAGAGAGGGAGAGAGAGCATTTTAACGTTTATCACGACAAATAAGTTTTGGCCAGCGATTTGATATCATGTTTTTTTTATTAAAACCTCTTAAAAGGTGTTGCATTATAATATAATAAACACTTTTCTTTCATGTTCCTTTCAAGTATTTTTTTAGTAAGTTAACCTTGTTAGTAAAATTTTTAGATATTCTGTTTAGTACGCGACTTATCTCAGAAAGTTTTGAACACAATTAAATCATTGATTACTTTTGATAATGAGTGGAGAACAGAACTTCATATGACGTCACTACCACTGCATTTGTTGAATTCCAGTGGCAGCAGCAGGTGAAAACACTGAGCTAAAATAATATACACTGGAGTGAGCACTTCCATTGAGTTGGAAAGTGTACTTTACCGCGCGGATGAATACTATTCGGAAGAAAAGGTTGTGAAAATATTCTATCTTGATTTTTACAATGTTTAGTCTTGTTGTTTCAGTCTTGAATATTTAATTAATTAATATATTTCTTTTATTTTCTTGTAATGCACAACTAGATCAGCTACGCCTACAATGACGTTAGAGCTGGTTTTTTTGTGAAATAGCGTTAGAATTTTCCTCAAAACCACTGAAATATTGAAAAGCTCGATGATATTTTTTTAGAACATGGTGTTAAAACCCAAGTTATAACTTAATTAATGCAAAATTTTAACATAAAGAGCGACATTTTTGTTTGATTACCAATAACCGACACAATTTGCACAAACTTGAATGTGCTCGAAATCCCACAAACATGGCTATACTCCACACTGTTCTAGTCGTTCATTAAGAAAGCAAATATGGTAAAACATTAAATGTGTAACATTAAATGTATTTTTGAAAGCTATAAACGTTTAAAATTAAGATGCATACACTATGACAAGC
This sequence comes from Troglohyphantes excavatus, assembly GCA_963932185.1. Classification (NCBI taxonomy): domain Eukaryota; kingdom Metazoa; phylum Arthropoda; class Arachnida; order Araneae; family Linyphiidae; genus Troglohyphantes; species Troglohyphantes excavatus. The sequence continues at coordinate 31,605,035 of OZ010669.1, read as the reverse complement.
ACCATGTGAAAGCACTATATTTTCTACCTTGGCTCAAAAATGGTGTAAAGTGGTCGCCACGCTTTGTCCCTCCAGTGATTATTATAGCTCAGTGGGTGAAAAAGAACTGCATCGAACACAAACAACAACAACTTACGAACTCCCTTCCCCAAAAACTCTCAGTATGTTTGCTTGGTAATATTTTTTTTTGTATTTTAGTATGAAATTGTTTTCAATGTATTAATGTCTAATTTGTAACATAATAAAACCAACACAACACTTTGCCTTTTTAAAAATGTGTGGTCATTTGTAAAAGTTTGAGAGCTTTGAAGTAGATAATTTCGGGAGTCGACTTCTAATGAGACATCAAATGTTATTAACATCACGTAGGGCAATTTACTACAATTGTTTCTCAAAGTTGGAAATATATTAGAATATTCTAAAGACCAAAACATGCAAATATTGCTTAAAACCATCTCTTGTGGTTCCTTACAAAATATATGTTTGCAGTCTGCCCCACGGTTTTTAAGCACCGCTCTATATCTATCCCCAACTTAAAAGTAAAATATTTATGATCTGTCCATATTCTAATGGCCAAACTCCTGTCAATTAACAATCATTTGCCTTATCAAATATTACATTCAGATATTAAAGCGTAACTTTATTATATATTTTTTATCTGTCAACTACTTTAAACGGCTGGAAATTCATTTATTGAAGGCCTACGCATATTTCTCAAATGCGAAACTTAAACAAATGTAACATTTTAAACCTACAACCACTTGTACTTCAAATATTAAATTAAAATATTAACTACCTGTCCCCTTCCTTCAACATCTAAAAAAAAAGTATTTAATACCCACGCATATTCATTATATAATGTAACATAGTTTAACCCATACCCATTTGCACATCAAATATTAAATCCATCATTTGCAACCAAAAAAAAAAATCGCAATTCGAATGCGAAGAAAGCCCTTCATGATTTACGTCGTCAAAGTAGTAATCGATTGGCGAAGGGTGTGGCCCCCCTTGTAATTTAATTGAAGGCGTTGTTGAATTTTAACAATCTTCCCAGGTCCGTATCAACGTCGGGTCATTAAGGGTGGTTTCCTAGGAACACAACTCCGCGGAAAATCAACATAAAAGAAAATCGTCCGTTCGGAACATCCTCTGATTGGCTAATTAGCAGGCGGGAAGCGTTCCCAAATCTCATAAATAAAGCGGATTGGTTAGCCCGGGTGTTTAATCCGTAGTTCTAACCGTTGGAATGGGTCCAGGTGACAGAGTGTTCAGTTTGATTGGTTACTAGGATCAGTCGCGTCGTTAATGGGTTAAAAATAAGTATTTTCGTAATAATAAAAAAAATGCTGCCCAATTTTTAGGAATAATGTGGATTTTTTGGCAATGGTCATAATTTTGATGTAATTACCGGTCGTAAAAGTTTTCGTTGTTAAAAGTTCCGTGAATGATGTCCAAGAAAATTGACAATCTTGTTTTTTAAAATATTCAAAAAGTTTCCATTAATTAGTGTTTCTGAAAATGATTTGTAGAATATTATACTTAAGTGAAATGAAAAAATTTGAATATGTATGGAGAATTAAATTATTTACCAATACTTGCTTTAGTGGAAGTTGTTATCAGTATTATTTTTAAATCTTTAAAAAATCTTTTTACCGAACTTTTGTAATTAAAAAGCGCAATATCTGGTACTAGTTCTTCGTGCTTTGCGACGCAACACCTGATTTGTTTCGCCTGGCTCGAGCTCATAAGCCAGAAAGTTTCTCATAGGGAACAAAAAATATTCTTTTTGTTTCTTTTCAATGAGAATGTAGAGTTTTTGTTTTTTGAAGTGTTATTGTATAATAAGTAGATGCATCCATTTAAATAACTAAAGAAAAAGAATAATGGTTTTCAGCGAAAACTGTTCAGTTTTATTTTCTCTTCAAATGGCCTTTAAATTTGTTTTGTGATAAAACAAAGATTTTTAGCATGGTTGCCACGTACAGGGAAAACCGGGAATTGTCAGAGAAAATGAAAATGACTTCATAAGTCATGGAATTGTCAGGGAAAATTAACAATTTCTCAACTTTTTTGGGAAAAGTAAGGGAATTTTTCTAAAATTTTTAATTGAAAGAGGCTTGTCATATTCCTTTCCTACTTTCCTTGCTATCGACGAAATTGTCTTTTCGTTATAAATATTTTAATTTGTAAAAAAAAAATTGTAATTTCTCCTTTTTTATACTTTTATATATTATTTTTTGTTTTATAGAACTCAATTTTTATAGGTCTCTACATTAATCTTTAGAAAAAAAAACTTTAATTTTCAGGCATTTATTATTCTGGTATTTTTTAAAAATCCTCTGGAAAACTCAGATAATTTTAATCTTAAGGTTGATGAGTGGCAACCCTATTTTAACAGGTGTTATTCACCTCGTTTTAAAAAATGTATAAAAACTTAAAACTTACTAAAATATAAAATAAAAAATTCAAACCTCATCCTTGCACGCAAAATTTCACCACTTCAATGTTCCCCCCCAAAAAAGAACGACAGTGAACGAAATAAAAAGGTAAAACTTTTGGGTTTCGGGGTGTGAGAAAACGTCTCCTTAGAAGAAAGATGCCCTTTCCCCAAAAACCATAACCCTCTCCAAAGTGTTTCTTTAAGGTTGACAAATTGTCTCGACCCTTTCGAAAGCCACGGAGGGTGCATTTTAAAGCCCCCTTTTCGAGACAAAAATCGTTTTTCCCGCTGGTATTTCGTGACCGATATTATCAAGCGACGGACCGAGAACCATTTGTCCTAGACTTTTCTGCTCCATGGAGTGTTTTCAGAGATTTTGAATATCTCATTTATTTGTTTAGCGCCATCACTCTGTTTGTTTGCCTTTTTAACCTCGATTTATCGTTTCGTGGCTCCCTTTATGGTTGGAAATATTTTGGAATTCAGATTTGGACACGCGGTTAGAAATAAATAGTTATAATAGTTGAAATTAATAGTTAATTATTAAAATAGCTATTTCACGTTTAAATTGTTGTCCCAAATATATAGATGTTTATGATATACAGTCGTTATTTTCTTTGGAATTATACACATTTTTGTTGTTTTAAGAACTTTTTTCTTTAAGATATTGCACTCCGTTTGAATTTGTTGTCCATGTTTTATGTTTAGCGATTAACATACGTGAATTTTAAAAAATGCCGAAATCGCGAACGCGTTTTAAAATCACGGAAAACCTTTGCTATCGGAAGTTCTATTAACCACACTTTATCGGTTGAATTCTAATATTAGAATAATTCTAATATATATAGACTAACATTTAAAAGACATTCTATTAGCATAATAATTACATTGAAAATTCTAATGTTGTTTTACACTACTTGTGTAATTTTTATTAAATGCTGCTATGGTTAGTTTTAAAGTAAAAGTTATATTGGTCTCTTGTTGTAAATGTGCTTTCATAACTCTTCCAATGTAGTAATTTTTTGGTGTTTCTTTCATCCCATTTATTTAAAAAAAATCTTACTTCATAATGCAAAATATTATTATTCAAATTCATTAAAAATTGACCACCATTGCTAAACATGAGCAAATGTCTATTTTACAAAAAAGCGCCGTTTCGAAATTGTGTTATTTTACACTGTAAGAAAAGGTACTTAAAAATTAGTACCTGAACATACACGTTTTTCTTCGAGTACAATTGCATCGAATGTACTCGAAAATGAGTAAATTTGACTTAATTTTGAGTACCTATTTTTAACAGTTTAATTAATATCTTATTATAATTTTGAATAATGTACTAATTGTTATTTTCCTGTACACGCAGATTCCATACTCAATCAGCTTCACCGTGAGCAATCCCGAAGCCATGACCATTCCCCAGCTCAACATTTCCAGAAAGGGATACATTCCAACTAGCGAAGAAGGTAACTACAGAACTTATTTCATCCTGAGCTCTTTTTCAAAAAAAATCTAAATTTAGTAACATTATGGAAATACGACGCGGATGTGTTTGTGCTATGAGAAGATGTTATTTCACGATTTTTCGCAAATTTTTTTCATCCAAGTTCTTTGCGAAAAACTAGTTTCTTTCAATTTTTTTATCCATTTGAACCCACATCTTTTGATCCACTGCAAAGGAGTTCATTTATTTTCGTTAGTTTAAAAGTAAAGATTTGAGTGAGAGATAATTTCGTGAAGGCTTTTTATACAAAACATGCCTGCATCGGATTTTGGAACTCTTATTTAAATTCTATTTTAATTTATTTTGTGATTATTTTTGAATTGAAGAAAGTATCAAGATCTTCTTTCTTTTTTATCCTTAAAATTTTAATCATAACCCTTTGCACTCCAAGACCACTTTGTGTTTTGCGTTCTTTTTACGGAACAGTTATTCCTCTTAACGTTCTTTTCCCCATATTTTTTTTTTTTTTTTTTTTGCTCATAGAGGAAAACAAAAGCATAATCTATTTAGGATCTGCAAGACAACGAGTTGAAAAAATATCATGTTTTTTTTTTAAACGCAAGATCATGTTGTTGTATTTTAAAGAACAGGGTACCAAAGAACTGGTTGTTCTGTTGGCGCCTAAGAGGCGACAGCGGAGTGCAAAGGGTTAAATATACGTCTAATTCAAAATGGGATAAAAGTAAAACGTTAAACCCGCAAAAAAAAATGTCTGCCTTAAATATTAATTTTTTTTTATTTGTAATAATAATTGTAGTTGTAATGTTTTTTTACTAATATAGCCATAATGTTTTTTTTTCTGTAGGGCTGGTTAATTTTTATGTTTTCAACATAAAAATCAATCGCTGAATACTGAAAACACATCAAATGTTTTATATTAATTTTGCCCCATAAAAAAAACTTTCCAAATGATAAGATATTTATAACACTACGTGATGCATCGCCTAGACAAAGACATCGCCTGCACAAAGATGCCTAGACAAACATCCACAACTGAAAGCTAAAATTCTTCATTCGAAAGTCAAAAACCTCTCTCTCCAATAAAAACGCAAAGGACATAATGTTTCGACCCTAACAACCATTCTCTCTTTCTGTCTCTTTGTCTCTCGTACGATAATCTCATTCCAGAGCCCATATATTCTCTCCAAGAAATGTTTCTCGTATTTATAACCTATTATGGAGCGTCTCTTCCATCGTAAATATGACACAAAATGGCTGTTCGCATTTTGCTGTTCGTGCCACTGCATGCGACGCGCCATAAAACCCCTTCCCCATTCATTCTTCCAAAACGGCGGCCATTTTGAAAACCAGAGCTTAATGTGTGGAAGCTTTTGTGGATTAGCATATAAGTGCCCTTGCCTAGTGGTGGGCCTCAGCAATATGCCTTTCCTATTTACTTTGTGTTTGTTTATTTTTAGTTCAGGGTTGTTTGCCGTGTTTAAAGACATCGTAAATAAGTCGAATATTCTGATCGGAATGCAAAGTTGGAACTTTTCCAGTGCATTGGCGAATAATCGCTTGTGCAGTTTTTGGTAATTCCGTTAAACTCTGACATTTATGATGAGTTGTTCCTTCGCTTTTATGGACGCGAATTTTTAGTGCTGCAGTTTTGCAAGAGACAGTGTGTGGAATATGGCGCGGTAACAGACGGTTAACTTCGGTATGTCAACCACTTTGCTCTAAATGGAAGACACATTTACCCCATAATTTTGGTGTAAACCCAGAGATTTATGATTAGTGAGTTTAAACTGTTAGTAAATTTTATTCGCTTGAAACTTGGAAGGCTATAATGCCTGACCCAAAATTATTTACGATAAAAGCTATTGAAGTTGCCTTATGCCGTGATCCTTAAGATCCTTATGCCAATAACTTTCAAACTATTTGAAGTTTATATTGAAACTATTGAAGTTAAGTTATATTATTTCGTTTATTTGCGTATAAAAAGTTTTTTAATTTAGAATGGGATAAATAAGTTGGAAGGAAAATTTAGCGATGGTTTCTTTCTCAAAGAGCAAAAACAAGCCTTCTTTCTGGATCAATTTTTTCCCGAGTTCTACATCCCATGAATATTTGAACAGCGAGCCAATTCAACTCGATATTCCTGTTGCTATTTGGACACCTGTCTCCTTTTTATACGTGTCTTTGACACGGAGACGTGTAAATGTCATATACCAGTGTGTCTTTTTTTATATTATCCGAACGACACTTTCACCTGCTGTGGTTAACAGTAAAAGAAGATGAAAATTTATGGCAAAGTTTTCGTATTCAGAGCAGGTTACGTTGTGTGAGTTTATCGAATAAATTTAAAGATTTTTTTTTCGCGTTTGACATTTTCCTTGGTGTTTTTTTTTGTTTTGTTTTTGTGGTTCTTTAGGCAAGCGAATCGATAATGAAACGGAGCTAAACCACAACAGTCTTGAAGAAAATAACTCTTGAAAGATGTAGATAGAGTGGAGTATAAATTCTTTAGTGATCCAAAAACTATAACATGACGTAACTTTTATATATTTTTCACATACAAGATACTTGGGCTTAAATGTCCATCTCTTAAACATTTTTCAGATAATTCTTTCCTTCTTTATTTATATTGCTATTTCACTATTGAATGTAGTTACGCATTCATAGACCAATCAATAATACACTTTTCTTGAGAAAATTGACCTTTTGAAATATCAGAAAAATAATATAACAGAAAAATGTTTGGTGGTTGTTTTTCTTAAAGTGGGAAAATTACAAGAATATGTTATTGTTAGTATTTTCATTATAAAATTTGGGACAATGTGGTATTGTATGATAGCACAATCGTAAATGTAACATTTTTGGCGTTTCTTTTAAGAATGATTACTGTATGTATCCATAATTTTACCTTACAATGTGATCCTAAATATGGTCTTTCCATTTAAAAAGTATAAGTATCTATTTGTGTATTGTTATAATTGTGGCGAATGTAAACTAGAATGTGTTTTCTTTAAAACACATAATACGTGTAGGTTCTTAAAATCATTAAATCGATTGAATCGGTATTCAAAAAAATAGTAAACAAAATAATAATAGCAAAATACCCTAACAAAATATTTATTCCTCAACATAAAAAATATCATGTTAATATATACTTCATACATAATCCTTAAAAAATTTCATTAGTATATAGAATTTAAAAAGTAACAACCAGCGAGTTACACACACATGTGCATTTACAATTTTTTTTTTTTAAATCTTTAAAATATATTTGAGAGAAAATAAATAAAGAAATATTTTGATCCGACTGATGAAACTTACAAAACAGAAACTTTAATAAAAATATTTAATATGGACATGAGCGTTGGAAATAGTCGAATTTCTGATTGACTGGAATGTGGATATAACAGGTTTTGCTTCTTGACCAGAAACAAGATGCCGACGCATACATTAATAGTACATATAAAAGTAAGAAGTACATATAAAAGGATAGTATATTGTTAAATTCTAAATATCAAATTTGCGTCTCCCAAGAAAAACAGATCGATTTGAGAAACTTAATTCAGCGCAATTCGACACAAGTATTCAAAATACACTATTTCAATATCTATAAAAGCATATAAAGTAACTATTTATTGAAATTTGTACCTTCACTTGCATGTTTCCCGAACATCATATATATTATTTAAAAAATTTAAATTGCCACAAATATCCGATACTTTTTTTTAAAAAATTATGAAATTGTTTTTTTTTTCTCTTATAGTTTTCCGAGTAGTGTTCCAGTGCACAGGAAAGGTGAGCGCCGAAGTGGAACTGTGCATGAACATGAATTTTACGATGCCCCCTCCCTTCCCGGACATTACGCACCTAGCTCTCAAACGCCAGAAGGTGTGCTATAAAAGTAAGCTGGTATTCAGTCTCAAGTTATATTTTAATTATTGTTAATTTTACACCTATTTCCATTCAACGTTTTTGATCCCTTATTTTATATCTTTAACTCGAAAAAGTTTTGATTTCAACACATTTGGAGTCAAACATATTTTTTAGATATCTCTTAAGTATAATTTGTATTTGCCTTTGTATTTCCTTAGAACTTTAAAAAAAATAAAAGTTTGTTTCCTTTAATGTAAATATACTAGTATTTATAATTTTAGTTATATCCACAGTTTTTAATATAAAAGACTTCTAGAAGCTACGCTTTAATTACATTTTTGCGATCTACATGTTTATTTTATAATTCAAACATTTAGATGTTTGTAGTTTAACCACAAACTTCTGTCATTAAGAACTCATTAATCTTCTAATTCAAGCTCATCTAATAAGTTATCTATTCATAAGTTAACATAGAAATAATAACAAAATTCTTCTTCACTCTCCAATACTGCTTTTGCCACTACAACAGTAGTCACGCAGTGAAACGCATTTTACAGCAAAAGTTCGCATAAAACATTGAATTTTTTTTTTTGTAACAAGTCGCATAGGTTGTGGTTTGTAATTTAACTTTTATTTATTTTCCAACCGAATCATTTCCAATGTAAAAAAAAAAATCGAAAAGAAATCATCTAATTCATTTTATTAGGGTAACCCCCTGAAGTCAAGTTGCGACAAATCATTTTAAGACGGGAACACTTCCACACCATCTAATAAAACGTCCCGAATAACTTCCCCCCACTACACTAAACTACTTCCAAGTTCCAGAAAACAGTGGAACAGGCTTCAGATAAATAAACCCACATGACTTCACTTCATTTTTAGAGAACGGGGGGTGTCCCAAGGGGCCAACTCTCGCCCCCTCATAATTTATTCTCCGTTCCCAGTCCGCTTCTTAACCGATAAAAATGTCCCCCCCGTTCGAAAAGAAGTTGCCTTCCGAGATCTCTACGAACCGAAACTGGGACAGAATTTATCTGAAAGGGTCCGGAAGACTTGAGTTATGGAGGTAATAAATATTTAGTCGGACCCGTCCTGCTGGAAAATAGGGAGGGGATGAAATATAGTTGAGGTTCCTGGGAGTGTGTGGGTTTATCTTGATCGTGGAAGGTGAATAGGAATTGCCAGCTAAGAGAGAAAAGTGGCATTGCAAGAAATGGGGCTGCCTTCTTGTGGGAGATGTTTTGAAAGTGGGAAAACGCAATTAAAACAATTGTTAACGCTCTTAGAAACAATTAAAACGATTGTCTGCATATTTAAGTTGAATTTTTGGATGATCTTAAAGAGCTTGAATTAAGAATTACAATTAGAAAAATTAAATTCGTGTAATAAATTCGGTTTCTTAAATTATTCATATTTTGCATTTTCATTCCAAAACTGAAATATTATTTATATATTAATTTTAAAATAATTTTAAAGCACTTGAATTTTAAAAAAAAATCTGTATTTATTTTTCGTTGTGCTTTCATAAAAAAATTATATTTTTGAAACACTATTCATATGATTTTTCTGCTAAAATGCCTTTTAGCAGAATTTTTTCAAATTTGTATAATTCAAAACAATTAACTTTAACAAAAGCTGGACTACCATTATATTTCAGGTGGTGACTAGCTGTGATAAGTAGAGCTTTATGTTACATGCAATTAACATTATTGAATTAAAATATGCATATACATTTCTTATCTGGTTTAGGGATATTCAACACTTGTAACAAAAATAGTAAGAATTTGCAACTAGAAAACACCTTAAAGCATTAGAATCAAATGATTATTTGTCACATGTGTACAGGGAGGAGATAGAAGAAAGGAGATCTATAAGAGGCAGAATATGAAGTATTACCGACCGATTCTGCGCAGCAATCTGTATCCCGAAATGCATTGCGCTGATGAGTTTTTGTGTGCGCTCCGACTGGTTTTCAAGTTCTGCGCATAACGAAACTATTGACAGTATCCCATGATACATTGCTCTGAGGGCTTCTTTTGTGGGCTACTGCGCACGTAAAAGGGCCTATCTTTTCCCCTACATTATCTTTGCATGTGTATAGTTTCAAAAACATAAATTTTAAAATTATCTTTTTAAAAGGAACAATTGTAAGTTACTCTTTTAGAATGTTATAACAATAGTTCTTATCCAATACCTAAATTTTTAATTCAATAATTTTGAAGCTCAATTCCATAATTAAAAATGCAAAATGTATTCGAAAACATTAAAACAACTCTTTTAATATATTATAGGTAAAAATGCGGTAATTTGTTTATGTTTTTCTTTTCTTAATTCCAAAAATGTAATGAAGAAAAATTTATCTTTAAATTAAGGTTTAAAAAAACTTGAAACGTTCCATATTTTGTTTAATTTTATGCTGCGTTTATAAGAATTCAGCAATATTCAAAACATTAAATTTTATTTTAAAATATTATCCTACTTGTTCCAGGGATTTAGTGATATATAAGTACACTTTTGAAAGCTTTTCTAATTAAAATTAAGCTTTCAAAAACACTGCAGAACTTTAATCTATAAAATTATCACAGAAAATTAATTTAATCAAAGCTTTAATTTTTCAATACTACAATGTTCTGGAATATTTTTTTTTAATTCTCATAAATTTTTCAAACGGTTCTTGGAACAGGAATTTATATTTAAACGACAGTTTTAATTTCTACTGTATCAATTTATTTTGTTTAAATATTCTTTAATATTCAATCCCCTTAAATAACGTTATGAATAAATAAATTGTTTTATTCTTAATTAGACTTAAGTTCTTTTTCTAGCAATCAGAACAAAACGTACGTCGTCCATTTTAAATAAAGTTCATTCATTTAATCACAGCATATTAAAAGCTCATTTTAAACAACGCATTAGGAAATTTAAATTAGCCCGGGATCTTTTTCTTACATCCTGTTTCGTTAATAATTGAATCATCAGGATCCCATTTTACTTGTGCTCGATTATTTTAACTCTTTCAAAACAGGAAGTGCATTTAAATAAATGGTTTTAAAAAAATGTTCTTTTTTCCGAAAATTATTTAATCAAAAATAATGTACTCGTTCTGTAAGAAACTCAAGAAAAATAAAATTATTTCTGGTCTCGTGGAAAAATAAATAAAACAAACCCGATTTACCTTTTAACAATTCATCTCACTACAGCTGCAAGACGAGAATGAATAATGGTTTCTAAAGCGGACGTTGAATGGAACAGAATCCCCTAAACAACTAAACTTCCCTCGTAAACTATTGAAAATCATTTTATCGTCTGCAAACGAGTTTTCGTGCGCAATTTAATTTTCTTCGCGTGTATACACAGTGACATTTAATATTTAAGAACTTTTTTTTCCCGGGGTAAGATTTTCATTGTTATTTTCAATGGAATGTATATTTATGCGTTTCACCATTTTTCTTCATTGTTTAAAGCGAAGTGAAGCATTGATTAAACGATCAATCGATTATACGTCATCGTGCGAGTATCAAAGGTGTTGAAAATCGTTTAGAAAAAGCTATGATTTATGGCCATGGAGTAATCAACAGGAGGCTGCGGAGGTTTTCTCTTATTATTCTATTCGAAACACAAATGTTTTGGACGTGATTTAATGAGATTTAAATTCTTTTTCTTTAATGCTTATGCAAATTGTTACAAAAAGGTGGTTACGAGTTTAATATCTTCATGTGTTGTATATACAATATAACTAAGTGCGAAACATAAAAGATCGTATTATAAAATGACCGTTTAAACTTAAAAATCAGTGTGATTTTGAGAAAAAGGATTATTTGGGTTTAAAGTTTTTCTGAAATTACGGGAGGGATTAAATATTTATAAATGATTGAAATTTGTAATTTTATAAAAATCGATATTTATACTAGGATTATTAATTTTATTATGTTTATTAATTTTAACTATTAACATTGTTTGTCTACAAGGATAGTGGAGACTATATATAAAAGGTGTGCTGGTACTCCCGCTTTCTGATGGAGGGCTTGGAAAAGTATTCTTTTGACGTCATAGTGACGCCTCCGACTTCTGTGGGCGTGTATAATGCTCTCGTTTGTGCATTCGTTTTAGGAGTGTACTTAATTTAACAAGAATTCTTGTTTTTAACTAATCATGAATTTATTTAAAAGAAAACAGTTAAAATTTGCTTCAAAAAACAATTTGAATCGATTTGCAGAGTTGTTTAGTTACTAAAATATTATGAATGAATTTTGTTCAATTTGAACTAATGGTTCGTGAGGTGCTGCCATCTATTAGTTATTTTGCGAACTATTTAAAAGTGATTTCGCTAACTGAATTTAGTATTTGCTGCATTTTATGAGTTTAAATTTTATTTTAAGGATTGCATTTAGTATGTAAAAATTGAAAAAGATTTGCTTAATAAATTAAGCGTATTAAAATAATATTAGCTGCCACGAGAGCATGCCCATGAATTTTGAAAGTGTAAAAAGGGGTTTGGAACCATCTGGTCAATGCATTTGCATTGGACATATTAAATTAGTTACAATTTCAATCAAGTAAAATACGGAGACATAACAAAATAAGGACGGATTAGCAGTGAAGCTACCTGAACACAATATTTTACAGATATTTACATTATTTTGCTTATTAAAAATTAAATCACCAGTTGATACCCAACCGGGGATCGAACCTAAGTAACAATACTTGAAACATACAGCCAATGAGAATGATCAAAAACTAATAGTAAGGCGGAGCTAAAATGACGTCAAAAGAATTCTTTCCTTGCCCCTTTCAAAAAGCGAAACACGAGCACACCTTATATATATATATATATATATATATATATATATATATATATATATATATGTCTTCACTATCCTTGGTTTGTCTACACCCAAAGTATAAATAAAATTAGTTGTTTTTGGAACGCTTTACATATTTTTTTATTCCAGAAAGATAATTAAATATATATTTTTATATCTGAAAACGCGTGTTTTTATAGGCTCTGCTACATTTAACATTTAATTTAATAACATTAATTGAATACTAAAAACTCGGGAATTTTTTTAAGGCGCATTTAAAATGGAAATTTATTTTTCCTTTATCGTATGTGATGCATATTAAAAACGAAAATATCTTTATAAAAGTAAACATGTTTCGAAAAAATATTACAATTTACCAATGCCTTATTTTAATTCACTTTCTCCTATTAAAAAAAAACGAAAATGTAAAAATAAGCGGATTTAGCTTTTTGAAACAACGTTATAAAAAATAAAATATCAAATTCCTACTTTTGCTAATATTAAAAAAGAAAAAATATACAATTTCCTAACACTATAATCTCATTTTAAATAAATTTAATTTTACATTAATTCTGAGCTTTGCACAAAAAAAAGAAGTTAAAGTTGTATATTAAACGCAAGAATATACGATTTTTATCACGTACCCATATTAAAAGAAAAAAAATATATAGTTCTAAAATTAAATTCATAAATAAAAAGTTACACTTTGATATTCGAACATAAGAACTTTGTAAAAGTTATTAAAAAGATAAATGCATATAAATAAAACATCTGTTTTTCTTTCGGATCAGTAAAACATATCTTTTCTTTTCAGACAACAATACAAACAGTGATACTCTCATGATTGGTAAGAACCTTTTGAGTTATTTTCTATGGCATGTGCTGTTTATATTGTGTTCAAAGCATGCATACTTGACAAACAATATAACGGGATTGAGAATATTAGTTTCAAACAGAATAAATTTCAATAATGTTTACACGCATTTCATGGAAAACCTATTTTTAGGACCTTGTTTACGATCCATTTTTTTACGGTTCAATACTATCAAATAGTTTTCTAATCAGCGAGACCTTCGCTGAATGCTAAATTTACAGCATTCACCTATTTCAAACATAGGAAAAAGCTGTGGTCTCTTACAAAGAAGCGCATAATTATCGAGCCACGGTCACTCCTAACAGAAACGAACAAAAATCAAAATTTGTGCCTTATCCGGTATTTGAATCTAGACTCGTAGTGTGAAAGTTAGATGTATTTGTTACATATAATTTAAAGATGTTGTATTTAGTTACATATAGTATATTGTCGACTTTATTATTCAATGCCAGTGGCCAAATATGATATTTTGTCCATTATTTTAGATTCAAAACACTTATGACACATTCATATATTGTTTCACATTAACTGTCGACATTCGTTACAATGTTAGAAGTGAAAACTGAATTAGAATTGTTTTGACTCGCATCCTTAAACATACTTTGTAAAAATCAAACAATTTTCTCACTTCTAAAAGATAATGTCTTTAAAAGGCTATTTTCTACCAATGTCTCTTTCTGTTTCCAGCAGATGCGATGATAGTGGCAACAGGCAGCTCCTTTTACATCGGAGTCGGGTGCGCATGCGCCGTAGTCGTTCTCATGGCGATATTCGCGGTCTTTTTCTACCTGAAGACGATGAAAGCTCGAAGGACCGACGTCATCCAGTAAGTAAACTTTCATTGGATAGAATTTCACAGGGGTAATTTTTACTCTGAGACAAATTGTTGCAATTAAATCGGCAAGTGTTGCTAAAGTATCTTGGGTGAATTAAAAGAAACTATCAGATGAGGATGTGATCTTGAATTGAAGCACGCCGTATGTAATATTTTTTTTCTTGCAATTTTTTTAATATGTAAGCTTTGTTTCAGCTAGTGCCCTATAAAACTTGGAGTATAAAACACTTGCAGTATAACAATAGAAATAAAAAATATATATTAAATTTTATGTTCCACTGGCACATGAGAATAGTTGAGGAGTTTGTGAAATAAATAGACATTTTTTAAAATGTCTGCATTTTAATGGGTCATCTATATATTTAATACGGAAGACAATATTTTGTGACAGTCATTCCTCCTAAACTATTTAACCGATTTTTATTATTAATGTGTCATTTGATAGAGAGTGAATTGTAAATGTTCCAAAGCTTTAAAATATTATATAATTAATTATTAAGCAATTAATAGTTATGATCATAGCGCCATCTACATATCAAAATTTGAACTGACAGGCCTGAATGAACAATTGCATTTAAAAACTGATGAACGTGTCTGCACAAAAACGTTGTCTATAAAGAACTTTTGTAATCTCCAGCTAATGCTATCTTTAAAAAATTTAATAAGAAACAAATATGTTCAGATCGTGGTAGTGGTTTTTTAGGGTAAAGCAAAGTGTCACTCTGTGTTGCCGAAAAGAAAACATATATGGCTATGGTTTTAATATTAAATATCTTCTGGATAGAAAGGCTTTCCAAAAAAGAGATTTAAGCATCCATATTTTAAAAGCGCAGCACCGTTCGGGGGTTGGCGAGCGTTAGCAAGCAGGGGACGAAGCCCCCTAGTTTCATTAAATGACTAATTATAAAGTAATTTTTAGGTAGAAAGAAATATGAACATATTATTTGTTACAATTACATAATGATTATATTAATAGTTGATGAAAATCAAACATAACAGTTAGATCAATTTGAAAATTTTTATGTGAAATAGACCCTTGATATAACGACTCCTCACGAAATTAATACGTGTGGTCATTATAACGAAAAGGTCGTAACGAGTAAAAAAATATTGCATTGGAAACTAATCAGCCGATTGGGACTTTCAGTGGCGGTCGTTATAAGTGGTCGCTATATCGAAGAGTTGTTGTAAGAAGGGACTACTTATTTCGTTGTAGAGGTACCAACTGGTACCCTCATACTACATACAAACCTGTAATTGAACTAACCAAATATATATGCTGTCATACAGTAACAATGTAAATGCATAACTTCATTTAACAAATACTACCCTTACTAAATAAAACAATAGATTTTTTTTGGCGAGAAAACACTCTTATTAAAGGCTTCTCCTAAGAAAATCCCCCTCTGATCCAGCCAAACAAATGAAGCCAATCCCTATATGAGGCCAGGTAATATGCGGCCCTTTTGGTTCATGGAACTCAACAGGTAGGAAAGGGGGTCCGAGAGAGCCCTTGACTCCGATCTAATCCCCCTCCTTGTGAGCGCTTCTGATCATGCCGAGAGATATTAAAACACAACCCGCCAACAAATGGAACACTATCGCCAGCTTTGGCGAGATTAGCGTCCACAAATCAATAGTGGGGAGGTGTGAAGAATATACCATCGAGATTTTCTTTGCAGTTCGCTTTCGAAAAAAGTCGGCTATGATTAAACCTATGATGATTATTTGAGATATAATATCAATCATTGTTTTTTGATATAATTAATTTGAATTAAATCTGCTTGGCATTGATAAGTTTTCATAAAGTGTTTTTAATTTTTGTCAAATTTGGTACTAATTTTTTTTTTTTGTATTTGGATATAAAATACATTATTTTTTAGTAAGATAAATGAATAGTATATAAATGTTTCGCAATTTCGCTTGCAAATGATGTAAATAGTTTAGTTCATTTTCTGTATTTCGAGGTTAAACCTTGTATACTCTATGACTTTTAAAAAAATATCGAAAATGCCCCTCAATGACATTATATATGATAGTAGAAATTATTGCAGAGCAGTAATTGAAAAAAAAAAGAAAAATTCTCACAAGATTTTATCAAAATATACAAATTACAAAAACTACAGACTCGAGGTCACTGATCTCTAACTGTAACTTCTGAAATGGACAAGCGATTTTGTTGACTTGAAGCCAATTGAAGGGGTAACAACTGTACCCCACTTTCATCGTTACCGCAATATTTCGTATATTTTTCATGTTAAAATAAGCCGACATGTTTTTTTGGCTGAGTATTTTTTTAATGCATTTTAAATGCAACCTGCTATTAAACTAAAAAGTCATTTGCAAGTCGGAAGTGGTTAAAAAGCATAAGCAAAAATTATTTTTTTGGCAATACAAAAATTAATTATATCGGAAGAAAATATAATATTTATATTCATTTAACATTTCTACAATGCTATGGCATTAAAAAAACATAGCTAAAAAATTTGGGGTACAGTATGGCTGCTTCCATAATGGATTCAACGCACCCATAGAAGAAACAAGTTTTGAACCTTCCAGAAGTTATAGATAGAGTTTAGGGCTCGAATTATCTCAAAGTTCATTCAAGTCTAGTAACTTCTTACATACCTTACAGATTCACATGTTTGTAATGTCATTTGAACTATTATACATAAAATAGTTCAAAATAGAAAACCAATAAAATGCCTTTACATTAAATACATTTCAATATTGAATTAAAAATATATCACTACTTTAAATTTTATATATTAAAAAAAAAATATGCCTATTTCTTAATCCCAATACAACAATCATCCATTTCCGTTGTTAGTATGGCCTTCGTCAATTTTCATTTTCAGTTTTCTGATATGTAGTATTTGATATAAATATGAGAAAAGAAGCTCAAAACTATATTATTTTTGCCGCGAAAAGCTAGTGGAAACTTGATATCGTGATTTTTATCCTAAAAGCTATATTTTCTATTAACTTCTATTTTATTTAAGGTAAAAAATAATACAAATAAAACGTGCACTAGTTTACCCTATTTGGCGTGATGCGTTGGCGCGGGATGAACCCATCCGAAATGCAACCCTTTCGGTCTCATTGCAGAGAGAAAGAGAGGAGGATTCTTGTTAAGACTTCCGATGGAAAGCACTGACAAGCAACATCTAAAGTCTCTCTTCGTTCTGAGGGGGTGCTCTCCATATTGAAGTACCGAAGTTTTACATTGCAAACCAGAAGTGTTTTAATAATGGAGTGATTGCGCTTCAAATGTAAACGAAGTGTTCAGAAATAGAATAGTGATCGAACGCAATCGAATTTTATTATATAACGATAAGATTATAATTTTGCTAATTATATAAAGTTGTCTTCTTTCAATTTTGTAAATATGTAAGTTAATTTTCACTGTAATACTTACTAGTCCACGTTTCCATATTAATTTACCTTAAAGGAAATATAGTTTAATGGAACATATTATTTTAGGAACAGATGGGATATCGATGGCAAATTTTCGTAATCTTTTGATTTCGAGGCAAAATAATGGGGGTTTTGCGTGTTTCTTTTTTCATCTCAATATCAAATATCCCCCCCCACCCCACCCCCCTCTCCCTCTTTTCTTCCATCTCCCTGAAAACAAATAATTCACAAATATAATCTTTTCCTACTGTTATTTTAGGAATGAGATATACAAGCAAATTTTTTTGCAATGCTTATATGCTCCCAGTAAGTTAAATAAATGAAATTCAAAATAATTAGTAAACAGTATGTGAATATATTGTGAATTCTGCCTCTGGACGACTAGAATGACCACGCCTACAGTGACGTCAGAGCCGGTTTATTTGTGGGATAGTTTTAGAATTTTCCCTAAAACGTCTAAAATATTGAAAAGGCAGATGATATTTTTTAGAATATGATGTTAAAACACAAGTTAAACGTAATTAATGCAAAATTTAAACTTAAAGAAGCCAAATTATTGTTTGTTTACCAGTAATCGGCAACTTGCACGTGCTCGAAATTCCACAAATAAGGCTAAACTCCGCCCCGTTCTAGTTGTCCATTTCCCGAATAATTTCGCAAAAAAACAACAACATAGTTTTAAAATTCATTTCTAATCGTAGTAAATATCACACAACTACTTTAATCAATGCTCTAATTATTGTTAAATTTTTATATATCGGTATATATTATTAAATACACACCATTATTGGCGCGACATCCTTTTGTGGGACCTGATCTTCAAGATCTTAAAATCAGTATGGACGCTATCGATCCATCGCATTTTAGGTCGACTGCCCATTGATCTGGCACGAATTATTTTAATTAATTAAATTTCGTTTATCATCCATTCGAATTTCAGCCCATTGCATCCTCTGAATCTTTATGAATTTTATAATGTCTGGTTCACAGTACATTTTGTAAGGTTCAAAATTGCATCTTCTTCTCCATACACCATCTATATTGATACCACCAAAGATGGTCCGTAATATTTTTCTTTAAAAGATTTCCAAACACATTTTCATCACATTTAGTCAAGGTCCATGTTACTGAAGCATACACAAGTACTGATCTCATAAGGGTTTTATATATCAATAAATTAGTTAAAATATACCGAAAACCAATATAAAAATTTCCAGGGTATCTTTTTTTTTAAACACAAAATGCAATTTTTGGAGGTTCCCCATACTTTCTTGATGTAGGGAGGGTACTGACTATTCCTGGAGGGGGAGAGGTGGTGAAACGATTCGCCACACCCTTCCAACCTTTCCACTTTAACCGTCATCCATCTAACTCTTGTTAAACATCCACTTTTTTTTTTTACCTGTGGACGCAATCTACCTACTCCACCTTCAGACCACAACATGTCTTCTGAATTGTCTTTCTTTCCTCTTTTCAACTGTTAAGCCTTTTCTTTTTATTGGCAGAATCTACCTGGAACATTTAGGAATGGGTTTGTTTGTAAGAGGGCTTTTTTGTTTGCTGTTTTTGTCCGATTTGGAATGGGATTTGCTGCTTTTGTTTGGTATAGGGCTATTGTGACAAATTGGCCCGATGTCTTTGGAGCGAAGCTTGTGTATTTTTACGCGGCATCAGGTTGGTTGTTATGGTTCAGTTTCCAACTCATCTATGCTGTGTAATAGTTTCGGGGACCGGGAAACAGTTAGTGCAATCATTACGGGGAAGTAGTTCTTCTTGATGATGCGTCTCAATTACCTCAGTTGCATAAATAAATACGCCAAGGTTAAAATCGGGTACGAATTAGTTTACCAAATCCAAGTTTTATAATAAGGTTTTACGTCCAATTAGTGAATATTGTAGAAAAGGAAACAGAGTTGAATGCAGTAATTAGCTGTCTAGTTAGGTCCATTACCCAACATCAACTGCAAAAATAGCAATTGTAATCATCCCTTCAATTATGTTTTTATAGCAGTGAAAAAGATATTGTGAATAATTTGGATGGCATTTGTTTAAGGATTTTCTGGCTTAGAGAACAAGCAATTACGTGACATTTTTAAAAGAGGACTTTTCCCCCCCCCTCAAATTTAGACATTTTTGGGCGAGGTTAAAAACAATTGGAATTCCTTAAATTCATCACCACATTTAGGTGTGTAATGAGGTTCCCACTAGAAGGAAAGTAATGTACAATCACGTTTTCTACAAGCAAAAATTCATTAATTAATGTTATAAATTTATCAATTAAATCATTTAATTATATAATTCTATTGGGTATTGTTTATAAAACTTCAATTGTATAAATTAATCTGTACTTTAGTATTAGTTATTTGAGAGTAAAGGTACTCGCGCACTCAAATAATGAAGTGACAGAAAAATCTTAATATATACCCACCCCTGAATTTTTTTTAATACGGCGCTGTATACAAATTCTTACATTTTATTAATAGGGGCGCACGAGCTTTGAGCCATACCCCTCTTGCTATAAATAGTCAGTCTAAATATTTTACAAAATTAGAAAACATATATTTCTAAACTAAAGATTATAATTGAATATTTCATTTGTGTATTTGCAATGAAAAAAACTCCTTAACTTACTAGAGCAATGAAATTGATTTTAGTTTATCCACACAAAAAAAGTTAATTTAAAAATAAATAAAAAATAGTTTACTATCAGATAAAAATCCGATATTTTTTAGTTTCTGAATGTGCTTCAAAGTTTATATTTCACTAATCTTACAAGTCAACCTGTCGTGATAGATACTAAACCATTGCCAATAATCCATGTGTCCACAACTATCAACTTTTTAGAAAATTAATACAAGAAAACGAGAAAAATAACAAATATTGTAAAGTATTTCAATTTTTTTTTTATACTTATAAATCCAGTAATGAAAAAAAATCGTCAAGTTAATTGATAGTTAAGTTACAATTTCGCAAGATTTCATCAACCGAAAACACACACTTATTTCAAAATTTCATCAAGAATAAACAGTACCTATACCACTTATGCAAACTTCAAATATATGTTCTGTAAATTTATATTATGCATGCTGCTTAAAACTAATTCTGTACCTATAAGAAAAATAATACCAAACCCTATCATAGCAAAGCAATCCAAAAACAAGTTTCAGACGTTTATTTTACTTTCAAACGCAGTTATTTTTTGAAACATTGTTAGAAGACAACCACGTTCGAGAGCTTCACAGGTGGTGTGCACGTACAGTCTTTTCAAATTTCTGTACGTCACATGTCAACTATGACCCCCCAACCACCATGGAACTTCACTTCTGACACAAGTCATCAATATTCCTTTTTTTTTACACACTGCTTCCTTTTTTTTACTCTACTGCTTTTCGCTTCGCATTTATTGTATAATAGTTTCGTACCATTTGATGTTCAACCTTTAAAAAAAAAAGAGAGAGAGAGAATTGCACGTGACCGCAATTTCATCTGTCCCTATTTCGTTACCGACCTGAGCGAGATATCCCATTGCGTCGGAATAGAAGGAAGAAAAACAATAATAAAAAAAAATAACATATAAAAAAATAATAATAAAGGGAGGTCGGACTTCTATAAGTCGGTATTTGTGTGCACGGTGCGGCGTGTGTGTTGGGCGCCCCGCCGTGTTTTCGTTTAAGGCTCGAAAACGTTCGCGCGGACGCCCCACGGATCGGCTTATCGCTTGGCATCACTCATTTGTCTTGTCCTGCTTGTTTTTCTTTTCTGCCTGCCCCCTCACCTTCGACGAGAGAGCGGCGGGGGGTCGTGCAAACATTTACTTTATGGAATCGGATAGATTAAACGGTCGCGGTAAATAAACCCAAGGACAGGAAAGATCGCTGGACGTGCCATATTCAATCAACGCAGGTGCCCTTAGACCTGTGGCAGGGGATTCTTTGACGATGTATCTGATAATGTTTTTTTTTTTTTTAATTTTGGGATTATTTATTTTTTAAAAGGTAATTGCTTAATCAATCAATAGTGAACGATTAATTTTAATATAAACGTGGGTTTTGATTTTAATATCAATTGATTATGATTCAGATGATAAAGTAAATTTTAATTTAATAATATTGTGTGGGTTAAATATTATAATAATATTTAACAAGTGATATTTTTTTCATTACGTTTTTTTGTTTAAGAAACTGATCTCAGGTCTTAGAATTATCTCGGCCCCACTATAAAGTGTACATTTTCGTTGAATTGTGGGACGAATTCCTTTAAATTAAGAGGTCTCATTGTTTAAGAAATGGATTAAACGGTTATGGGACTTCCTCATCAAAGAAATATTTCATACAAGTCTATTGTAAATTTCCTCCAATGTGGCTGCTTATATATTACTAAAACAAAACAAAACGCCCGAGTTGTAGATAAAGAGAACACAACACCGATGTCTATAAACAATAAATTGATAAATTCTTCATTAGCTAAACGTTGTTTGGTGATATTTTTTATTTTCAATATCTCATCGGCGCCTCAATAATTTTTAAAAAAATCTCTAACTTATGAGAACATGATATCTAATATATTTCTCAGTCTGCTAATGCCTCATTCGCAATCTCCGGAATATTCAGGAAATCCTTAAATATGTTTTCTACATCAGCAATGTTCAAATTTACCACTTCCCTATAGCACAGCCGTTCTCAGCCTGTGGTACTACCCCTGGGTAGTTCCAGCCCTTGGGACGTCACTTACTCCAGGACATTCCTTATTAGGTCCCCAGCAAAAAAAGTCAGCATGAAACCTTCATCAAAATTGTAAAATTGAAGGTTTTGTAAAGGATATTGAAACAAAAAACTGCAGTTTTTTTGAAGTTTTTAATTTTTCTTCATAAAACCTTTAAAATATCTGCATTTTCCCTTCATGATTAAAACTTAAAGGTTTTTTGCAGGTTTTTTGCAGTTTTTATGAAGGACATTGAAACAAAAACCTTTATAGATCTTCAAAAAAACTGCAGTTTTCCTGCATAAAACCTTCAATTTCAAAATTTTGATGAAGGTTTTATGCTGACTTTTTTTGCTGGGTCACTGCTGATTTTCGTTTCAATTACGGGTCTCTTTCCTTAAGTGATCAAGAATTTATTTTATTTCCATGGGACAGTACAATAGACCTCTGGTTGCAGTGCTTGCTCCACCAAGAGCCCCCATCCACAAGTCATAAGTCACCCCTTGGGGCATACATGGCGATCCTGGCTAAAATAAAATTAGTAATGTCGGAAAACACCTAAAGTAAAATATACAAATGTAATAAGTAACACAAAAACCTAAAAGTGTCATCAATTTGAGTCGTTTGATTAATTTGCAAGCTAACCTAGTACATTGATGTCTAACAAAAGCAAACGTTTTTGCGCGTAGAGGGAGGGATAGGTGAGAAGGGTTATGAGTAGAGGGTGCTCATAAATGAAAAGTTTTATCAAGGAGTACGTGATAGAATAAAGGTTGAGAAAGCAGACCCTACACTCTAATCAATGGCCCCTTCTAAAATCCGGATATGCGTTTGAAATTTCCGTTTTATTTGCGTCTAATTTACGTTTCTGCTTTTATTTTAACCTATATATCGGCACAGTCTCTTGTAAACCATCAGATTGTACTTTAAAAGACCACTCTAAGTTGTACATTGAAAACGAAAGGTAGGAGGAAAAAATATTTTTAAGACCTGAAATGCTATCAGAAGTTATTTATAAGTCATTCTTACGCAGCTGAATGCATTCAACTCGATGCCCGAGTGAAGAAAACAAGATAAGGGTTGCGCATGAAATGCAGTCTATAAAGATGTCAGTTTCCTTTTACAAAAAAAGAACGTGTTTCACATTCGTATTTGTACAACAAGTGGAAAGAAAGAATAGGTACAATTAGCTAAACAATGCACAGGATGGAAAGGTTTTAAGTTGTTTTTTTATTTGTTTTCTGTAAACAGTTTAGCTATAGAAAACTGTTCTTTGTTCGAAAGGGCAACTTTTCAACCAATTCAAGTTCCAAGTCTTGTTAGATTTCTTTTTTTCTTCTTCTTTCTTTCGCGTTCTATTGTAAATTTTCTTAGCATATCCACTGTAAAAGTGTTACAAAGAAATTCCTTCACCTACTATGACTTGGGAAAATCATTGAATGTTACTCCATCATTGTAAATACTAATTTTTGGAAAGGGTCTAAGCTAAAGAAATATAAGTTTCGAAAGAAATTTAAACCATAAATTGATTTGTGGTATTTATTTGATAGTTCTACTAATATATAAATATCATGCTGATCTGTTGAACGCTTATAGATTATGAATCACTGTTTAGATTATGATCTTATTTCTTTTAATAGCTCGATAGTTGTGTAACAACTTTTTACAGTTTTAGGACACTACCCCTAAAATTGAAAAATTCTCGATTTTTTTTATGTGCTAAAATTACTGGAACTTCTTCTAAACATGTTTTTTGCATAATTCTAGAACTGTAACTATGTCTTTTAATGAGTTATTTGAGACTTTATGCTAGATAACAGGTATGCTTTTCAAGGAACGAAACCTTTAAATAGTTTTTTCTCAGCGTTTGGTTTTCCTTGAAATTAAGTTTTTCGGAACGCTAAGGCTTTTTTTTATTATCAATGGAGAAATGCAGAATTTTTTAAGCATATTGCTGTAAAACTAATAGCTTTTGTTTAAACTAGTTTTTAATATTACTAAAGTAAAATTGAGTTTTAAGAAAATCAATTGTGTTATTATGAACAACTATACTTATATAAAAATCAAATACATGTAACATACAAGCCTTTTGTTTAAAAATTAAAAAAATCGTTAGCTAAAAGCTTTAGCTTTTTTTTTAATAACAATAAATTACCAGATTTATATAGCTCATAACTCTATAAGCATATAATATCTTCGAGCATTGATCCTTTGTAGTAGAGGAGTCATGACGTCAATCTCTCTAAAATCAAAGTGAAGCCAACATGTATGGCCTAAGACACGTGGTTTATTATGTCATTTCATTCATAAATTTTCACTGTTACACATTTCCCAATTCATCAGCCAATCGCTAGTATGTTTTAATTCATAATTTTGAAGAGATGGCACGTGAAATGGGCCTTTCGCTCTGAGATGTGGGCTTCACGATTATGACGTCATATTCTCTCTACTACAGACCATTCATGCTCGAAGTATAATATCCATCACTGCATGTTGATTTGTATATTGTTTTTTAAGAAAGGGCTTGCCCCTGTATCCGCCCTTGATTTAAATTGATTTTTTATGAAGTGCCAACTACTTCGCTTGACAAAAACAAATGAAATAATTAAGCTTTAACGTCGACTTTCACTACTGGAAAGTTGTACTGTATTCCTTGATCTTGAAAATATTTGCTAGCCTTGTCTCTCGCTCCTAAGTGGACCCTCATGTTTGGTTTCTTTTTCAGTTACGGTGGCAGTTCTCCCGCCCTCTCTGCTACTACCCAGGGACACACCTTCCTCAGACCGGATACGCCCAACAACAACAGCAGTGTCAACAGTGAGTGTGGTTTCTTTTATTTTTTAAGGGCTCTTTACTACTGTGTTTGCATGTTGGGGCATTTTGTATCGCTCTTTTTTATGCTGCCGTTTGAAGAAGAAATCAAGGTAGTTAAGAAAAACGAGTATGCAGTTTTGACATGAGTAGAAATCCGGTTTCAATCTTAACATTTGCATTGGGTTGGGATATTGAATTGTAATTGTATTGATTTAAGATTGTGTGTATACCAGTTGTTTTAAATGTTAAAGGTCTATCAAAATTGAAAAGTTTTTGAAAATTATATATAATATTGATCTTGGTTTAAAAAAAAAATTATTTTATAATTACAGTAAATTTCTAGAACAGTTCAAAAGCATTACCTTTTATTATATTACCTTATGTTATTATAGTTTCGAACGGTGATATAGATTAGGTGTAAATAGTAGGGAAACAAGAAAGTGAAAGCTGAAACTAAAGTATTTTTTTTAAAAACTTATTGGACGGATTACTGCCATCCAACCCGAATCTATTTTCTTTTTGAAATTATTGACATTGTTTTTAAAGTCATGAATAAGAACTATGCCTCAAAAAATTCCCTAACAAAACAAATCCTAAATAAACTGAAGAATATTTTGCAGTCGTATTTGCTCAATAAAATGAAAACTGGCAGAAACAACACTTTGACAGATTACAATAAATGAAAAGGCAATCAACTTTGTATATCCGCTTTTCATTTCCTAATTTTGTATTGTTATAATACCAAAAAAATACAAAGTTGCTTTCAAAAGAAGCACACTCATATGACTAAAGCAGCACCTGAGAACCCACCCTTCAAAATTCCACATGTAGACCAATGTTAGGACACATGAGCCATTATAAATTTAACATACACAAATCCTTTATACTTAATTAGTTTTCTTGTGAAACCCGGGCCTCCAGTGGCCTAGTGATTAAAAGGCATTCAGCTAGTAATCAGAGGATTGCCGGTTCGAATCCGTGCGATGGACTTGACAAATAAAAGTAAAGTAGTGATCTTGCGATCGGAGGGTTGCCAGCTTCGCTACAAAAATACTAGAAAGACGTCCAGAACATCCAACAAATTATACTGGCGTGTATACGGGACTGGTGAAATCTGATCGGGGTCCAAAGTCTTGATGCCTATTGAAGGCATGAGTGCCAGCTGAGGTGTTGTCCTCGTCATCTGACCATAGTTCAAAAATACGAGGCATCGTTCCCGGGTTTTTCGTAAGAGATAGGCCCCGAATCGCCGCCAATAACTCACTGTCAAGCTCTAGTGCGAAATTAATTAATCAAACCAACCATACTGTGAAACCCAGATTCGAACCCAGGATCCAAGCTCGATTCGATGCCAAGCCGTCACAGTTTTATACTCTAATAATCACACCTTGTATATTTAAACCTTATGGCACACTAAGTCGTAGTAGAAATCCTAAGTCTATAATCGGGGACAACCTAAGTTGAACATAAAGCAATTGAATTGTTGCCATACATGTCATATCTTCCGCTTTAGGTTCAACTTAAGTTGTCCCCGAGTATAGAACCCCACAACTTCATTTTCGGCCTGAAAGATAAAGGAGTGATAAAAATCTGTAGGAACTTAAAATACTACCAACACACATTGTCGGATAGAAACAAAATATACAATCCACATATCCCAGTTTCGGGTTATCTCCACTGTTTAGAACCACTTCACGTACCGAGCCAGACACTCGATACGGTGCTGTCCTGAAGAAGATGACAGCGCGATGGAAAAAGTGTCACTGAGATAAAAATCAGAGGGCGAGAAACGAGAAGGGATGCATTCCAACTGAGAAGTGTAACAACACGTCCGACTTCGATTCTGACGCGTTGGGAAACGGGAATATTTATATTCCTGTCGCGAGGGGCGCGACAAAATTTTTTATGAAGATAAAAATGACGGCGCGAATAATTTTATTGAGATAAGAAATGACAGATTTTTTCCCCCTCCTCCTCCTGTTTCGAAATTTTGTTCGTGCTGTCTTCCTTCACCTTGAAGGTAAAAAAAATATATGATTTTTGAAAGTTTGGAATTCTACGTAATGTTTCATATTTTTTTTTTTTAAATGGTCATATGTTTAATACGAATAATTTTATTGAGATAAGAAATGACAGATTTTTTTCCCCCTCCTCCTCCTGTTTCGAAATTTTGTTCGTGCTGTGTCTTCCTTCACCTTGAAGGTAAAAAAAATATATGATTTTTGAAAGTTTGGAATTCTATGTAATATTTCATATTTTATTTTTAAATGGTCATATGTTTAATACGAATAATTTTATTGAGATAAGAAATGACAGATTTTTTTCCCCCTCCTCCTCCTGTTTCGAAATTTTGTTCGTGCTGTGTCTTCCTTCACCTTGAAGGTAAAAAAAATATATGATTTTTGAAAGTTTGGAATTCTATGTAATATTTCGTATTTTATTTTTAAATGGTCATATGTTTAATACGAATAATTTTATTGAGATAAGAAATGACAGATTTTTTTCCCCCTCCTCCTCCTGTTTCGAAATTTTGTTCGTGCTGTGTCTTCCTTCACCTTGAAGGTAAAAAAAAATATGATTTTTGAAAGTTTGGAATTCTACGTAATGTTTCATATTTTTTTTTTAAATGGTCATATGTTTAATACGAATAATTTTATTAAGATAAGAAATGACAGATTTTTTTCTCCTCGTCCCGTTTCGAAATTTTGTTTGTACTGTGATCTGATCATTGAAAGTCCGGAATTCTACCAAAAATAATGTTTCTTAATTTTTTAAAAATGGTCATATGTTAATTTCTAAATGTCGAGTCCTTAATAAATAAAAAGTGTTTAACATCTTTCAATTGCTAGGCCTCCGGGGCCAAGCGGTTAAAGGCGTCAGCTGGGAATCCGAAGATTCCTGGTTCGATCCTAGGCGATAGACTTGACAAAGAAAATTAAAAAAGGTAGTGATCTTGTGATCGGAGAGTTGCCATCTTCGCTACAAAATATTAGAAAAGTCGTCCAGAACATCCGCAAAAATTAACGGCGTGTATACGGGATTGGTGCATGATAAATCTGATCGGGGTCCAAAGTCCCGACGTCTATTGAAGGCGCCAGTTCAGGTGTTTCCTCGTCATCTGACCATGGTTCTAAAATAACGAGGTGCATGTATGAATGTGTATGTGCTCCCGGGTCTTTCCTTCGAGATAGACCCCGAACCGTCGCCAATAGCCCACTGTGCAGCTCTAGTGCGACGTTATTTAACCAAACCAAACCGCTTATTTCATGTTATTTTGACGTGAACAGTGAACACGTTTTCAACATCGGTCCGGGTACAGAGGTCATCGGCAGAAACTTGAGCCACACGCAAAGTGTTCATATTTCAAAGCTTCATAACTCCACGGAAAATAAGCATTAAGGGGATAAATGACTTACCATCGTGTAAAGGAAAGTGGACGTATCGACCAGGTCGGCCCTTAATTTACTCTTTCCTCAGACCTTTGTACGGGTAAATGAGCCACAGTGCGGGCATACTCTGACATGTTTAATCGCTGTAACTTCACTTCTAATGGGCAGATCGTGGCGAGAGTGTGCTTACATTCAACAAAACGTCTGAAATTTCACTATAAAGTCGTAACATTACTATAGGTAAATTAAACAAGTTACAGCGTTTCCAGACCATCAAAATGATACGAGAAATGATCAACTGCTAAGAGATCTAGAGCTTACCGAAGCCGCAAGAAGGTGTAGGCACATGTTCAACAAATCATAATTTATGGTACAGTGGTGACTGTCCCTACCCGTGTTTTTGATTTTAATATTTTTAAACAATGTTTTTAAAATTCAGAACTTATTGAGCTAACATAAAGTAATCGACTGACTTTCACAACAAATGGAATTTTAATATTCTTCATCCATGTTCTTCTTATTAAGAAATTATTGAGCTGATATAAAGAAAAAGACTGACTTTCCCAAAATAAGGCCATGAGAAATTGTGAGGTGCCACTTATTTTATTATAATTTTTTATAGAATCAAATGTGCATGCTTGTAGCTTTGAGAGGAAAGTCAAATTTGGATTTTGCTGTGTCATACAATTTATATCCTTCGGATATTTTCATTACTACTACAGTAGAAAAAAGAACTATCGGGGGAAACCTAAGTTGAACCTGAAACGGAAGCTATGATATGTGTAAATATTCAATTGCTTTAGGCTCAACTTAGGTTGTCCCCAAGTATATAACTCCGGTTATCTTTATTTTTTTTCCCTCAATATTATGAAGTGATTTATCAAAGCTTTTTAGTTTAGAATTTCGTCAAAGTACACATTTTTGGTTTAGATTAGAATTACGAAAAGAAAATCGATTCTATACATATCTGCAAAATACATGCAAAAATAAGATATTGTTCGAATGCATCAAAATTTCATCTAAACTAAAGTGCCCTTAAATATCCCCGAAACGTTTATTTCAAATCACCGCCACTTCGAGAATGAGACTAAATTATATTCGACTTGAATGAAATATTATTCTTTTTGATAAACTCACTACCCTACTTTTGGCCAGTCACGATTCCACAAGCTTTCCAGGCGAACTATCCCATCTCAGCAAACCACAAAGCTCAACCAACAAAAATATTTTTTTTGTCCGTTCAAGTCCAGTCACACCTTCGCCACGTCAAAGCACATTAAATAGAAACGCAAACTCGCCGACTTTCAATTTCTCGCCCAAAAGAATCCAAAAAATTGTTCCAAACCGAACTGTCATCTTCTATTTCACCCCCGATTAGACATTTTGTGCTGTCCGCTTTTAGTAGTCCTATTTAGTTCTCAAGCATTTCCCCTTACTGTTATCCCGTTTGCTGGTCTTTCTCCCTGTATATTATTTTATCTCTCGTTTAGATGCCCCTGCACGAACCTGCAATCTTTTTTTTTCTGGCTTTTTTTTTTTCCAGCCTTCATCTTCCTTCTTTGAGTTTTCAATTCCTAACTAAAGCGGAAAGATGTCCGATCCGTGACTGGAATTCTAATGCTGTTCCCTCCCATAGTGTTCTTATTATTCTCTCAGGCAGTTTTTTTTTTATGTTGGCATTTGTTTTTAGTGATGATGTGGGTTTATTTTTTTGTGTGAAGTTTGTTATTATTCAAAGGGGAAAAAATACTTTTTTTTTTTGCTGTCAAGAGCATTAACTAAGTTTCTTGTTTATTTAAGTTGCATCTTTGTGTAAGTATGTTTCGAAGGAAATGAGCTGTTAGATTACTCTTCGCTTTAATGTTCTTTTAATTAAGTGAAGAAAAATTATCATCAATTTTAAATCATATATTTTTTTTTAAATAATTTATTTTTAAAAATAATAGTATAAAGATAATTAATGTTCATAAAAAAACATTTTATTTTTAAAAATTACTGAAACCAATTTTAAAAATATCTGAATTTTAAAATTTGTGAAACCAATTGTAAAAAATATCTGATTTTTAAAATTACTAAAACGAATTATTTTTACAATTATTAAAACTAATAATTTAAAAAATGAAAAATTGGTATTAAAGACTAAAAGTTGTTAATAATCGCTCTGAAAATTGGTATTTTAAATATCTATAAAGTTGTGTATTCAAAACTTTAAATGTAGATAATTGAATTTTAGTTGAAATTTTCAAAACTAGGCTTTAATCACACATAAAAATGTGTACTTTAATATGTATTTTTTAATAACGTTTCTAGTTTCTGTAAAAATTAAAAATATTTAATTATATTGTGTATTTATTTTTAAATCCCATTTAACATTTTTGGTTTTTACTACAAATTATTATTAGGGGGCTACGAGGTATAAATAAGAACACTGATAAAATACATGTTTACCATATCTGTACCATAATATGCAACAAATCAGTGAACCCACAAATTAAAAAAAAAGTTCGGTTTCAATGTAAATGGAAGCCATTCACTTTCTATGCTAAAAAAATCAGTAGTGACACTGGACATGTACCGAATCACTGCAGCGTGGATTATCATATTGAGTGTTTGCTTTAAAGCCAGTTTTCTCAAAAGGAACATTGATTGCGTGGGTTGACTTGACTAGTTG
The DNA here is from genome assembly GCA_963932185.1 of Troglohyphantes excavatus. Classification (NCBI taxonomy): domain Eukaryota; kingdom Metazoa; phylum Arthropoda; class Arachnida; order Araneae; family Linyphiidae; genus Troglohyphantes; species Troglohyphantes excavatus. The sequence goes on along the minus strand of OZ010669.1, from coordinate 31,573,757 downwards.
CATAACATTGTTAAGTGCAATTTTCGTTAACTCAAGGCTAAGTGCTGATTTGAATCCTCTAAGGTTAATCTATAGAGTACCTAATTGAGGAAGATATAAAAAATCATTTTAATTGGCAGAAACCCTTGACCTGTCTTATTTTCCATTCTTATAATGACGTTACAAACTTTCAAATGGTTTTCCTGAAAAAATAGTGATTTGTCACTTCTTACCACATCTGTGCACTACATATATATATAAACCGAATTACATACTGGGATCGTCAAGGCTACTGTCGTCATATTTGACGATAGTTTCGTCATTTTATGGCGTAACTTTTGACCAAACAAGAATCCTCAAATTCTTAACGAAAATAATTTACTCATTCCTTTCCCATTTCTGGAGCATTAACTCATATAATTGGTTCTTTTACGTATATAGCCTCATTTTTGGCAAAATAAATTTCGTTAAAAAACGACAATGAATTTCCTCAGTTTGACGAAATATTTCACAGGAGCGTATAGCAGGCATCTGTTTCGCCAAATATGACAAAAGTTTCGTCAAATATAAAAAAGTTTCGCCAAACATGACAAAAGTGTCGCCAAATATGACAAAAGTTACGCCAAATGTGAGAACGCATTTTTAACAGTGCATTAACAAGATATTCCTTATTTTGCAGGTTATACCAGTTTCAAAAGGCTGACACCGATCACGACCACCACAACGTCCGTACAGGTGAACGAACGGAAATCCCTGGACATTTCGGAACAAATTGCGGAGATTCGATTGGACAGAAGGAAGATAATACTCCAGGAAATATTACACGAAGGTACGGTATTTTAAATAGACTTAGAAGTGAACCCGAACCTCTATTCAGATACTCATTGATCATGCATAAATAATCGCATGAAGCCGTTTCCGAAAGATCATGAAAGTTTAAAGAACTAAATTTTAATCTTTTTATTTTAGGTACTTTTGGGCAGATTTATCACGCAATAGTTCGGGATGATGATATATTGACCCCCCACGGATTCCCGGCTATGGTTAAGACTATTACAGGTAAATTTACTAAAGTATACTATGCTAAGTTGTTTTACAGTTTCTATTAGATGATGGATTTCTCTGGTAAAAGTTTCAATATTAAATTTTTTCTTACATAGGTTAGTTTCATCTTGAGATAAGACAAGTTATAAATTTATTCAAGCTTAAATATTACTTTGCTTTTTTTTTATGTCTATGGTAGTGATGCTTTCAGTTGATTTTAACAATGTTACATTATATTTTCTCATTCCCATAGTAAAATAAATTAGCTAAAACGTAATTTTACCGAAAAGTACTTTAAAAGGGAAATATAGTTATCATATTTAGGGAGGAAGGGTCAATATTTAATTTGTCAATTCAATAATCTACAGTCAATTAAAGGTTGAGGACCAATGTTTTAAAGCATTATATAAAAAAGAAAAATAATTAAATATAAATAATTAAAAAAAAAAAATAAGAATTGACACAGATTTCCATTATTCATTTTATGTTTAAATGGACTACTGATTAATTTATTTGCTTTTTAACTATTTATAAAATTTTAACTGATTTTATGACAATTCTTGTATATCATGTGATTTTTAGTCTTCTATATAATTAGAATTTATTGGTAATCCATCAGTAATTGAAAAATATAATTTCCTAATTTTTTTTGTAGAAAGTAAATATTTTAAAGAAAAATAAATCAAACGGGTGTTTATTTTCAAAATACATAAAAAATTGTTTGGGATTTTAGTTCCTGGAATTTTTAGTGGGGTCCGTAACCCAGAGGTACCGTAGTTTGCTAGCAACCATAGAGGGTGGAGAGTTCAAATGCGGCTAATACGAGACAGCAATTTTTTTAAATACAGTTAACTTGTGATCAGACGGTTGCCAGATTCGCTGCGGTGTAACAATATGTCATCTGAACATGCCTCCAATTCCTATGGTGTGTATGGACTAGTGGACATTAAATCTGATCGAGATAACAATGTCCTGACGCCTATTGAGGTTGCGTCAGGTGCCAGCTGAGGTGTTGTCCTCGCCATCTGACTAGGGTTAAAAAATACGAGGCATTTTCCCCGGGTCTTTCCTTCAAAATAGACCGTTGCCAACCCACTGTGCAGCTCTAGTGCGATGTTAATTAACCAAAATAAATTAATAAATCTATACAACTATCAGTTGGGTTCATATTTTTTTTCTCGATTCCAGACCAGGCCTCAAACATTCAGATTTCGCTGCTGACGGCCGAGGGCATGATGATGCTGGGCAAGAACAACAAGCACATTCTGCCCCTTATCGGATTCTGCAATGATGACCCCTACCACCCCATGCTAGTCTACCCCTCCATGAACCAGGGCAACCTCAAGAAATTCTTGCACAAGTGCATGCTGGCCGAAGGACACTGTCACGTGAGTACAGTCTGCATTTTCATTCGTCCTGCAGTTCTGTGAATGGTTTATTTAAATTTTAATTCAGTGGAATATTTTTATGAATGTAGTTGTGTGACTGAATAATATGAAATATCTTAATTATTTCAATGTTTAATTGTTTTGAATGCATGTTCCAAGTTCAGACTCTTCCATGTTTGGATTTCTTTTAAATTCACATAGAATAAATACATTAAAACAGTTCATGTACATACTTTGTTTCAATATTAAGTTTATAATCTCAGCTTTTTATTTTTAAAACTAAGAGGAAAAGACACTGATAACAGAAGGTAAAGAAACAAGGAGTTTCTCAGAAATGCTCTTATCATTATAGTTAATGGTATATATTAAATATGAAAATAAATGCACAAACACTTAAAAATATAGAAATATTTTGCTATGAAAATAGGTATCCTTAATACACTATGTTAATAACTCCATTTATATTGTCCTCTAAAATGGAGTGATTTACAATGGCATAAGTAATGTGAAATTTATCAATAATGTCTTATTCTTTACAGGCCTTGATGCATAGAGATTTAGTTGCGATGGCGTTACAGATTTGCCAAGGAATTGCATATCTACATGACAAAAGGGTCATCCATAGAGATATTGCAACAAGGAACTGTGTGTAAGTAGTACATCTTTTTTTAAACATAATCATGCAATGAATATGCAGAATTTAATGAAAGTGCCAGTTTTGAAATATTTGAAATTTTTTATAAGAACACAAAAATATGAATGTTTATAAATTATATTTATTTGTAAATACAAGTCAGTAACATTGTTTGAAATATTATTAAGAAATGTATAGGCGTTTGTAAAATGGCCAATACCCTTCAAACAGAGGAGATATCCAATTTTAAAAAAATTACCAAACACGGTATATTATATTAACTGACACTTAACTGGCAAATCATTGTAGTTGCTAACCTTATAACTTATACACATCAATAAATAGTTCAATGCATTTTGAAATATGAACTTTAATCAATATGACCCTTCTACATGAGTGACTCCTTAATGTCCATTGTTTCTTTTATTTATTCTTTATCTGTATTAATTTGTAACTAGGAAGCTCCGACCCTACTCACTAACGCTTGTCAACCCCAAAGTATTGTTACACCATCCTCATTGGTTCATTTCCCAAACCAATTCTTGCTTTGCTCACATTAATTCCATGCCTTCGTTTTAGTTTAATTCATACCATTTGACAAAGACAATTTACTGTTGTTCAAATTTTGAGATGTAGATGGTGCCACAATAACTTTTTGAATTTTTTTTTAAAGTGTACTAAACTATAATTGCTTAATATTTTATAGTTTTGACCCATCTACAGTTCACTCCCTTTCAAATGACACCATGATCATAAAAATTGGTTATATAGTTTAGGAGGAGTGACTACGACAATATACGGTCATGCTTATTAAATATATGACCAATAATAACCTATAATTTTTCAATACAAACATTTCTTTCTTTAGCACATATTATAATATATTGAATATATTTTTAATTTGTACCGTTTAGTGTGGATGATTATCTTCAAGTGCGGCTGATGGACAATGCCCTTGCCCGAGACTTATTCCCCACCGATTACCACTGCCTGGGGGACAACGAGAACAGGCCGATCAAGTGGCTGGCCATCGAGAGTCTACTGAAGAAGGAGTTCTCTTACGCATCCGATGTGGTGAGTTTATGAACATTTAAATTATTATCTCTCCTATTTTGAAAATATATGTCCAAATAACTTTCTTTATGCAATGAACTCCTATAATTACAATAAACTTTGTTACTTATTTCAGTGGGCTTTTGGCGTTACAATGTGGGAGCTGATAACGTTAGGGCAACAGCCCTACATTGAGATTGATCCTTTTGAAATGCATTTGTACTTGAGAGATGGATACAGATTAGATCAGCCTAAAAACTGCCCTGATGATTTGTAAGTAGTCTAAATCATACATAATTGATAAAAATAAATATTTTGTCTTCCAAAATTATTTTTTATTAGAATATTTTTATAGTTCTAAAGTTGTATACTGCAATAAGTTTTAATAAAATCGCTAGTTCTAATTTCTTAAAGTGAAACATAAAAAAAAAACTTTCTAAATAAACCTAAAAGTAATATATTATTATTATAAAAAAACCTTTTTTTTCTATATAAAATTAAGTATAATTTATTAAATATGTCATGTTTTTAATGTTAGGTTTGAAGTGATGAGCTGTTGCTGGTCAACAATGCCCGATGACAGACCATCTGTGACTTACCTAATGAAATGCTTAACGAACTTTCATAAAGCATTGGGACTCTTCATTTGAATCTCCTCAAAGTGTTTTTAACATTTCACTACACTGCCACTCTACAGACACGAGCAAAGTCAGAATCGTTCTATAGTAAGAAAAATTAAATAAATTATTTTTATTTAGTATTGAAGGCAGTAAGATCCAGAGAAAATTCTAAACATTCTAGTGCTTTGTTTCATAACAGCCATCCTTTTTCATAACGCTTATTGTTATTTCAATTGAATATTTATTATATCCAATTTTTAAATCAATTTATTTTGTTAACTGCCAAAATGAGATCTACCACATAGTATTTCCAAACAAAATCAAAATTGTGTCTAAACTCAATTTTTTTTATGAATGCATATTGTTTGTTTGTTCAGCAATACTTGCCATTTAAGGAAAATTTTGTTGCCATTAAACAAAAGTCAATTTGCAGTATTTAAAAAATTCTAAAGGTAACTTACCTTCTTTAAATAATCATACAGATTTTTTTAAAAAATGTTAGTTACTATCTTATGGATCCAAAAGCCCTATGGGAGTAGTCAGTGACCGACAAAGACTAATATTTGAGCTATCAATATATCTAACAGTCCCACGTTTTGCGTACTTCACTATGTTAAGCAAACGGCATGGCTCCTCTGTATATTATTAGCACGAGAATATTATTGGAAAGTAGTATAATGCATGCTCATTTGGTGAAGAATGTGAAAACAGGCATCAGTGTTCACGCATTCAAAAAACACTAGTTTGCAAAAAAAATATACACCCAAAAATTTAAAAATAACTATCTTTATATATCCTTAAATAGCAACTATCATTGTCTAAGAAATGTATACAAAATTCTATGGCCATCAATGTGTTCAAGCATAAATACAATCTGACATTCTTTGCTCGTGTCTGATAAGAATCTGTGTGGCGAGGGTGCTAAAGGTGCATGCTACATTTTGAAATCTAGTCTTACTTTGTTACTTGTGAGTGCAACTGTTTCATACATATTAATGTATATCTTTAAATAGCATCTATTGTTTGCATGTTAAATGTGTGTTTCTATTCAATGTCCAGAAAGGGATTTTTTTAATCGAAGCTTTTGATGCATGGTAATTAGTCTGGTTCTAGTTCAAGATAGGATTCAAACAGCATCAGTTGAGGATACGAGTCATAATTTAACTTTGATATAAAAGAGGATAGGGTTTTATAAGTTAGGCTACATGTAATTACTTTATAGATTGCATTCAGAAATTACATAGGTAATATGTAATGTAAATGTATTTAAATTGTATAAATATACAATATCTACCAAGCATTGGAATAAGATCAATGTTATATTTTATGTTAATCGGAAATTTAATTATAACATGATTGTATTTTTTTTATTTTTGGCAATAACATGCATTAGAATGTACAAAGAATTTACTTTAAAAATTGGTAATATTCAACAAAATAAGAATCTGGTTTTTGTCAGTAAATTATCTACTAAATACACTAGAATCATTAACCAAAACTAATTTTTTTAATAACACCATTTTGGTTATAAAAAAATACTTCACAGTCATTTTAAAATAGTGAATTACAACTGAAATCAACAAATGTCTAATGCTGAACCAGCTATTATAACTACATCAACATTAAATGTATCTGGCCCCTAATGAACTAAAACCAACTTCATATATTTAAAATAATTAACTTTTTTTTAAAATACCTTTTTGCTATGCATTTGAAACTTTTTATGGTAATATAGCATCAAGGATTTTTCTTTTTCAATATTAAGAAATGTCTGAAAATCAAGATCTATTCCTTCGACTAAGCTAGCAAGCATTTCATGAATGTATTTCTAGCAGAACTGTGATAATTTCACTGATACTGCAGTGCAGGAGACATCCTGTTATACGTATTTTGTGTTTAAAGAATGTTTAGTTCTGAAAAACAACGGGGTTATTGTATCAACTTATATATATTGTAAATAGAGACTGTATGTCAAATGATTATTATAAGATATTTATGTATATTTATTGAAAAACAACAGCTTTTGTTTTAAATGAAATGTTGGTATAATAAAATACTTGTTGAGCAAGTTTATTGTATTTTAATAAAATCTTAAAAGGTAACATTTGCAAACTTCTTTAGCCTCCTAACATTATTTAACCCACCTGACGGATACAAACGTGTATATATGTTACGAGTAGTTTTTCCTGTAGTACACATAATATAAAAGTTAATAAACTTTTTTTTAAAAATAATTTTCAATTTTAAAGCATTAGGGAGACTTTTAAAAACCTTCTTTACTGATATAATTTTAACCCTTTGCACTCTGATGTCCCTTTCAGGCGCCAACATAACGACTTGTTCTTTTGGTTCCCTGTTCTTTAAAATAAACGAGAACAGTACGATCTTGCGTTTAGAACATCAATCTTTTTTTCAACTTCTGTGGAAAAGAACATAAAGAGGAATAACTGTTCTATAGAAAGAACACAAATCGCAAAGTGTTCTTGGAGTGCAAAGGGTTAAAAAAAATGTGTTGGAAATATACATTAAACATTCCTGCAGTGAAGCCAAACCTACGGATTCGAAATTTTGCTCATCTGTCAGAGGGTTAAACAATATTGATTAAAAGGAAAAAACAATTATCAGTAATGGTATTACCAACAATGTCTCCAATTTGTATTTTTTAAATAGAAATTAAAATAAATAAAATCTATGTTTACTACCAATAGGAGTACCACTATTATTTTTAAAATTAAATATCAAAACTAGAATTGCACAAATAATTTAGACATTTTTTAACTAAAACATTTATTATTCTCATAAATCTTCAGAGAGTGTTATAGACAAAGTACATAACTTGATACCTACTATGAAAGAGGTTATTCGAAAATTGTAAAACAAAGGCCAAGCAATGGACAATTTGGCACTGGAAAGTATAAAATATATGCAACACTTAACAATTGTGTTTTAGATAGCATCGCAACGAATTATAAAAATAAACATTTCAAATATGAGGAAATGATTTCTAAATGCTAAATATAAATATAAAAAAATGCAAGAGGAACAAAATACCACAGTCAAAGAAATGCAAACCCAACCAGCAGGTCAACATCCGATGTAAAGATGTACATGCATAGACAACCTTTATGCCTAAAAGTACCACTTTATTTCAGTTTTTCTACCAAGAGGAATAAGGATGAGCTTCAAGTCCAAAACCTGTGAAATAAAATATGCAAAATAAAAGGCATCCATGTAATAAAATTATATTATAGAAGAACACAAATATTTTAAGTTTTGTAACTAAATGAAATTTTTTAATTATTTGGATATTCTTCATTCATGTCTTTTAAAAAGTAAAATATAAGAATAATGATTTTTTTTTCATTGTTAGGTAGTACTCTAATATTGATACTTTCATCTGATAAAAAATGAAAATGAACCTTTCATCTGATAAAAATTTTATAGTGTTGTGAGATTATATTAATTATAACAATATTAAACAATTATATATTTCCATACATATGAAATATTTTAAGGCACAAAATAGCAAATTAAGATGTAAAAACTTCACCAGTAAAGCAAAATAAATTCAACTAAATACCAGAAATATATAATTCCATTTGGCAGTTTTTCAATAAGGAGAAAAATTGCTGTTTTGAGCAGTATGCTATTCAAATAATTTGGAAGCTGCAAAACTAGTCCAGAAGATTTCTTACATTTTACTTACTAATACTTTAAGCATAAGAAGGTCAAGTAGATATTTCAACTCAATTTAACTTAAATGATACATAATCAGTTCGTTGAAATAGATATTTTAACTCAAATTATACTCAGTTAAGAAATCTTTAATAGTTTTACAAACAAAAAAATCAAATTTCTAGCTGTGTATAATAAAGTGCAATAAAAAACGATTATTTGTAACTAAATTAAAATATTAATATGTTTCAAATTGATAAATTTTACTCACAACTTTCTCTTTATGCTGCTGCACAGTTATATATTTGAAATAAATTTCATATAGAATAGCCATATGATAGATGAATATGACAAAGAAACTATAAATTTTCATCAACTTAAGATTGTCTTTAGCGAGGTCATGTTAAAAATATTTTAAGTGGTCTGAGATATTTTTATTTAATAAAAATTATTCAACTATTTTTTTTTTGAGGAACAAGTGGATAAAATAATTAAAACTGCATGTATGTAAAGTAACAAAATAATAATATATATATTGATATTGGTTAAATATTTTGTCCAGGTTATCAAGCTATATATGAAGAAAGCTTTTTAATTTTACTGGAAAATATAAATTGTAACTGGATTCTAACACGAGAATTGAATTCTAAGTGAGAATTAATGTAAAAGTCATAAATTTGATCACAACAAAGAAACACTTACATTTGTATCGTAATTCCAGTGATACTGCTTGTTGGAAAGAATGTAGCTGCTATCAATAATGATCCTTTTGGGTGGCTTGCTTAGGCCCATGATTCTCACTTGTTCTATTGCTGCTTTATAAAAACTGGATTTCAACACCTTCTTCCCAAAATGTCCCGCAACAGTGAGGGAATTCTAGTAGAAAAAGGGTTACTTTAAGACCAAATGAATAAAGTGTACAACAACAAATATAAATTTAGTTTTAAAAATATGGAAATATAACACAACTAAACCTCATTTACTAATAATATACTAAGTTTTAATAAAAGATCTTAACATTATAAATTAAAATTCTAAACTAAAGTGCCCAATATTATAAATTTTTTAAAACCAACAAATTTATGAGATTTTTTAGAAATAATTATATCAAATCAAAGAGTGTATGCTCTAATATATTTAAAACAAATGTGATTGATTGCCTTTTACCTTTGAAAAGGTTTTAAAATTCTGTTTATAATTAACATAATCACATATATTTCTTATCTTTTAAATGTAACCATATAAATAATTTATTTTACAAATAAATTTTTATACTGAATCTAATTAAAATTACCATACATATAAAAGCTTTCATAATAACACGAGGGTATAGAATAAAAGTGACAATTGCGACTAAAATCCAGTCATAAAATAACAAACCAGAAATTTCTTAACTGAACATTTATACCATTGCTACAAATTAATAAATTGAAAGCAATAGCAAAGACAATTAAAAATAATTATTTTTTTTAGGTATAGAGAAACAATCTTTTTTTTAATTAGTCCATCTAAAAAAAAAAATGGAATGTATAATTGTGTGTATTTCTAAGTAAAAGTCTTAGGTGTCAGTTCAAGCTGAATTTGAAGTGAAAGAATAAAGTGAAATAAATCAAATCAGTATGCTCTAAAGCTGGAAAATTCTTAAAAAAGAAATTTGACATTTTATGAATAAAGGATGCATGTTTCAAACTGTGTTTAATTCCATAAAAAAAATTATTAAACTAATAATCATATTCATACAGATAAAAAGTTTTTTTTTTAATTCAAATATTATGTTAAAATAAGCAATTTAGCAAAAACAAGAAGTATAACAAATAAAATTGTTTAATATTCTAGGAAGAGATATTTAAGAGTATAGATTGCAATTAATTTTTTTTAAAAATACAACAGTTTGAAAACTCTTGAATGCAAACGATATTGAGAATTCATTAGAATTTTACTTCATATATATTTTTTCTTATAAGTTACTTAATGTATTTTTTTTATAAAATCATTAAAGAAATACTATTAAAAAAGAATTTGAACACAGCCTTTGACAATTTCAATAAAATATATATGGCTACACTCATTAAAAAAGCAGTGAAAATACAAAGTACACTTACTCCGGTAGCAAAATATTCAACCAAAAGATATTCTCCAAGCAGATGTGAATCTAAAATTACATGGGTGTTTGTAGTCAAATTTATACAATTCTTAAAGCTTTTGCATAGTTATTGTAAACATTATTTCCAAAAATAAAATATTATTTAAATATTTAAAATTACAGCAGTTGTTCGCAGCCCATGGTCCATGAACCACTGATGGTTCAGGATAGGATTTAAAAATGTTTGTGAGCTGTTAATTAATCCTCAATATGTTTTTTAAATAAAGTATAAAATACTGGGTTTGCATTATAGCCATTTGTAGCAAGCACTCTCTAATGAATATTATTAAAAATTCATACGTAGACTACAGAACAACTATCAATTCTAGACCAAATTGAGCAACACTGAAATGGGTGAGATTAAAATAAAAGTGGAACCGCTGACCTCAAAGCACTTGGCAAGAAGAATTTTGAAAAATGTCAATAAGTAAAATTTATTTTAATTTTCATTGTAGTTTAACAAAGTCATAGATAAATTGTTAATATTTAGAATTTTAAAATATGTTAATGCCACTTAACACATTTCACATTGCAATTTTACTCATATTAAAAAAAATTGCTACAATATAATCTAACCACTTCTACAAAGAGTTAGGTGGCAAAATCTCCCGAACTTTTTATGCCTGGTGAGACATTTTACATCTCGAATACATGCCAATTTACAAAATATAAAAATTATTATTTATATTATTTAAGAAGACATAATACAAATAATTATGTATAAATTGTTTTTTTCCCATTTAAAATAGTATGCTCCAAAGAGTTAAAAATACATCTAAAAGCAGTATATTATGAATTAAGTAGAAAACTCATTTTAATCCCAAATATACAACAACAACAAAAAAAAATCCACAAAGCATACTTTTGGTTTCTCCATCATCCCAATATAGCAATCCACTAGCCTCATATGAAGTATTCAAAGCCACCAAGATACTCATGGAATTCTGACGGCTACAAACATAAAAAAGATACATTTAATACATCGACTATAAAATATGTTCTGCTTAACACAGTTTTACGAATAAAATTCGAAAATTAACACAAAATTATCACTATCGGTTTTAAAATCAAAAATTATTTCTTGCCTTGATTAAAAATATATATTGATTACACAAAATTGGACATAATGTCGTCCAACAGTGAAAATAGTAGCATATGGGGCTGCCACGCAATGGGTCCAGGTTCGAATCCTGGCTAAGACATGGATATTATATAACTGACTGAAAGTCTGTTTGGCATTATGTGAATAAAGTAATACAATAATAATACTTAACTTTAATATATGTGGTTCAAAGAAATTTAAAATAATACTAATAATAAAGTCTTTAAATATCACTTAATCTATTACCAGTTGTGGATGTGTCATCACTTCAAGGGATTTCCAGTTATTGTTGAAATGAACCCAATTTTTACTTAGGAATATACTTCATATTACAATATTTTTAAATGGTTTTTCAGGTATCATTTAAAAGCTATTACTTTAAAAATAATTAAGATTGTTAAAAAAAATCAAGTACTGGAAAATATTTAGATTAAAGTGAAAACAACTTGCGATTTTAAAAATTGCCTAAACATTGGTGGGTAAATACTTTAACTTACAATGTTTAGTTCTATTGACTTGAAAAAATAAAGATTCCTAACAAGTTATTCGCAGAATCATTTACACAGAATTTTCTAAATTACTAAGCTAAAGAAATTTCTAAGAGACCTTATTGTTGTCGTTTCTGCAGGCTTTTGCAAAGTTATGATATGGCCTCCTCTAATATGCAAAACTGCTGGCTGTTTGGTGTCTTCAAACAATCCTTGGGTTTCAGTAAACCATTCTCCTGCACTAAACAAAGGTCCTCCCTGAAAAAAAATTATAATTAGGAAAAAAAAGTATAAGATATTTTTTAAACAAATAAGAGAATATGTAAGGAAACATGTGTTGGGAATTATTCAAGAAGCATCCATGCAAAACAAGACGAATTGAAAATTGAAAACTATAAAATAAGTTGCAGATTCTATTAAACTACCCAGGAGATTCACATTATGAAATCAAATAAAAAATATATTAAACTTAGTGTAATTAAATAAATTTATCATTCATGCTAAATCAAACAAGTAGAATTGATTAAAAATAATATAAAACTAACATAAATATATAAAGATAAGTTTGGATTAATCATATTACTCACTAACATTTTTATTAGTTTAATTTCTTTTAATATTGTACTTACTTTGATGAATAGTGAGAATGTCAATTCTTTGAATATTTAATACTTCAATTGAGATTTTTGAAATTACACTTTATAAAATACAGGAATTACTAAAGTCTTTGTATAAAATATCAGTGCAAAAAGCAAGGAAAAAGAAAAGAGCGTGACCATTCTAAGAAGCATTGAAAATAAACCTCATATTGCAGTTGGATAACCTCTATAGTGTAGGTGTAAACTAAACAATAATACATACATTTAAGTTTTAATCTTCTGAAAGTTATCCCACTACATACAATCTCATTTTCTCTCATAAAAAAAATCCTAATAATTCCTATTAATCGAAGAGGACTGTCCTAAAATTATATTTGACATATTGTTAATGTGTGAAAATAGTTTTATTTTTTACAATTTGCAACTGACTGAAATGATAAATGTGGATTTTTTATGCATGCATATCAAACATTTCACTTAAAAAAAATAGTTATTCTAAGTTTAATTTAAATTACTAAAGTAAGTTTTTCCAAAATAATATAAAAATATCGTACAACTGCAAACATTAAAATAAGTTACGTTTTCATCATTTCTGCAGTATAACATTCACATGGGACCAATTCCTTTCGTTTCGTTATGCCTTTTACGAATGTTTAAAGTCTCCCTCATTATCTTTATTTTTGAACACAAATAAAAATTTAATGTGGCAGCTTTAAAATTATTAAAAGTTACGTAGAATTCATAAATTCAACTAGTGTGAGATGAAGATATTTATAAATAGATCTTCAAATACATGTAGTAAAATGTAGAATATTATAATCATAACACAGCATTCGATTCAATTCTTAATTTTTTATAAACATTTTAAAAAAAATTATACGAAAATGAAACATAGTACAGTATAAAACTAAAAACTTAAGAAACAACATAATTTAAAATATATTACCTGGTAATAATCATACCAAAGCCCTTTTGGAATATAAAAAGTTAACTCTTTAGCACCCTATGAAAACAAAAACATTCTCAGTTAAACATACTTTGTTAAATAGTGTTTTAAGTATGCAGTATCTAGAGAAAATATCAGAAAAATGAAATATAAAAAGTGCTTTAGCAATTATCTTAAAATGCTGTAATGAAACTTCAAAGCAGTAATCAAATGCTATGAAAATTAAATTAACACTGGTAAAGAATTGTGTTCAATGCAGAACAAATCCACAAAAGTTGAAGTGGTAGAATAATTAGATTTGTGGAACATACACATTTAATGTAAGATATGATATTTTCAAATCTTATTACAATAAAATCTTTAATATAATGAAACTATTATGATAAAGTAAATGAAACATCCCCATAAAAATTTTTGGGATTTTCAAGTCATGCACAAGAATTTATCCCATTAATAAATAGAAAAATAAATACTTGAAACTGACGCACCATTTCCAATATAGGAGATATTAAGATAGAAGGTCCCCACATGAACTGTGAGCTTATGGAATATGTTTCATTGTCCATAGGGAAACTAAACAAGGAAAAATATTATTTTATATAATTAATAGAAGAAAACACAATAACCCTAACCAAATACATATTATAATATGCAGAAACTCACTTGTGAAAAAGTGGACGCACAATAGTAGAACCTTTTGTGTGAGCAAGATAGAAAAGAGTATAAAGTTGAGGTAGTAGCTCGTATCTTCTTGAAAGTGCGTTTCGAACAGCATGGAAAATTTCTTTATTAGCAAGCCCAGCTTTATAAAACTGTAATTTAAGTAAACACTTTAGTAAATCATAATGGTTATATATATTTTTTTAAAAGATAAAAATCCCATGCACAATTTTTGTTAGCCATGCCAATAGAACAAAGATACACAGCTTTAATTTACTACCAAATTAAAATTCTCTATAGAAGTAAACATTTTGGAGCAAACCAATTGGTGAAACATTTTCTTTTTTAATTTTATAACATAGTCACAACAAACTTACAACACAATTTTTAAAAAAAAAGCCAATTAATTTCTGAAAATTCATAAAAACTACAGAAATGAATTGAAAAAAATAAAGTGTACCACTTCTGAGATGCCTTTAATAAATGTACACTATTTATGTTAAAGTAAAATCAGGGAAATTTTTGCAGAAATTTTAACAAATAAATTACTATGAATAATAAAAATAAACTATAAAACATGAAAATAGTAACAAAATCAATCTCATTTGCTTGCAAGAAAACAACTTGTAATAAAAGATGATTGTTTGCAAAAATAAATAAATAATAATAATAATAATTTAAATATAGTTATAAAAATATATACAAATATTTCTAAACAACATAATATTCTATGACGGTCTGTATGAAAATATCCAAGTTAGAATTTGCTTTATGCATTTTATAACCTGATGATCTTGAATTGTTATAGGACGAATATTATTATACAAAAATCCAAAAGAATATTTGAAATAAGCCTTCTTAATATGTATACAGTCTCCACAGTTGTAAGACATTGTAAATAAATATAGAACTACCAGACATTTTATTAAGCACAAATATGTTACAGAAAATCTTATTATTGGCAGATTTGAAAAAAAAATGCCATGTTTCTAAAATAACATATTATTTCCTTAACTGATTATAGACTAAAATTGTAAAATTAAAAATATTAACACCTTCAAACAGAATTTGGGATACATAGAAAGCAGACAAGAATAATTAAGGAAAAGGACATAGTAAGTTAAACTACATAACTTCAAAGTTTTGCTTAACAACCAACACATTCAGATAATTAAAATAAAAGGAACAACAATGAAATATGGTTATATAATAAATTTGGATATAAAGTAGTTGTAAATGACATTCCATGCTTACATATTCAGCTCCACCGTAATGCAGCTGCAGAAGCGGATAAAATATGCTGCACTGCAACCACCTTAGACACAGTTCGGTATTGTTATCATCATAACCAATATCACCAACATCACACACACCAACACCTGCCTAAAAGAGCAGAGTTATAATACATAAAACTAAAAAATAGTCCTCAAAATATTAAAAAAAACTAGTTTGCACTAAAATGTAGAAGTCAGTCAAAATGCATAATGACATAGATTCACAAAAATCTCTGTTTCAGCAGAAGAAGGACTTTCTACAAGGAGCTTAACTACAGTATAACATTCATGAGCCTAACTAATATGAAAATGAATGTTTTTTTTTTTCATCACTAAATCAGAGAAATAACATTTTATTTATTTTTTAAGTGATCAATAAAAAGTAATAAGAATACAATTTCAACATTTACCAAATAAGTTTTGCTTATTAATAATGAAATAAAAAAGGTTTAATTTTTATTAGAAGATTACCCGACTGAAATGCTTAAGTAATTAATTAGGTGAAATATCTTCCCTTACAAAATATAAATTCAACATAGGAAATATAACATAAGGAATAGAACATGATTAATTTTACATAAATAACATTTGTATTCTTCCACATTTTAGTTTTTAAACTGCTGGTTATTTAGAAGGTATGAAGTTAAAACATGGGAAATATAATGAATTTAGTACTAAAATACCATAAAATAAAAAGTAACTTACCAATGCTACTCCGTATAGACTCAATTCCATGACCGCTGAAATAGACGAGCGTAAACCGTCCCAACTGTTTTCGATCCCTTTAATATAATGCCCTGCAAACTGTCCAGTTCCAACAAATGTTGAATCACTTAGTAAAAGCTTTCTTTTGGATGGGAAATTTATGTTTAAGGCCCTGTAAGAAATTAAATTTTAAACACACCAACATTAATATAACTCAATATTCAAATGATTATGACATTATGAAACATTATCAAAATACTTCACACAAATATTACAAAAAATCATATAAATAGTTTTTAGCACAAATTCTAAATATTTATTAACATGAAACAGTCATACTTTGAATTACTAAGTACACAACAAAATGTATATGTAAATGCATATACAATTATATTTACCCTAATAAATAAATTCAATCATTAGAGTTATATTTAAAGAGACAAATGTAAGAGATACATTGCTTTAGGATAATTATTAAATGGTTCTTTTAAATTTAATTAAAATAACTCATAATTATTAAATTAAAATTTATATTTAATAGTAGACTACTCTTGCTTAAAAACTGGGACACAGAGCCACCAAGTACATGAAAGATTATAATAGTATGCAATATATATTTTAAAACGTTTTGGAGACTTTTTTTAAGCTATTACAAATTGCAAGCTACTTTACAATCTAACTTACCAGTATTGCAGCCAAAATTGAAGTGAAACTTAATTAAATAAACACTAGCAAATTAAATCAAATATACATAAATTAAAAAAAAATTAAAGTGACAAAAGATTTCTCGTTTAATCGACAAAGAAATGAAATAGATGCATATAAGCATACACAGCAAAAGAATATTTTGTGGTTCATTATTCATTGTGGTCATTTGTTCAGTTTACACTATTTGTACAAGATTATTAATTTCTAAAATATATTGGAATTTTTAATAAAATATATAATTGATAATAAATGTATGGAATATGTTCGAATAGAACTATCAATGTTGTTTCTATAACACATTAACTGTACAATCTAAGCTTTAAGAACGCACTAACATTTTAATGACTTTACCAAGAAAGGCACAGCAACTCAGTGACAACAGAACATCCACCCTGAAACTTTCCCTTCAAAATAACAATAACTATGTCCATCATTTGTTCACTTGAAAATCAGCTCAGTATAACTTACTATAAGAAGCAGTACCAACCTAAGACATCTAAATTATGGAACTTCTCTATTTTAAACCAATTAAAATTAGGTGTCAGCTTTACATGCAGTGTCAAATTTAGGCGCTTTTATTTGACAAGCTGGTAGAAAATAACAGTTTGAATATTTTACATAAATTTAGAAATAATAAGCAACTAGAAGTTGAGTAGAAAGTAACTCCACTTACTGCTCAGTTGCCATTGCCATCGAATGTCCATATAAATTATGAAAATCATAATGGGTCACTACATCCAGCCTCCAATGCAACAGAGCATCCATGCACAATGTTTTCTCGTAAAGAATAGGACTTAGAATTTCTGCCAAAAACAAATGCGAAAATTAATAAAAGTAGGTGTTAATAACCAGAATCAGATATGACAAATACATAGGAACACTAAATATAAAAGTAAATTACTTGGAACATAAGGAGGGCTGTTGAGGTTATCACTCAAGCAACCATTTGAAGAACCATCAACACTGGAAGTAGGTTCATTGTTAACCTAAAAAGTATTATTTTTATTACTCTAAAATACAAATTTTTAATTACTTTAAAGTAAACATTTTTTTCATTTTTGAAGCATTTTATGTTGGACAAATTTTTAATTCTTCCTTGAAATATTTTTTCTCAATTAAGATGGAAAATAGTTAGTATTTTTATCTACTTCATAAAAGGTTGCAACTTATAATGCAAATAAAAATTAAGTGGAATTATTCAAATTTCTAAATTATTTTTAAAAATTGAGACAAGTATTGATATTTTTATAAACTTATATTGATTCCTGTTAGAGCCAGCATATATAAACAAAGAAAATTATCTTAAATAGAAAAAAAATCAGGTTTAAACTTTTGTTGAAAAAAGAAATTCCATACTGGGGTACATGCAAATTAGACAAATCACCTGACATGTTTGAAATTTTTTATTAAAGAAATTTCCTGAATTTTTAGATTACTTACACTTTACTGTTGATTATATGGTGTGTTTTTTTTAAATCCAGTGATAAAGAATGACATTTTTTAAAATTATTAACAAATAATAGACTTAAAGATTTATCCTCACCAAAACAATGGTAATAAAAACTGTCATTTTTCACAATTTATAAATACATCTAAAGTACACAGATATTTCAAGCCTAAAAGTTAGCATCTTCATTAAGAATATTTATAGAGGGGCACAGTGATATGTAAGAAGTAAAGCTGAACTCAAAATAATCTTTCTTTTGGTTTAAATATTGGTTATTTCTAAATTCTTGGAAAGTTTTTGTTAAAATCCTGTTGGAATTAATAATGAATGAGCAAAAGTGCCACAAAAAATAACATACTAGCCAAAGACCCTCAAATTCAAACGGAATTTTCTTTAGAACTTTAGACCACCAAGGTATTGATTCCGAGCTTCCAAAGTCTGGATACACAACTGCACTATTATGATACTAAAAATGAAATATAAATATAATTAATCTATCTAAATACTAGGCAAATTGCAATAGTTAATGCACAATTTCATTTCGAAAAACAGTTTGAAGTAATGTACAAATATACAGTTATTTATTTTCAAAATTTGAACATATTAAAATGTTTAGCTCATAGTATTTTCCCCTAACAACCTGAAGTGAAATAAAAAGGAATTTTACAACTAGGTAAATAACTTTGTAACATACTTGCCCATCATTACAAATTATTTAAGCAATAACAAAACAGTTTATAACATATATATTAATACCTCATTAGCTTTAGAAAGATTATATATACATATATAAGAGAATTTCGAATCCCTTGTAAATCCCTTTTAACTTACCATCTCCTTTTCCAAAAGCTACCCATTTGGCTCCTTTCATTTCAATTTCCTTTTAAAACATTTCTTTAAATAATTCAGTTTGTATACTGTCCCTTTCCTTTGACTCTTTTTCCCCGGCCATCTGCTTTCTTTTTAGGTGGACACTTTCAAAATTCACAATTGCATTCCAGAATGCAATATTTTCACATAGTTCTTGCTAACATCCCATTTTCACTCCTGTCAAGTCAAAATAATCCTTGTTGTTTTTTTGCGCCATTCTCAACCCCATGACTAAATTTTCCCTATTTCGCACCTTTACATTTCCCTCTTGGAACACCACCAGAAAGTCCATCATGTATATCTTCGTTTTAACAAATCCCTATCACTTATCAAATTCCCTATATTGTATCCAAGACTCCCTCTAACGGGAAATATTCTGTCTTATTTTGCTGTGACTGCCTTGCAAACAAGACCTGCTTTCCATGGGCACTGGAGAATGAATAAGAACCGTTAAATGCAACTTATTGACCCTTTTTTTTAACTAAACCCATTTGACGACTTCACTTAACTTTGTATTCAACCAACTTAAATCCTAATATTTCATATATAAAAATAGCTTTTTCGCATAACCATACACTTCTAAGCATTATATCAGTGATAAAAAGTGTTCTAATGGTTGTCTCAAAAATTAATTCAAATTATATATCGAGCAATTTAAGATATTTACATTATAACAAATTCAGATAAACGTAGACACATAAATTTTCAAAACATTGCATTCATTACCTTTCCTTCGATGGGAGTCCAGCCCCACTTATCAGTGATGAAAATATCTTTTTGTAAACTTCCGCTGAACATGGCATCTCGGTTCAAAACAGCATCTTTTGGGACACTTGCTTCCAGTTGTATCAGAATTTTTTGATTTCTGCTTTTCAGTTTAGAAGTAAGGTTTGAAAAGCCTTTAAAGTTGTGACTTTTTGACACTACTTTCATAGCGATGTCTTGATTCAAAATGAGAGATTCCTGAATAAAGTAAATAATTTCAAGAAATATTAAAAATAAAATATTTAGGTAACGTAGTGATTCTAAATTTTTATTGAAAACTAACTATTCAAAATATTTAGTGCAGTGTTGTGAATTGAAGAAAAATACATTTATAACGAAAGTTTCAATTTCCAACACAAATAATTTAATCTAACTTGTTTTGGAAAAACAAAAAATATAAATAACCTAAATTAAGCACAAAAAATATATAAAAAACGTGGTCCATACGTATTTTCTGAAAATAAAAATAAGGAGTATCTAAGGGCTTTTCAAGGATCTTAAAAGCAATTTATGAGGACCTTGTTTTTTATTGCAAACAGCTTGTATACATTAGTAATGTAAAGTTAGCTCTAAAGTCACAAATAAGCTTCTTCTTGGTAAAAAAAAAATTAATAAATAAATATGAGCAGCAAAAAGCTATCAAGTGCAAAAAGTTGTTTATTATCACATATTCA
Source organism: Troglohyphantes excavatus (assembly GCA_963932185.1). NCBI lineage: Eukaryota > Metazoa > Arthropoda > Arachnida > Araneae > Linyphiidae > Troglohyphantes > Troglohyphantes excavatus. The sequence goes on along the minus strand of OZ010669.1, from coordinate 31,552,983 downwards.
AAGTTGTGTTAATTCACATTAAAATCAAACATTTTTAATAGAGGTTTTGTAAAATTATAGTCATTTTAAAGACTTTTTAAGAGCCTTCTGTAATTTGGAAGTTTATAAAGACCTTTAGAATAAATATAAGGTTTCTAAGTAATAAGGTTAATGGTTATTATGGACATTAAACCAAAATAAGGAGTTTCTAAAAAATTTTAAGGACAGTACAAACTTCTGTAAATGCTGTGTAGAAGCACATAAACATTTTATTATTCAGATCAAAGATATTCATTTAAAAAAATAGCAAAAATAATACACATTTGTAAAATTATATTTTATAATGTGAAAACACAACTGAAAAATAATTATTAGAATAACTTTATAAACAAAAATAAGGTTGGGTTAAACTAAACTAAACTCAACCATACCATATTTCAAATAAAACAAAGTAAGTTAAATTATATCTCAGAGTACCTTAAAGAGTAAGGTATAGAAAGAAGTGAAAAACATACTACAGGAATGTGCTTTGTTTTAAATCCTTCAATAAACTTTTCTATTTCTTCAGTAGACTGGTAAGTAGGTCGGCCTACATGGAGACCTAACGCCCAATAAGGAGGTATACTAGGACGACCAACTGCCTAGGAAACAATAAACAAATATTTTAAAACACTTTGTATTAAACACTACTGATATGTAAGATAAAAACTCGTCTTATAGAACATTGCGTTAAGAATATTAAAATACAAATGCAACGTTAAAATACGCAATAAAAGTCCGTAATAATCCGGACATGTTTCGGGAGATACATCACCCTTCATCAGCGGAAAATGTAAAGTCTGTGTGTAATGAAATATAAATAAACCCAAGCAATCTAAAATGTTGCCAAAGACTAAAAAACTAACTAAAAACTATTACAAACGGTTGGAGTTAACTATTGTGTGCCAACAAGCGGGAAACATTGGGACCGCAAACGTTTCATTGACAACCGAATCAATATTACTAAAAATATGAAACGCCTCCAGGAAGTCAAGTTCAAATGGAGATTTAGGTTTGCAAATTAAATGTGAGTTAGAAAAATTAAATATATGACCATGTTCCCAAGAGTGCTTGGCAATGGAGGACTTCTTTATTTAATATTAATAAAGTCTTTAATATTAACTTAATATTAATTTTATTAATAATAAATAAAGAAGTCCTCCATTGCCAAGCACTCTTGGGAACATGGTCATATATTTAATTTTTCTAACTCACATTTAATTTGCAAACCTAAATCTCCATTTGAACTTGACTTCCTGGAGGCGTTTCATATTTTTAGTAATATTGATTCGGTTGTCAATGAAACGTTTGCGGTCCCAATGTTTCCCGCTTGTTGGCACACAATAGTTAACTCCAACCGTTTGTAATAGTTTTTAGTTAGTTTTTTAGTCTTTGGCAACATTTTAGATTGCTTGGGTTTATTTATATTTCATTACACACAGACTTTACATTTTCCGCTGATGAAGGGTGATGTATCTCCCGAAACATGTCCGGATTATTACGGACTTTTATTGCGTATTTTAACGTTGCATTTGTATTTTAATACTACTGATATGTGTAAATACTTTCCCCCTTTTAGATTGTTTTTGCATGGATACAGTAGACCCTTGACATGACGGCTCATGAAATGATGTCAATACAAGATGTTATTACAATAAAAGCATGTTGTAAGGATTGAAAAAATATTGCATGCAAACCAATCAATCGAATGGATTGGGACTTTCAGAGCATTCATTATAAAGAAGGAAAGATCATGGGGAGGGGGGGCATTCTAAAGGGGGGTCTACTACATTACATATTTCTACAACCCCTGGCATAAAGTATCCGATCGCTTCACATTCCTGCTTGGTAGATTGTAAAGTAAGTTGAATAGGTCTCGAAAAAATTAAGAACAACAAACATCCGAAATATAATATAGCACATTTCCAATTATTTAAATAGAACAATAATATATCGTAATATTAAAATCGTTGACGTTTTATTTAATAAAATATATTTCCATGTGAAGAAAAAAGTATCCGATCAATCAAAAAGTCGGAAAAAAGTATCCGATTATGTGCAAAAGAAAATGTAAACTTACCGTAATATTTGCATATTATGCAGCCAGTGTACGTATAGAACATCTAGAAAGACTTATAAAGGTCAAATTCGTGAATGGAAACCATATTTGATTTTGCAGCGTGCGAAAGTATACCTCCCGTGAAATAATTTTCTAAAGATTTAAAATTCATAATAGTTAAATGTTTAAAAGACGGAATGTCTCAAAGAAAAGTAGCATTATTGCGTAGATGTGATCAAAGTATTGTTTGTGACATTTGGAAGAAATATCGTGCTACAAATAACGTAGAAAACTTTCGTCGAAGTGGACGTCCACACGCTACCACGAAGAAACAAGATAGAAAACTTCTAGGATTGGCAAATTCTATGCAGCAATTGACATCAAAGCAGCTTAATTTGAAGTGGTCAAAATATCAAGTAGAAGTATGTGAGCGAACAGTGCAAAATCATCTTAATGAGAACGGTTTTAAATATTGCAAAGCCAAAACAAAACCTTTTCTAAGAAGAAAACATAAAAAAGCTCATCTGTAGTGGTGCAAAAACCATTGAAATTAGGGATTCGAGGACTGGAAAAAATTGTATTTAGTGACGTATTCCGTATTTGCCTTGGAACTGGCGATGATAGTGGAATCTTCGTGTGGGGAAGAGTGGATGAATAAGTTCAATGAAGATTGCATCTTTACCAAAACTAAGTTTCCACGGTCAATTTTCATTTGGAGCTGCATGACTTTCCAAGGAGTTAGGAAGTTGCGTACAGTATTGCGAACTGTTAATTCTGAAGTATATCAGGATATTTTAGAAAACTATTTGCTCCCTAGCCTCGACGAATGGTTCGGCGATTAACATGATTTTATTTTCCAGCATGAAAATGCCTCTTGTCACCGTAGCAAAATAATCAAAAAATTTCTAAAATACAATGGCAACTCTTCAATCAAGACATTAACGTGGCCTGCAGATACCCTAGACCTAAATCCCATTGAAAACATTTGGAATATTTTGAAACAAAAGGTGAACAACAGAAGTCTAACAAACGTTATGGAATTGCCTGAAACTATACAGGAAAGCTGGGATGAAATTTCTCCAGGTGTATGCTAGAAGCTTATAGATGCCATGCTATGGCGTGTTAAATCTGTAAACCAGTAAAAAGGGGGCGCCAGCAAATATTAATAGTGTTGATCGGATAATTTTTTCTCGACTTTTCGCTGATCGGATATTTTTTTCTGTTGTGGATGTAATTCATCCACATTTATTATAATTAAAACTAATTATAAACTGTGCTCTAACCATTGATTTCATTTCTTTCTTTATCATATTTTATGCTCATTATCGTTCGATTTGTTCAAGACAAACGTTTTGTGAAATGTAAACATGTATTGAATTTACTGCATGAGTTAGACACATTGATCAAGTACTTTTTGCCAGGGGTTGTATATTTAAATGCAAGAAAATTACTAGTAAATTAAATATATTAGTCTTGTTAATTTTGATTTACCTCAGTATACTGTTGGATGACTTCCTCAGGTGAAGGACCCAGAAACAAATAGAAGTCCAATATACCTCCAATAGCACGGAATGTGACAGCAGGTAATGGATGCAGTTGCATTTCTGAAATAAATGCAAATGTTTAAAAACATGGTGATTCTTTTGAAACATTTTTTTTAATCTATTAAATTAAAAGAATACCCATTGCATTGCTGTTGAGCAACAAAACTCCATGCGCATTGCCATCATCCTCGAGACAAAGGTACATGGGGTGCACACCGGACGAGGAACTGATCTAAAGAAAAATAAAAGATATAGTAATTTTGTATAAATATGAATGTAAATATTGTATGCAAATACAACACTAAAAGTATGCCAGGAAAATATGAATATAATTTACTAATATTAACAAAAATACATTTTAGCAATTAAGTGTTTAATTTGCTAAATAAATTATATTTAAGAAACGTGTTTAACATTTTTAAACTAGTACTAAAAAAGTTCTTCAGTGAGGTTTCCTAATAAAAAAATGTGAAGTTCTATATTACTAACTATAATTATTTTGGATATGCTATTAAGAGTATATAAGAGTGACAATTTTTATTAAAAGAAAAGTCAAACTGAACATTATACATAAAAAAATATTTTCTTTCAGGACATACAATTTAGTTCAGACATATCTGGTGATTTTGTTAAAATCTGATAAATTACAAAACCTATGACAAAATAGTCACAACTAAACAGTGAAAGAAGAAAGAATGAAAATTAAAAAGGACAAAAGAAATATTGGTATGGAAGAATTGAAATGGAAAATTTGACAAACGACAAAGTAAAACCTAGTGTATTGATGGGATATGATACGAAGGTGGCTTTGACGAAATTTCCGGACGGTGGGACCGCTTTTGGTGACAACACCTGGGAGCCGCAAGAACTCACCAGACCAGGTTAAACACCGCTCGGAGAGACGCAGATTGGGAGAGCACTTTTGGATATGTGTTGTGGATGTGACAGAACAACCAGTAGAAGACAGCACAAGAACTTAGGCTGATCTCTTGAACTAGCAGCAGCGAGGCGAAAGCATGGCGAGTGTGTTTCATTTCCGATTGTAATGTTGGATTGTGACGGTTAAAAGGATGAACAATAAATAATTTATGAAAAACTAAAAGACCAAATTTCATTGGTTTAGATATCATATGCATAGGGTTATTTTCTTTTATACTTTAAAAGTGTAAAATGAAAAATATATATATACTCAAGTAAAAACAATATATTATACCTTTGCTTTGGATGAAAACATGCTGAAAGTGTTCCAATTAAATTCATGTTGGTACTGCTTACGGACATTTTGACCTAATCCAAAAATCTTGAATGAGGGTAATTTAGTAGTCAATTCCAAAAATTGGTTGGACAGTGCCAGAGCTCCAGCTGAAGTGTCAAAACTAAATAAAAGCATTTATATACTTGCACACAATTTAAAAATCAAATTAAGCATCTGTCAATCAAGATAATTTTAATGTTATATAAAGCAGAATACAATAATATTAAACATGTAAATTAGATAAAAGGACACATGTATTGTTCCTTGGGCACCAATTTTCATAGTATCATCGTGTGGAGAAATTGTTTACATTTTATTCAGTGTTAACTTTCCCATTCTTAAAATATATTTGTACTTATTTACGTTTGAGTTCAAATTGAGAACCAGAGATGTTGAAAGTTTAAATATTAATATAGCTGACTAAACAAGAAGTCGTGGGTTTAAATTATACAAGTTACACTTTAATCAGAAAGACAGAAGGTATTAATTATAATAGGGTAATTGACAAATGAAGCAACTGTCTATTGAATATTATTAATTCTACAGGAGTGAGAGAATTTAAGAAACAATTGGATTGCAGAATTGCTATTAGCTATTAGACGGGTCAAAATTTTTAATATGTTAAAGAATAAAATTCATAAATTTAATTTTGTTTTAGAGTTGCAGATTGCATAAATTGTACACTAATCCAATTATGTTTTAGAATAAAACAGTTATTGGAAATTACAGTGCTTAACTGTTAAAACATTTGTTCAGCATGCAAAATATGGAACATGACATATATGTCATGTTCCTTCTTGAGAATGGTGCAAGTGGCCTACACCCTTATTCATATTTCAACAAGTAGAGCAGTTAATTAAAGGTGCTACTTTTTTTAGCATTTGATTATGGTACATTGGATGAAAAAATTAGTAAAAAAACTTTAAAAATGTGTGATGAATTAAAGCACACTAAAATTTAATGAAGGCAAATTGACAGATCTACATTTTTTTTTCTTAGAAGGAATGATGCTCGAAAATTTAGAAATACCAAATAGTTTTATATACTGTGTTTTTGTTGAACGTTTAAACTTTGGTAGCACTGTAATACTACTATGTGTACTGTAATAATACTATGTGTACTGTAATACTATTATGTACACTGTAATAGCACTATGATGTACTTGCAAAAAAATTATAATTTACATACAAAAAATTAACTAATGCAGTGTACACTCTAGCCGTTTTTTGAAGGGAGGCCCGCATTGCACATCACTATGTGTACTGTAATACTATTATGTACACTGTAATAGCACTATGATGTACTTGCAAAAAAATTATAATTTACATACAAAAAATTAACTAATGCAGTGTACACTCTAGCCGTTTTTTGAAGGGAGGCCCGCATTGCATATCTTTTTACCTTGACAATTGCACCCTCCTGTCATTTTAAGCACAAATTGTTGCCTTGCTTACCCTTTCCACAATCTCACAATTCACCAGATATGAAAATATTCATTTTTATCCTTTTTGCTTCAGTAGCAAACAAAAATTCTTCCTTTGAGAAAGGAATTTATCCTATTTGAAAACCGAGTTTTTCGCTGTGATTTTTTTACTTTGAAAGCTTGTTTCTTTTCAGATTTACAACTAATTTTTTAGTTGTAATTACATTTTTAGCACTGATTATATTCGTTAGGTATTTTATTATCAACAAATAATCAATGTGATGTAAAGTTTTTAAACAATCAGCAATTTTGTTGTGTTTGGGTTTATTTGTATTTAATTATCATCTAACCAGATTGCCAAGTTAAGAAAAAAAAATCGATTTTGTGTCCTTATTAACGTTAAGTGGCCCTTTTCATTTCTAGAGTGAACACTATATAGTGTATTAACTAAACTAAATAAATAATAAAAAATAATAAATTTTTTTTTAGGAACAAAAGGAGAAAATAATTAAAAACATTTCATTCAGTAAATCAAACAAATCGCATGCTAGTCAATCAATAAAATATATATATTGGAAAAGTCTAAAACTAAAGGTACTGATAATTCTGTCTAATAAATACTTACATAACTGCATCAGTATTTGATCTCCTAACTTTTATGGCGAATGGCTCTTTGTGAACATCATAAGTTAGAGAATACAAGAACACTTCTCTGGTGCTTGGTTCGGGTGTTTGGGCTGAACTGTGCGTGGGAACTTTCGGAACTGGTACTTCGAAGCGATAACTCTCAGGGTCATAAAACTGTAAACAAAAAAAAATTTAAATTACACTTCGAACTCAGAAAGAAACGTTGAAAATTTAACGCAAAATGCAAGAACATAAAACACAGACCATGAAAACGAATCGCTATTAAAGACAAACTTCTAGAAATTTTCAAAGTATTACTCCTATGTAAGTATTTTTTATCATAAATACTTTTAAAATGCTTCATTTCAAAAGTATATGGAACATAACTCCACTTTAGATGAAGAATTAAAACTTATAAGGATATTTCAAATATAAACACACCAAATCTGTCCTGGATCTATTTGATTGTGTGATTGATCTGGTTGTGACCACTGAGCTATATTAATCACTGGAGAGAAAACTATGCGTGCATGACCACTTTACACCTTTTTGAGCGAAGGTAGAAAAATATTATCTTTTCGCATGGTTGTCATAAGGTGAAGTGCATACACTCTAACTTTAAAACCACATTTCTGGCTTTCAAAAATACATTAAATTTTATACATTTAATATTTTTCTATACTTAAGTTCTTACTTATGAGAAAAAAAGACATCAATATTAATTAATCAAAGACTGACGTAACACGACTAACGTTACAGAAGCCAAGGTAGAATGTCTTCTAAACCTTCTCCTTCGAATAGTATTCATACGCGTGGTGCGGTAAAGTATATTGTCGCCCAAAGGGCGAGAAATTACTCCAGTGTTTATATTATTTTAGCTCAATGAGAATCACTATGTTAATTTTTTTGGTTAATTAACCTCGCACTAGAGCTACACAGTTGGTTATTGGCGACAGTTATCAGGGCCTATCTCGAAGGAAAGACCCGGGAACGATGCCTCGCATTTTTCAACCACGGTCAGATGACGAGGACAACACCTGAGGTGGCACCCAAAGCCTTCAATAGACATCGGGACTTTGAACCCCGATCAGATTTATCGTGCACCAATACCGTGTACATGCCGTTCATTTTTTGTGGATAATCTGGACGACATTCTAGTATTTTGGTAGCGAAATTGGCAACCCTCCGATCGCAATATCAATTCTTTTTTTACTATTCTTAGTCTAGTCCGACGCACAGGTTCGTACCGGGAACCCTCGGATTCCAAGCTGACGCCTTAATCCACTAGGCCACGGAGGCCGCCCACTGTGTAAAGAGTTGCACTATTAGGCTATTAAGAGTAGGCTATTTGGGGATGGTTTGGGGTTTATCTCGAAGTGATTTGAGCTCTATCTCACCTTTAATAACACTAAATAATTCAGGTCAAAAATATTTTGATGTTATGTATAATTCAAATATTAAATGTTATAATTTTTGCGAATAAATATATTAATAACATAAAAATGGTAATTTTATTTAATTTAAATTATATTAATTATTTATAGTAATATTTCAAATTAATTATACCCGTCTATTTTTAAATAATAAAAGGATATATTCAAGTGTATGCTTGCACCTTTTATTTATCGATTTCGGTACTTTGTAGTAAAAGTATTGTAAGTAGAAATGCAAAATACGCCTTTACAAATTTGCATTCAAATTTTCTTTTACAAAGGTTTCCAAGGGCCACTTTGAACCATTTCAAGAACCACCAGTGGACCACTGGTGGAGGACCACGAACGGACAATCCTGAGATCCCAAGAAGTAGACTATAATTTGGGATAAACTCTGCAATGTTCTATAGTTATCCAATTGAGGTCTATCGCCCAAAGGAAAAATCTCGGAACACTGCGTGTCGAAACCACGAACCTCGTAAAACCAACGAACAGATGATGAGGACAACACCTGAGCCGACCTTTATGTATCAACAACTGTTTTTATGAGAGGACTCCCGAACAGTGGTTATTATCAGTGGCTGTGTAGTAATGAACTTTCAAAATCAGGTCACGGATGCACATATAAAACGAGATTCGAACCCAGATACCTCTGAATATGAGCAAGGTATTCTTTTAACCAGGCCACAAATGGCCTTGGTTCTACGAAAATCTGGTAAAAATTAAACATTAAAATAGGAATTAAAAAAAAATCACAGGGCTGTGTCTGATCACGACCAGAAAGGTTTTACGTGAAACGTCAATTCAACTGATTATAGAAATAGCTATTGGGTAGCTAACAAAAGCTCTACCAACAGAAAGGAAATATGCAAAGTTGCATCAGACTTAACGGGCCTGCATTTACGTTCCGTTCGAGCTTTAATTACATATGATTAACATATCGGTACCTAATCTCATATTTGAACAAGGCCGGATTTATGCAAATCGTGCTATTTGTCACATTGAAAATATTTTTTAATAAATATGATACTATTTCAAGAAATAAAGAAGTGCACGAAAATAATGTAATCTCTTTGACACTCCTACTTCCCTTTCTCTGCTGAGCGCGGGGTTCTCTAAAAATACGATGGCCAGCGACGCGTTTCACCTCACAGGCCCCCTGCATTTTTAAAGGGGCCCGTGCAGAGGTGGCGCCACTGGGGGTGCTGGGGGGGGGCTGTAGCCCCCCCGTCGGGCAAGCCAAGCCCCCCTGTCGGGCAGAATTATGAAGTTCGTCGGGGAAGAAGTGTTAATTTAATTGTTAAAAACAAGTTTTTGTGAAACATTAAATAATTTTAAAATGGATCTGTGTCATCTCGACAGGCAGAATTCCAACAATGTTACAGTTCATTGAAATCCCGACTTTTATGTCCGAATAAGGGGCTCGGACAAGCATCCGATGGGCTCGAGTTCAATCCTCAGCATGTGTGTAACGATTTAGTAAACGGATGGTTGTCAAATTCGCCCTTTTCCCGACCAAGATACTATATTCTCCGTGTATGAGCTTGCTGGGAGGGCTGGATGTAACGTAAGGGTATTTAACGCAGTTAATTGAAAAGTAATAGTCAGTAAATTTAAGAACTTTTGGGGGTTGTGGCGTTTTATTTCAAGATTGGTTTGTCGGGCTTGACATCTCATCGTAATTTTGATCCTGTCGATATTTTTACATTTAGGAACTTTAATTAACCTTTTTATACAGTAATTTCAACAAACAAACAAAAAAATTAGTAATAAAAAATTAGGTAGGAAGTGTCTCTCTCAAAACGACCTCGGTGTTTAAGGTATGTAACGTCAAACTCAACTCAAGCACTTTTTGGGTTCCGATAAAAACTCTGCATGCTCTCAGACGAGTATGAGTTAGATGATAATGCAATTACGCCAACGCTGTTCAAGGCTTATGATTTCGTTACGTAAGTTTTCGTTATGTTCATGTTTTTGTTAAAGTTCACTTCGCCCACGCCCTGCATGCACCCTTTACACAGATACGATTTTAAAAACATTACATGTAAAGAAAAAGATTTTTACTCTTATAAAATACCATCTCTCGTTTGTACAATTGATCATGGATACTTAGCAAAATACGTATCTCCGGTATTACCATCTGTAAAATTATTTCAATAAACGTGTATTGATTCATCCATTTTACTGGTCATAAAAAAAAAGCCTAAGGCCCATTTTACACAATTCTACATTTTATGTCAACGAGTAAAACGCGCATGAGCTTCTCGGTGATTCGAGAATTCATACGGTATGGGTTCTCGAATCACCGAGAAGCTCACGCGCGTTTTACTTGTTCGTGTAGAATGGACCTGCCTTACCTTAAATTGTAGCTATTATAAAAACAAAAAATAAAACAGATTTTTTATTATACAACTGCAAGTCAAAAATTAGGAAAAAAAACTCCGTTTTGAACTATTTTTTGTACATTGTCTTTACGAAACAAATTTGGCATGACGCAAAAAAAAAAGTTTCATCCAACATTGATTACTTCAATAATACAGAAAAAAAACAATAGTCATTTAATTGCTGTCTCAGTTTACCATGTTTTATGTTCATGTAGTTTCATTTTAAAGAATGTGGACAAATATATCGGATTTTGCGCAGTCTAGTTCCAAACGTAAAATTTATTTTACTTTTTGTCGAGGCAACCATTGTCACTTGACCATAGAAGAACAATTTAGCCGTCCACGGCAGTCTGAGAGTTGCTTTATTTCCCAGACCAGACAGATGCCTCCAAAAGATAAAATCAGTTTCATCGAGTGAGAACATTGGTCCCTCTTCTATGTTTCTCGACCCCCTTGTGTTTCTTGACAAAGGGACGGCAAGACGCCCCTCTCGACTCGGATCCAGTTCAGCCTTAGGGGGCATACTAAACTGAGTATGCCCCCAAAGCTGAACCGAGGCGGCCACCGAGGTATTGGGAGCAATGCCGCTAAAGGGCAATTAAGGTGGTAAGAATGTCATCTGTCACTTGTTATCTTCATCTTCAAAGGAAAAGAACTATGGGCAAAATATTTTCATTCAAGAACACCCTTTTCCATTTTATAGTTTTTTTGTTCTTTTAGCTGGCTTTTCACTGGCAAACTCTCTTTGAATTTGGGAGTCACGCATCTGCATAGGATAGGACACAGAGAGGACTGCTGACTGGTGTTGGTACACTAGTATTTAAGGTTTCTAAGAAAAAGGAGGTCCAGTAAACGAACCGATCACTTGTATTGTACGAAGCAGTAGAACAGTCTGAGTTCCGTTCTTTATGAAAGGTTTAAAAAACTTGATAAAGTTAGCTGTTTTTAATTTTTAAAAGAGTAAAAATGCAGTAAAGTAGGCAATGCATTGAGATTAGTGAGTGTCCGATCTGCGAGGATCTATTATCATATAGTGGATTTGGGAACTACAGTACCGTCAAACTTTGATGCAATTCGTATAAGGTGAGGTGTCTTAAAAATTATTGTGATTTATTTTTAATTATTTGTACATGACAATTTAATAATATTTTATTTATTTTGTTAAGAATGGAGCCCTATCGTTTGTTAATTTTTATGTTTTCTGGATTTCGAAGAACTATTGCAATTTTTATATTGCCTATTTAATTTATTTAGTATGGTACTTTTTTCTAACAATACATTTTTTATATGAAGTTTAAAAAATACCTTTATTTTTATTACAATTTTTATTACTGTACATTTTGTGAAATTTAAATTTATTTGTAATTTAATAATAAAATATCAATATGGAATAAGTTTTTCATGTGGGATCGTTAAAATTAATATATTGAGAAATATTTGTTCTAAAAAAATCAGTTCAGAAGAAATCAGATCCTATTTTAAAGGACAATCATGGTTCAATTAGGTAGTCAGAAATAGTTTTCCATTGAATGGACAGTCGTTAAATCCATTAAGTTTTTAATTAGTCCTACTAGGTAATTTAAACATGTTAGTGTAAGTAAAATGAAAATATAAGATTGAATTGATTAAAGAAATTTGAATTTTTAACAAATATATATTTCCTAAATTATTATTAGGTTAAACAAAAGTCAAAATATGAGATTTTTATGTATTAGACACAGGCGATTCCATTGTCAATTCAGCTTTAATTTTTCAGGCTGACTAAAAAATTAAAAACGACATTTTTTTTTATGTAACAAACATTTAATTTTATATGTTCACTGTTTCATACGACATTAAAATTTATAGAAAATTTAGATTACTTCTAAAATTGAACGAAATCGCTTCAAAGTTTAAAAAAAAAAAACGATATATGGTGAAAGTGAAATGTTACGGATAACAGATTGGATTGATTTTAAGATACACAGAAAGTTAAGTATTAAAAAAAATCTTTTTAATATAATTTTTTCAAAAATAGTACAAATCCAAAATGTCTTCGAAAAATTAAAATATTTCTTTAAAAAATATGTCACACTTCCTATTTTTTTGTGGACTTTTAAATTTGTTATCTCAGTCGTAAATATATTGTTTGGAAAAGGTCGTGGAAGAAATAAACGAATGCTTAAAATTTTTTAAAAAACTTTTTCATCTTCAACCATGATTGACCTACAGCTCAATGTTATGAAAAGAATTTCATAAGAAATAACTCATCGCTCATTTCCGTTGCCTTTTATAAATATAAATGTTTTATCATTGTTTTTAAATAAAAAAAAACCACTAAATTAAATAACAGAGCGGTATGATTTGTACATTTTTTTACTTATCTTTTCCCCACTATACTTTAGGTTTGCGAAAACTGTAAACGAGTTAAATAGTAATTATTCCAACATAAAAATGATACTTGTTGATTGCAGTCCAGAATATTTGAAACTCTGCAATTCTTTAGTAATAACCTATTAAATATTACAAGCATTTAGTTATAATCATTTAGTTACGCAATATTTATCCTCGACATGTTATTTAGGAAAATTTTATACGTGTATTTTACGTCGGGGATATTAGCCCCCCTGTCGGGGAAGACTAGCCCCCCCGTCGGGCAATTCCTAGCGCCACTACTGGGCCCGTGCTCAGCAGAGAAAAGGAAATAAGAGTGTCAAAGAGATTAAATTTTTTCCTTACACTTCTTTATTTCTTTAAACAGTATCATGTTTATTTAAAAATATTTCAATGTTTTAAAAATGCATGTGTATTAACACAAATTATAAGAATATATAAGATAAGATGACTTATTGTCGAAAAATTGTAAAATATTTTTTAATTTACCATAAAAAAAAATATCTTTATATGAAATATATAAAAAAACAACTTTCAGATCTTCTTTGTATTACAAATTGCCACATGTTGCGAATATTTAGTGATTATTTGAATTTTTTCTTCGAATGTTCAAAATTTATAATTATGCAAAAAATGTACAGAGGGCTTGATAGTGTTTCCGTTTAACTGAAACAGTGAAGGTTTCAGTAGTGGCGCTAGGAATTGCCCGACGGGGGGGCTAGTCTTCCCCGACGGGGAGGCTAATATCCCCGACGTAAAATACACGTATAAAATTTTCCTAAATAACATGTCGAGGATAAATATTGCTTAACTAAATTATTATAACTAGATGCTTGTAATATTTAATGGGTTATTACTAAAGAATTGCAGAGTTTCAAATATTCTGGACTGCAATCAACAAGTATCATTTTTATGTTGGAATAATTACTATTTAACTCGTTTACAGTTTTCGCAAACCTGAAGTATAGTGGGGAAAAGATAAGTAAAAAAAAATGTACAAATCATACCGCTCTGTCATTTAATTTAGTGGGTTTTTTTTTCTTTAAAAACAATGATAAAACATTTATATTTATAAAAGGCAACGGAAATGAGCGATGAGTTATTTCTTATGAAATACTTTTCATAACATTGAGCTGTAGGTCAATCATGGTTGAAGATGAAAAAGTTTTTAAAAAAATTTTAAGCATTCGTTTATTTCTTCCACGACCTTTTCCAAACAATACATTTACGACTGAGATAACAAATTTAAAAGTCCACAAAAAAATAGGAAGTGTTACATATTTTTTAAAGAAATATTTTAATTTTTCGAAGACATTTTGGATTTGTACTATTTTTGAAAAAATTATATTAAAAAGATTTTTTTTAATACTTAACTTTCTGTGTATCTTAAAATCAATCCAATCTGTTATTCGTAACATTTCACTTTCACCATGATATCGTTTTTTTTTAAACTTTGAAGCGATTTCGTTCAATTTTAGAAGTAATCTAAATTTTCTATAAATTTTAATGTCGTATGAAACAGTGAACATATAAAATTAAATGTTTGTTACATAAGAAAAAATGTCGTTTTTAATTTTTTAGTCAGCCTGAAAAATTAAAGCTGAATTGACAATGGAATCGCCTGTGTCTAATACATAGAAATCTCATATTTTGACTTTTGTTTAACCTATTAATAATTTAGGAAATATATATTTCTACTGCTTCGTACAATACAAGTGATCGGTTCGTTTACTGGACCTCCTTTTTCTTAGAAACCTTAAATACTAGTGTACCAACACCCAGACCAACACCAGTCAGCAGTCCTCTCTGTGTCCTATCCTATGCAGATGCGTGACCCCCAAATTCAAAGAGAGCTTGCCAGTGAAAAGCCAGCTAAACGAACAAAAAAACTATAAAATGGAAAAGGGTGTTCTTGAATGAAAATATTTTGCCTTTAGTTCTTTTCCTTTGAAGATGAAGATAACAAGTGACAGATGACATTTTTACCACCTTAATTTCCCTTTTAGCGAGCGGCATTGCTCCCAATACCTCGGCGGCCGCCTCGGCCGGACAGTTAGTATGCCCCCTAAGGCTGAACTGGATCCGAGTCGAGAGTGGCGTCTTGCCGTCCCTTTGTCAAGAAACACAAGGGGGGTCGAGAAACATAGAAGAGGGACCAATGTTCTCACTCAATGAAACTGATTTGATCTTTTGGAGGCATCTGTCTGGTCTGGGAAATAAAGCGACTCTCAGACTGCCGTGGACGGCTAAATTGTCTATGGTCAAGTGACAATGGTTGCCTCGACAAAAAGTAAAATAAATTTTACGTTTGGAACTAGACTGCGCAAAATCCGATATATTTGTCCACATTCGTTAACATGAAACTACATGAACATAAAACATGGTGAACTGAGACAGCAATTAAATGACTATTGTTTTTTTCTGTATTATTGAAGTAATCAATGTTGGATGAAATGTTTTTTTTGCGTCATGCCAAATTTGTTTCGTAAAGACAATGTACAAAAAATAGTTCAAAACGGAGTTTTTTTCCTAATTTTTGACTTGCAGTTGTATAATAAAAAAATCTGTTTTATTTTTTGTTTTTATAATAGGTACAATTTAAGGTAAGGCAGGTCCAGTCTACACGAACGAGTAAAACGCGCGTGAGCTTCTCGCTGATTCGAGAATCCATACCGTATGAATTCTCGAATCACCGAGAAGCTCACGCGCGTTTTACTCGTTGACATAAAATGTAGAATTGTGTAAAATGGGCCTTAGAGTCATATACTTGCTTTTTTTTATGACTAGTAAAAGGGATGAATCAATACACGTTTATTGAAATAATTTTACAGACGGTAATACCGGAGATACGTATTTGCTCATGTAATGTTTTTAAAATCGTATCTGTGTAAAGGGTGCATGCAGGGCGTGGGCGAAGTGAACTTTAACAAAAACATGAACATAAAGAAAACTTACGTAACGAAATCATAAGCCTTGAACAGCGTTGGCGTAATTGCAATATCATCTAACTCATACTCGTCTGAGAGCATATATAGTTTTTATCGGAACCCAAAAAGTGCTTGAGTTGAGTTTGACGTTACATGCCTTAAACACCGCGGCCGTTTTGAGAGAGACACTTCCTACCTAATTTTTTATTACTAATTTTTTTTTTTTTTTTTAAATTACTGTATAAAAAGGTTAATTAAAGTTCCTAAACGTAAAAATATCGACAGGATCAAAATTACGACGAGATGTCAAGCCCGACAAACCAATCTTGAAATAAAACGCCACAACCCCCCAAAAGTTCTTAAATTTACTGACTATTACTTTTCAATTAACTGCGTTAAATACCCTTACGTTACATCCAGCCCTCCCAGCAAGATCATACACGGAGAATATAGTATCTTGGTCGGGAAAAGGGCGAATTTGACAACCATCCGTTTACTAAATCGTTACACACCAAAGAGTATAAATATAATAGAGAGCGCTCTCCATGTCAGGCTCTGGCAAGACCGCGTTCTCAACACACATAAGAACCGATGCCCATCACGTGGTTTTAGCGCTGCCACACCCTACATGCAGAAGTTCCGAAATTGGCGCAGTTTCTTCTTTTCGGCGATAGAGTGTTCCGTCGGTATTGAACTTCTCAACATAAGTTATGTAGGTATTTACTTATTTTCAAACAATGTGCATTAAATATTTTCCTTGCATTAACGAAACGAAAATATCCTTTTGTTTGTGTTCAATGCTCTAAGAAACGAATCTCTTTACATTTCTAAGGTTTTATTGTTCATATTTTCTTATTGAAATATACAAAATAACAATTAAAAGAACTACGCTTATTGTGCATCTACATAAAAACAGACAAATATACAAGTAAAATACATAATTATATTTAAATTATAAATAACAAAAAAAACATGTTAAATTGCAACTATTTATTGAAGAATTTAAGGTAAGAAATGTAATCCCACCTCCCCCGCACACACAATTTTTTTTTTAAAAAAAAACTACGTTTTTTTTTTATTGTACAATTAGGATTAAATTGTTTTTTGTCCGAAAATAAGTAGTATCAATTCGTAGTATTCTATATAAAGTCGTCCTTCCAAAAGACGCTTTTCAATAGCGCATTTTGCCTGATCATAGTGCTCATAACCCGGGTTAACGTTGCACTATTTAAATACAATCTTCTACTTAATATATATAAGTTTTATATTTGACTAAATATCGTATTATCATCAGTATTACGTAAGTATGTAAAGTTTCAAGGCTATACGTCATTTAAAGAGGAAGCATTCGAATTTATAATTGACTTTTCAATAACTATATGTAATTAAGGTTAATTGAATACATTTGAATTATAAATTTAATGTAGTAAATTTTATACTGATAACATTGCAGAAACTAATTTGAAAATATATGTACATATTTATATGACATCCCTAATTAGAAAATAACAAAGACAAACGCAACATTCGAAAATGGAAAAAATAACTATTTAATTCTAATTAAAATAAATAACAAAATATAAATGAAAGCTATTACAGAATTTTGTTGTACAACTGCTATATGCTATTTTTAGTAAATTTCGAAATGGCCTCTTTAATTTATATGTTAAATTCCTTTAAAGTATCATTCTTCAAGAAGTGATATTTAAATAGAAAATTAAACACAAAACCATATTACAATACTTTTGATTTCATTTAGTTTCGAAAGTCGCCAAAGCATGCCAAGGCACGCCAAGTAACACCGGCGCTCCATAACTAGTTCAGAAAGTATTAGAAACCTTAAAAAAACAAAATTGAATATTTACGAAACATCGAATTTGCTACCCAAGGGAAATACGAGAGTGCAGTCTAATTTCCTATAAATATTTACTCAATTGAAACAGATTATATTCATAAAAATTAAGAAAAGAATTCGTAAACCTCATGTTAAACAAAGTAATTTTGATTATTTTACATGATTTTAAAATTTGGTTTGAAATAAAATTTTCAGGAAAACTTACCAGTGGAAGGTAATGGACCTCCTTTGCGAAATTTTTCTTTGCATCCATAAGCGGCACAGCTATGAACCATTTTCTGTTGTGTTTTGTTTCGGATCGCCGTGAATCGTCGCTGTTCCTATTGGAACTCTATTAGGAGGAAGAAACTTTTTCGCGTGGGCGAGGAAATCTGTCCTCCGATCACGTGATTCGATGATGGATATGCGTAAATCGGCATTTTTCTCCCTCTATTTCTATCATTACTCTATGTTACACACATGCTAAGAATTGAACTCGCGCCCATCGGATGCTTGTCCGAGCCCCTTATTCGGACATAAAAGTCGGGATTTTAATGAACTGTAACATTGTTAGAATTCTGCCTGTCGAGATGACACATATCCATTTTATTAAAAAAAATTATTTAATGTTTCACAAAAACTTGTTTTTAACAATTAAATTAACACTTCTTCCCCGACGAACTTCATAATTCTCCCCGACAGGGGGGCTTGGCTTGCCCGACGGGGGGGCTACAGCCCCCCCCCCCCCAGCACCCCCAGTGGCGCCACCTCTGGAAGGTTTCTATCTGGTTAGCTTCTCTTGGATAATCAAATTTCGCTTTCTGATAATTTATGTTTTTCATTTTATACAATTAATTAAAAATATATATATATTTCTTCTTAAATTTCCTAAAAATATCCTTTAGATTAAAGAGAACTGATTTTCGAATAAAAAAATATCGCATTAAAATATGGAGTTTATTATTATTTACTTAACACACGCTTTTTATTTTAAATAGAAGGTTTTAAAAAATAAGAATTAAGTTTATGCGCTGTTAAAAATAGGTACCCAAAAATAAATAAATTGTATTAATTTTTTATTACATTCGATGCTTATCATAGCTCTGAATACATAAATTTCATTTTTGAAAAAACATGCACACAAAAATGTGTACAGTTTGTAAAAACTAATAAAAAGAGCAGTTGCTTGACTAAATAGGCTGTCTTCATAAATCACTTTCAATAAATATCGACAATTGCAACCAAGACTTATCGGGAATCGAACCCAGATCTTCAGACATCGCAGACCCGCGCCTTATTCGTTATACTACCAGGGCGACGTGAACAAGTTATAAACAGAAGAAAAATTAAAAAAGTGTGCCGAAGAAAATGGAAAGTAAGATAATTGAGTTGTAAAAAAACTCAGTTTCCATTTAAGCAACCGACATCAAATAACGTGGAAAACTGTCTTCTAAAGAACTATTTTAAGTTTGGCAGGTCGCTCGCTTTGTTAAGATGGCTTGAACAGAAGTTGAAATTAGCAATATTCACACTGCGCATTTTTACTAAAGTACGATTACTTTAATTTGAGCACATCAATCGATCATTTACGATGCAATTGTACTCGAAGAAAAACGAATATGTTCAGGTACTCATTTTTAAGTACCTTTTTTTTTCAGTGCAGGCTCTAAATTTTTAATCAGTATCCGCAAGTTTTCTTTTTCGGGGGAGGGAGGGAGAGATAGAATTGGCACAATAACATTACAAACTGAGGACAAATTAACTTCGGGACACATTTTTTTATATTTATAAGAAGCAATGGAACACATGCACGTCCTTGTGGGTTAATTCTATAAATAAAAAAACAGCTGGTACTTGATATACGCGTACTCAAAGCAGCCAAATTTGGCTGAGTATTTTTAAAGAAGAAAAACCAGCAATTTTGGAATCAATGAGCAAGTCGCAAAAGACAGCGGATGTCGTTAATTTGTCCAACTCTATAACCATGAAGAATGATAGCAAAAGAGGTTTGTGGTCTTCCAAAGGGATTGCTAAAAAGGAAATAGTTTTTTTTCCCCTAATGTGTTTATAACTTTATTTAACCCTATAAAAGCATAGTGCGTTGCGTGCTCTCCGAATTCGCCTTTATGCTCATGTATATTACAGTATTTATGTAGAGTTTGTTTTATTTTTATTGAACATTTTTAAAGTTAATATAAAATAACATTTGAATTGAGAGCTGTAGACTTTTAAACCTAATGGAGAAATGAACATTTAAAACGTGTTTGTTCACATAAAGAGTGATTCGTGGCTAAGCTTATTATAAAGGGCAGTCGTGGTTTAATTGCGCAGTCGTATATTGAATACAGACAGTCAGTCAGAGAGTCATAAGCTAAAAATGGACAATGATAAATAAAAACTGGGCAGTCGCGTTAAATTCAAGGCATTGGAGATGTGAGAAAAAAAAATAATAATCGCTATATCTATTATGTAGCTTCAAATTGGAGTGCTTTCGTGAAATGAACTGGAAGATAAAAAAAAACAAGTGAGCAGTCGTAAATTTTGAGATGAGAGAGAGCAAAAAAAAAATCACTATATCTATTATAATAGCTTCAAATTGGAGTACTTTCGTGAAATGAACTGGAAGATAAAAAAACCAAGTGAGCAGTCGTAAATTTTGAGATGAGAGAGCAAAAAAAAAAAAAAAAAATCACTATATCTATTATAATAGCTTCAAATTGGAGTGCTTTCGTGAAATGAACTGGAAGATAAAAAAAACCAAGTGAGCAGTCGTAAATTTTGAGATGAGAGAGCAAAAAAAAAAAAAAAATCACTATATCTATTATAATAGCTTCAAATTGGAGTGCTTTCGTGAAATGAACTGGAAGATAAAAAAACCAAGTGAGCAGTCGTAAATTTTGAGATGAGAGCAAAAAAAATAAATAATAATCACTATATCTATTATAATAGCTTCCAATTGGAGTGCTTTCGTGAAATGAACTGGAAGATAAAAAAAAACCAGGTGAGCAGTCGTAAATTTTGAGATGAGAGAGCAAAAAAAAAATAAAAAATCACTATATCTATTATAATAGCTTCAAATTGGAGTAATTCGTGAAATTAACTGGAATATAAAAAAAACCAAGTGAGCAGTCGTAAATTTTGAGATGAGAGCAAAAAAAAAAATAATAATCACTATATCTATTATAATAGCTTCAAATTGGAGTCAATCGTGAAATTAACTGGAAGATAAAAAAAAAAAAAGTGAGCAGTCGTAAATTTTGCTTAGAATAGGCCCTAACTTGTGGGAAAAAGCAAATAATTTTTGTTGTGCTTCTGGCACAAATACATATATGAATTTTTACATGTTAATTTGAATAAGAAAAAACGTTTTCGATTAACAAAATAATTTAGTTCGATAAAAAAAAATGGGGGCGAATTCAGTGATGTAATAATCTGATTTTTTTTTTTTTTTTTGAAATTTTGTACAAAACACGTTTTGAATATTTGCTCCTTGATTGCCAATGACCCTTTACACCAGTTTCTATTCAAAATAAAGCCTCTTACCTTTATCCGAAGCCGGTACTTAGTCTGCATCTCCACTTTCATATGCACCACCTGAATATCATCTCCGTATCTGGACGGCGCTGGCAACCTCCTCAGTGGCAAAACAAATCCGTTGAAAATGGGAGCCGTCTTCCCCTCCGACACATATCCGTAATTATTAGGGTACACACAACTGGGCATCACTCCATCCGACCCAGACCTGTTAACACTGGGCACTCTTCCATACCGAAGACTGCTGCCGAGATAGCAACAGCCCCTCGTCTCACAAGAGGTCTTGTCGACAAGGCTGTCTTCCGGATAGCAATCGAACCGTTCCTCCGGCAGCAGGAGTTTGGCCGGACATTGAGCAAACCAGTTGGACTTTTTGGGGAGAGGCAGGATGTCCTCGGGAATGCTGGACTTCTTCTTGGTGAGGAGGAGGTACATGAGAGACACGGCCGCGGCAATGAGCAGGATGCAGACGATGATCATGCACCACACCTTGCAGGAGTAGCTGACGAGTTTCTTTCCTGGACAGCATGTTCGTTTCTTGGTGGGAGAGGTTTGGGGTGTTTGGGATTTGGCCATTGTTGCTGAGAAGGCGTTTAGAGTTGCGAAGTAGAAATTTATTTCATCGGAATGTCATTTTCTGTAAGGAAAATATTTAATATAATTTAATCATTGCGAAAGGTTATAGATTATTATAAACTCGCTAAATTACATTAAACTCCCATATTGTACAGAATTTTTTTAAACTGTCATTCATTAAATTTTCGTTTTGAGGATTTCCAAAACTTGAATTGATCGATTTCAGTATAAAATGAATGTGTTCGATATCAAACACTTAAATTGTTATTTCCTACATATTTAAATTTCAAATTTTTCGGCTGACGTTCAAGTAATAAATAATTTTAGGGAGAGAAAGGGAGATAGAGAGAACGACAGAGAAAGAGAAAGAAAGAAGGAGAGAAAGAAAGAAGGAGAGAAAAAGAGGGAGAGAGAGAGAGAGCTGATTTTAAGGGGGAATACAAAAAAAATGAAAGTAATTAGTAGTTGTGCAGAATCTTAAATTTTTGAAGAAATAATATAAATTTTTTAATTATATTTTCTTTTTTCATTTGAAACACTTTAATTTACTAGAAACATTTAAATAACCTAAAATTTTAATCAGATTATAAGATTTAATCAGATTACAAGATTTTATATGAACATTTCATATTAATTTAATCTGACGAGTATGGCTTAGCGACACGAAAACCTGTTTCAATTGTTTCATTGGATGTTTATTAAGTATGATTACTTTTTTTTATTCAGCATTTTCAACGAATATATACATTTTACATAGTTCGAAATGAACTATATAGATTTCAGTAACATTCGAGTAAAAATTTCAGACCATTTTTGCAACATTTCTTAAAAAAATACTATATAAAAAAAACTATGGTATCATGAACAAGTAAATATAGATACATGCTATCAAATTTCAAGATATATGTTTCTTTTCCAAGAGCACATCACAACAAGATTACACCTCACATAATAAAACTGTGCCTGCAATCAACAGACGAGCCACGGGTCAGTGCTTTTGCAGCTATTTCCATATTCGAGATATGAAGCAGATAACTTGACACAATCTACCCAAAGAAGATTGAAGTGAAACACGAAGCCGATTCACCACTCACTCGGCGCACTGGGATATTTTCACAGCTAATTTGTAATGAATGGTATTGTGGGGATGTCATGGCTGCAATCGAGCACATGTAATGAGATTATGATAAACAATTTTCTGTCAAACCGGAAAAGACAATGATAAGATAATTTGTCCATTGTGTGAGGAAGCTGAGAAAAAAAATTAAGAGCTCATCCAGTTTGATTAATGGTTCTTTAATTCCGAGCTCTCAAAGGTGGGAATTTTCCTGAGTCGAAAATGGGTTTTAATATCCGAACCTTTATATTAGCTCCATCAGCTTTGAAGGAATGTTTTCTTCACCAAGCACTTAGCAATTATATATAAAACTCCATCAACGCTCCGTGACGATCGATCGTTTATATTGGTTGTTTACTTTTTCCCTATCTTAAGTAAATTCTTTCTATTCTTTAGATATTATTTTTTATTGAAATACATTAAAATGTTTTAGAATTATTCTAAAAAGAACACTCTTTCACAATTAAAAAAGAATGTTAAATGGAAGTTAAATATTATTTAAAAAAGCTTTTTTTGCAATGTTAGATGATGCGCTTTTGTAATACATCAAGGGGCTTCTTGACATAAGTGACTTTGTGAAGACCCTATCCTTTATTATTCAAAACAAAATAAAGCACTCAAAAGTATAATAACGGGAATTTTCTTAGCATCATTTTTTTTATAATGATGGGATGAATGGACTAATAAAAAATTAAATTACGAATAAATGATTCTTATATTCTAAAGGCTTGAATGAATAAACCCTTGACGATTATTTTTATTTTGAACCCTTAATGTGAATAAATGTAAATATTATTTTCTTTACATTTCGCGATAATTATGTACATAAAAGTTAAGAAATTGAATTTTTTTATCTATAGCAGTTAAATGAAAAACATGCAGCGTAGAATAATAATAATAAAATGCAAGCTGAAAACATATAGTTTAAATTCAATTACATTTTATAATGAAAAATAAAAATATTAAGAATAAAAGTAAATTATTCCTCAATAAAAGTAAATTATTCCTCAATAAAAGTAAATTATTCCTCAATAAAAGTAAATTATTCCTCAATAAAAGTAAATTATACCGATTACACAAAATTAATTATTATATTGAAAAAGTAAGGTTAAAATGATTAAAAAAAGAGGCGTTATATATTTTAATGAAGAATTTAAAAATATTTAGAAATTTACCTAAGAACTAATCAGATAAATATTTTCAAGGGAAAATAAATATTTAGAAGTAATAATGTTTACTTTTTTAAAAATAATGTTGAATGCAAAAAATGACCTACAAACGAGAAAACTATTTATTCGTATTTGTTACTTCCAAAAACATTTTTTAAATAAAAAAGTGTAATACCTCAAGATGTGTCTCATATAGTTTACTCAAAAATATTTTATAATGTGAATGAAAATTAAGGGTTTAAGTATAAGAGTAAAAGGAACGCATTTTTTTAATCAGGCCCTGTATATACTGCATAATCAAAACTCATAAAAATATTATGTCTGTAGATGAAAATATTAACAAACAAATAATATTAAATATATAATTCATACTTTTTTTCACTCATATTTATATTTATATATTTTTCTCTCGTTACTTTTTTTTAATCTCATATTATTTTTTTTACAAAAATCTACGTTTCACAAAAATTACCTCTGTATAGTTAGTACTATTAAAATCATTATATAGCAGATAACCAAAATAGCTCAGATAATAATTAAAAAATATCCACTATCCAAAAGCTAATTTTCCAGATTTAAAGCAATCTAACATTTTTCAAATTTTTATTACCTAATAATATTCACTATTTTATAGCTATCAGTTATTTGATTAACAGGGATAAGATAATAGGTAACGAAATATACATGTGAAGCTCATAGAGATATCATAAATCAGTTTATATAAAAAAAAATTAAATGCTAATAACAAATATAATAAAAATCCAATTATTAAATAAGAAAAAAATAGGGAAAAACTAATATTCAAGTCATAATTACATAACATTCGATCAATAATACACCAATAAACAAATAAAAATAAACCACTTACATTCCATCCTCGTCCTTATGGAATATCACAATCACTCCTGATTATCGTCTGCCGTAATCCCCAATGGTCAAGAGAAGAAGAAACGAACAACTAAACCCGACTCGACGCTCGAGAAAGAGAAGAATATCATCCACTGGAAGAGAAGAGTTGAGGCGTGCTTCTTGGAGCGTGCGGGGGAAACATCTGCGACTGGTCTTCTTTGCAGCGCGACATCCAATGGACTTCTTTCGCTACAAGTGGACCGGAACAGACTTGTTAACGGTTATGGAACAATTGGTTGTGTGTCCAGATTGTGGGGTGGGGAAGGCAATTGCAAGGATATGAGAATTAAGAAGCGCGGTCATGGGTTTTGGGGAAGAGGAGAGTGTATTAAATGGAAGCTTTGTTTATATATATTTTTTTCGTATTGAGGTAATTAAATGGCTAAAACAAAATAATCTTTTGGATTTTATTTTTACTGATTCGTTATACTCTACTTTCACTACTCAAATGATAAAGTAGCGACTTGTTCTTTTGTTCTACGTTCTTCAAAGTAGAATGGGAAAGTATGTTCTTGAGTTCGAAAAACGTCGTTCTTTCTTTAGCTTGTGCTCTCATGAACCTCAAATGGATTATTGTACTTCAGTGGAAATATTGATAATTCAGGAACACCAAAGATTGTGGGAAAAGAATGGTAAAGGGAGTAACTGTGCCTTTAAAAAAAAATTAAATATCAAAGTAGCTATAAAATCTGTTTTGTATCTTATATTTTAAATTATAGGGATTGGAATGTATTGAAATAAATTCTTAAAAATTGCGCATTAAATAAAATCTTTTTTAAGAAAGCACATGCGTTTTATACTCGTGTCCTCTCTCTCCCCCTCCCCTCTTTTTTTTTAATAAAAACTTAACCAATTTTAGTTATCCTTTCCGCTTTGGGCGGTTTGGATAATAAATAAGTATACTGCTGTTACTTTGTTAATAAATAAGTAAAATGTTGATTAATTAATTGATGTCAAGCAAGTTTCAGAAAAAAAAGCACATAATTATTAAAAATTTAGCATCTTATACATTTGCTTCAATATTTTATACAATTATAATTGTTTTTCTATCTCTTAAGACAACTTTTGTTTGTGAAAAATATTTTATTAAAGGCAAATTTATAAAGTAATTCTTCAATATATTGAAATTCCCGAAAACTGTCTTTCACGTCCGATTTCATTTGGAAATATCAATAATTAAAATGTTGTTATAAAAATCTAGCTTTGCTTATCTGATAATACCTGTCAATTTAAAAACTTTCTGGCTGGTTTGAATCCTCTCTATGTACACTATTTTAACCAAGTCGCATTATGAGGATTTATGGAAATTGGTGAAATAAAACCTAAATCTTCACAAAATAGAACAAGCAGTTTTCAATAGCTCCAAATATAAAAAAAAATTACATTCTTTTATGAAATTTAACCCTTTAAACGTTGCCGAAAATATAATTTTTTTAAATATTTTTTTTAATGAATCGCCTCGTTCCAAAACATCTCTTGTCCACGTTGTAAAACTATCATCTTGCAATTAAAATATATATATATTTTTTTGTATAAAATTTTATTTATACACTTGGAATTAGGCAAAGTGTGTTGTTTTACACATTAAATAACATACTTCGCTTAAATCCAGGTGTAAAATTTAAATACGAAAAATTAGATTTTAAAATGTGAAGAACGGCTAGTTTTTCAAAGTGGACAAGTGACGTCATGGAATTTGGGTGACTGAAATGCAAAATATTTTATTTTATATTCCTAATACATGCATTTTATTATAGTGTAAATATAGACATAGATCCCTTAAGTATCCCAATGCTATTACAAAAAAAAATATTTCAACGTCGACGTGATGATTTGTTTTATGTATTTAAAATTTATGTGCGTTGGTGAAAAAACTGGAGATCCATGGATTGCTTAAAAATGAGTACATGGAGGTACTCGTTTTTTTTTAGTACAATTGCATCGTAAATGAGCAATGACCTATTCGAATTTAAGTAATCGTACTTTCTCGAAAATGAGCAGTATGGTTTAATATTGCTAATACCAACTTCTGTTCAAGCCATCTTAACGAAGTGACCTGGCAAAATTAAAATATTTGTTCAGAAGATGGTTTTCCACATTATTTAATGTCGATTGCTTAAATGGAAATAGTTATTAAAATTCAATTATCTTATTTCCCATTTTGGCACGCCTTTCTAACATTACTTCCGTTTATAACTGCTACACGTCGCCTCTGGTAGTACAAAGGATTAGGCCCTGGACATAAGAGCAAACTACATCAGGTAAACGTATTGGGTTTGATTCGTGGTTGTAATTGTTGAAATTTATTGAAAGTGATTTATGAAGGCAGCCTGTATAAGCAAGTAAGTGCTCTTTTTACTCATTTTTGAGTACAAATCTTTTTCAAAAATGAAAGTTATGTATGCGGAGCTTCGAGCACCCTCGCTAACATCAAAGTGAAGCCAACATGTATGGCCTCAGACACGTGGTTAATTACGTTATTCCATTAATAAATTTTCACTGTTACATTTCCCAATTCATCAGCCAATCTCGAGTATTTTTTCATTCGTAATTTTGAAGAGAGGGCACGTGATATGGGCCTTTCACTCTGAGATGTGGGCTTCATGATTATGACGTCACATTCTCTCTACTACAGACCATTCATGCTCGAAGATTCGGAGCTATGATAAGCATCGAATGTAATAAAAATGAGTAAATTTTACTAATTTTTAAGTACCTATTTTTATCAGCGTATAGACATCCTAACCACTTAGAAGCTTTTGAGTTGAACCAATTAAATTACCGTTCAACCGCTCTTGTGAAAAATCCAATATTTCGGCAGTTGTCATGGAGCGAGCAACGCCATTGTCCAAATGACAACCGCAGTCGGCCATGGAAAACCAAGAGGGGAATAATCCCCTCCGGTTTAAACGCTCCAAATCACTTCTATTTTATTTGATCCACTTCCATCGATCCACTATACTTAGCAGGCATCAGCAGAACATTTGGGAAGTTTTCGAACACAAAGACGCTTATTTGTCACCCATTCCAATTTAGCTAAAAGAGTTGGTGTGACACAAAGTACAAAAGTGGACTGTAGAACTAGGATAGGATAACACCTGCACACATGTTAGGGTTAGGATATTTTGGGGATCATTGGTGGAAACTATGAGCTGAAGTTACTAAGTCCTTTCAAAATGTATGTGTTAATATATATTTTTTTAAATCATAAATAAAAAAGAGATTTTTAACTAACCGAAAAGATATTTAAGAAACATGTCAAACACAGGACATGCGTATGTTATTTTTTGTAATACAAAAACGAATATTTCATTGTCTCAGTCCGCAAATGTATTTTTCGTGAATTTGTGTTTAAGAGCATATTTTAATCTTCGAACATGGATACTTTGTAGTAGAGGAGTCATGACACCACTCTCTCTAACATCAAAGTGAAGCCAACAGTATGGCCTCAGACACATGGTTAATTATGTCATTTCATTCATAAATTTTCACTGTTACACATTTCCCAATTCATCAGCCAATCGCGAGTATTTTTTAATTCATAATTTTGAAGAGATGGCACGTGGATATGGGCCTTTCGCTCTGAGATGTGGGCTTCACGATTATGACGTCATATTATCTCTACTACAGACCATTCTCGAAGATTTGAATGCTCAAATTAATTTAGTACCTAATTATAGTAGGAAAAGTAATTACTTTAATAATAACAGATTTTGTCATTTTTTTTTTTTAATAGTGCTACAAATTTTCAAATGGATGTTCTAAAAAAATAGTGAATTGTCATTTCCCACATCTCTGTATTAAGTCATAGACATGTAGTCATAGCCATATTTTAAAAATAACATTAAATGTTAATGAAATTATCCAGATAGAAGACAAGTGCAGCATCAGGTTTTAAGGCATGCTAAATTAATAGTTATTTGACTTATAATAATATAAAAGTGTTTATTTAACGTTGTTTACGAATTATTTTGGTAAATGTATCTATACCTAATCACGCGATCTCGTTTAGAAATAAAATTCGTTTAACGTATCAAAGATGATAATCATAAGACGCATGAAAATGTAACAGCAATCGAATTGTCACCAATAATTAAGTGGTAAAATTCATGATAACTTTAATTTAAATTTTGTACAAAGAATGAGATTTCGTAATATTATTACATACTTATCGCAATTTTGTTAAAAAGAATAAATACAATTTAAAATATTCCTTAGTTTAACATTTCAAAGTTTAGTGATTAACAATTTTTTATATTTTGTAATAAAAGTTCTTTTTTTACTACTCTTAAAAGATTTTTGTTTTAAATTGACACACCGCATATAAATAACTTTTGACGTGCTTTTTATTATTAAGAATCATTCAAGAGCTTTTTTACCGAATAGAAATCTATGATGTAATACACAATATTTATTCCTATTCCATTTTCCTTAAGAAGATGGGATTATATTTTCCAAAAAATGCAGTGGTAGTACTAATGGAAGGGATTTGTATCCCAAATGCATTGATTTCAATAAAAATCCATGTTATTTAATCCAAATGTTTGGAGAGGTTTTGAGTAGAAGAATGATTGAATTTTGGGGGATTTTCGAACCCCCCACTCTCTGTATTCGGTAATACAACCAGGAAATATATTCTGGGGTTAGCATTTCATTTTCCTCTTCTTTTCTTGCTTGCTGCCTGGTCATCGAAAACACATTAGGATTATTTTTTTCCCCCTTCTCCTTAGCAGAAAGGTTAGAATTCTTTGGGGGTAAACATGGAAAGCATAAATGGACAGAAGAAAAAATACTTAAAATATTCTTTCCTTATCGTAATATAAACAGCCATTTCCTAATTTAAAACTTTCAGATATTGTATACGACTTATAAGAAATTTTTTTTGCATACTAAATACTAAAGCAAAGTAGATATGTGGTAGCTGCTTAATACTTTAATATTAATAGCCTCAGTGCAGAGCTGGTTATAAATTATATCCAAAAGGAAATGCATGTTTCTTTTAATACCGAACTACATGTTTGAATAATTGGTGAAATTTGAGAAAATTGCACATTTTTTGTGATTGTGCACATTTACATCCATAAACTTTTGTGGGCATTTCGTCAATTAGAAATTACGTAACAATATAAAATAAAATATATTTTTATAACTATTACAAATATTTTAATAAGGAGTGCCAAAATCGGAAAGTCAAATTTATTTTAATATTTAAAAATAATTCATGGCCTTTAAGGAAAACTACTACTTCTTTATATAGAATAAAGGCTAAAAGTAGGCCTTATAAAATTTGCAGGCCGAGCCCGAACCATATCTTGCCTAGTGCCCACCCTACGGACAGAACTGGTACTAAAGGATAAGATTTTATTTACTCAATAACGATTATGATAGTTTAATAAAAGTTGTATTTATTATTTTTCAGTACATTTACCAAAAATAAGATTCTAAATTTTAAAAAAAATCGAATTATGAGTATTTTTTAACGTTATTTTGCGCTCGATATTTTTATTATCAAAATAAAACTAATACAAAAGATAATCAAATAAAATATTTGTATTTATTGATACGACTGGAAGGGTATACAAGTAAAAGAGGTTCCAAAACCCTGAATTCTTTCTTGAAACATTGTGAATGAAATAATAAAACTTCTAAAGACAGTCAGTTAACATAAGAAAAAAATACTTTACACACAGAAATTCGAACTATTTAATTACCACATTCAATGCCCACAAGAATAAAATTAATTACTTCCTCTCCAAAGTTCAGTAACGCAAGTGGAAAAAAAATTAATCGTTTTTAGATCATTCAGCAATGACCGCGAGAATACAACATATTCAATCAAAACGCACGTGTGTGTTTTTATTTCCCTAGTTCATTGTTCTCTCGACTGGTGCCTTTGTTTACAAGTCTCTCAAGCGCATCGAAGGAATAGCCACTGCAGCATGGCAAGTTCACAGAGGTGAATCTGCATTGTTTTGATAAATAAACTGATTAGAACATGCGAAGTTTAATGAAGATAGTAATGTTTACTTTAGAAATCTTCTCTATTTTTTTTTAAAAATAGGACTGGCAACCCATTTATGCATTAATAGTGAACTATTAATATACACACATTGAATTACACAAAAGATATAAGTTATACGTATGTCTTCATAAGTTAAGACACTATTACATTGATACTTACTATTTAACGAGACTATCAACTGGTCAGGAAATCAACTTTACTTTTATGACTGAAAATTGTATTAAATGGACTTGTGACGTTTTATTCTCGGGGGATATACAAGGTTCATACAGATTTTTAAATTTAAAAATTAAGTAGTTCTTAAGAACTTTTTAAGGACTTCTTAATACTTTTTAAAGATCTGTTATATTTTTTGGCACCATTGGCGGAGAATCGCACTTTAAATTGGCGCAGAATCGCATGTAAATGTTGTTTTGAAGTAAGTTGGCGCAGGATAACACTTCCAGCAAACAATGGCGCAGAATTCGCATCCCTGTAAATATTAAAGATGCTACAATCTTGTAAATCTCCCCGTTTTTTTTAGAATGATTATTGATTTTTTACAAAAAACAAACGAACTGAGATTTTTAAAAAATAAAGTGTTGTGTATGATAATTAAATGCCATTGACTAAAAAATCGAACAAAAGAGATCAAAAGTTAACTTTATTTCCCCGGCTCTAAATCCGTCTATTCACGCTTTTCTCTCCTTGTCGATTTACACTCGCGTATAACAGTCAAAAGTGTGGACACGATCAAAGTAAAATCCGGAATTCTACATTCCGATATTTTTAATGCACCCGGAATTCTTAATTCAGAAAATTTAAAAAACTTAGAATTTCGGGTGAGACACGGAAAAATACCGACCATGTGAATTAGTAAAAAAAACCTCTTGTTTCAGAAAAAATAAGGGCCTTAGTTGAAAATTAAGGACTTAAAGGGCCCTTAATTAAGAACATACCTAAATTAAGCAGTTCTTAAGAACTTTTCAGGACCGTGCGAAACATGTATATACCATACGTATTCGAGAAATCGTCGGAGAATTTTACTGAGTTCAAAATAATTTTGCACAAAATGGAAATTATTTTATAATATTTTTGTTTTAATTTTATAATAATTTTACATTGTCTTCTATTTTTTTACGCTTTAACTGCTTGATTTTCAAAGCTTTGTTACATACAATCTTATTTTGTCTTATCCCTTATAGAATAGAAATCTTTATTAATTCAAGAGCTCCTACTGCTAATCTATTTATCCTCCACTTGTTGTCTTACATTCCCTCCATATAAACGAGCTCTCTAGATTTAGGGGACACTTTCGCTTTTGGGAACACAGCTTTGGAAGAATATTTATCCCCAAAGATATTATTTCACGGTAAGCTCAAAATACAGGCCGATTCATGTTCATAACATTGTTTTACCAACTATTTAAAGATGACTTATATGTGTAAACTAATAAAATGGTTTTAATATAATAAGGCAATTCAGGGGTTGATACGTTTTAAAATGACCCTGCAGATTAAGTTTAATTTCGTCATTATAAAGCTTT
Source organism: Troglohyphantes excavatus (assembly GCA_963932185.1). Lineage (NCBI taxonomy): Eukaryota > Metazoa > Arthropoda > Arachnida > Araneae > Linyphiidae > Troglohyphantes > Troglohyphantes excavatus. Next base: position 31,520,254 of record OZ010669.1, on the reverse strand, counting down.
AGAAATGTAGAAGAGTCAACTTATAGGAAAGTATTTATTTCGAAGAACTTAGAGACAGTTTCCTCTATACTGATATATTTTGTGTTAGTTAATGCCAGGCAGGGAAAATGTTCGTTTCAACACTTTTATACATTTTATTCTACTATGATACTTATAAACCACATTATAAACCTTCAGCAAATCACACAATGTTATTAATTGTGATTTTTAATTTTTAATTTATTTTATATGTTAATTGTTATACAAAAGAAAGAAAGAGAAAGGTCACGTTCGGAAATAATTGTCACTCAAAACACTTTCTTTCTTTTTTGACGTCATCGACATGTGATGAAACACCATTCACAAAGCAATTTCTGACCTTCAATATTTGATGTTTGGTTTTATTTACAAATGGGCCTAATGGAGTTACATTGTCTTTATTGGAGAAGAGAAATTGATCAGTTTGAAGAATATGACGGACGAACGTTGATCACGAAAATTTACCATCAATTTCGTAACGCAAAATTGATCAATATTACCTCAGGACTTATATAAAGGACACAGTCAGGAAAGTTATTAATAGATCATTTTAATCTTTTATATACTATTCAACGTTTCTAAATAACCATTTTTGGATTATTTAAATAATTAAAGATATTTGTTCCATTTCGAAAGATTTTTAATAGGTAAATATTACTATTTTTTCTACGTAAATTCAAAAATAGACACGTACAAGACATACGTTCCATTTTTTCACCTATCAACAAGATCACCTTCACACAACTAGACCCCATTGACGACATTAATAACTGGGGCATATATAGTATCTCATGTCAATATGCATGTCATATATCGGCCAAACAAAGAGAACATTAAGATTTCGCATTAAAGAGCACCAAGCACATACTGTCAAACAAGACATAAATAAGTCTTCCATTGCCAAGCACTCTTGGGAACATGGTCATACATTTAATTTTTCTAACCCACATTTAATTTGCAAACCCAAATCTCCAGTCGAACTTGACTTTCTGGAGGCGTTTCATATTTTTAGCAATATTGATTCGATTGGCAATGAAACATTTGCGGTTCAGGTAGTTCCCGCTTGTTGGCACATAATAGTTAACTCCAAATGATTAAGATAATTTTTGTTTTTTTCGCAACACTTTCAATTCTGGGTTTATTGTCATTTTATTGTACATACAGACTTTTTGATTTCTGCTGATGAATGGAGATGTATCTCCTTATGTATTTTTATTGCGTATTTTTAACGTTGTATTTGTATTTTAATATTCTTAACGCAATGTTCTATAAAACGAGTTTTTATCTGACAAGTATAGTATTTAAATTCATGTTTTGATGGGTTTAATAGTTTCAAATTCTTTTAGAAGAGTTTTCATCTACTATATGTAACGGGATGTCGAGTATAAGTGTAGTTAAAATTATTTAGTTGAAGCATTACCATTATTTTTTCTTCAAGAAATTGTATATTTACATGTTTTTATAATCAAAACTTGTACTATAATTTTTTGTCTTTTTTAGACCAATTCTCAATACTTTTATATGCGTTTTATGAGTTCGAAAAATAGGTATAAGGTAACGATGGAATAGAGAAAAGTAGGATTTTTTAAATAAAAAAAGCAATATTTGAAAAAGCAAAAGCGGAATCTACTTGTTGCCATGTTCTACTTATTACATTAAAGTGTATTCTATTCTAATAATTCTAAAATTATAACACAAGAAGCTCAACCTCCTTTAAAGAGAATTCACAATGAATCCCATGATCCAAATAGCTTAAAAAGCAAAAAGCGTGTTAAATATATATAAAAAAGAAACGAAATTATATTCAGTAATTTTTTTTATAGAAACATTTTACCTCGAGTTAACAACAACGAATCAAAGTGTCAGCAAAAAATACCAGATTAATAAAAGGTGCATGGGAGGTGCCCCTTATCCATCCATGCCTTTTCAGTAACAACCGTGACTTGATAACTCTTAATTACACGTTCCGTCACAAGTGTCACACTACTATTAGATTGCTGTTATCTCATTATTTTTCATTTGACCTCGGACGATAAGATTGCTTTACAAGACACCAGTGCCCTTTTTTTCATTTATTTATTTCAACCCGTCTGCATACATATTCTCCCATTGTGTTAGGAAGCCATTTATTAGGGTAGTAACAAAGTTTGTTCTTCTACCTAATAAAAACTTGCAGGTTCCCAAGCTGAGACGATAATTATTTCTCGGGCCTTGTTGGGAAACTTGAAACATGCTATTAAAAGTTGGATTGAATCGCAGTGAAGCCGCGAAGATTGAGCGGACAAATTATTCAAGGTCTGAATTTTTCGTTGTTTTTCTCGAGTTAAGTTTTAAAAGAGTTTTCTAAACACAGTGCTTTGGAGGATAGTATTTAGAACAACGGTAATATTTCAAAATGTTTCAAATTGTAGACTTATTTTTGTATTTCGAGTTTGTGATTAATAGTTTTAGCAATAGATAAGGAACTGTATGTTAACCAATACTTTCATTTAAGTAAATCTTTTCTTTTTTTGGATAAAAATTTTTGTGCATAATTTCTAAAATAATAAATTTTTGGTAGTGAAATATAATTAGTTTTTCTAAACAAAGGAGATATTTAACACTACAGTAATCGTTTGTTTTCTATGAGTTGCTACACTTTAAAAATAAGTATTCAAAAATAAGTAAAATGTACTCATTTTGGAAAACATTCGATGCTAATCATGGCTCCGAATATTTTTGTTTCAATTTTGAAAAAGACATTACTTAAAAATGACTACAATGGGTAGAAATAAATAAAATGAGCATATGATAGCCTACATAGGTTGCCTTCATAAATCACTTTCAATAAATATCGACAATTACAACCAAAACTTACCGGGAATAGAACCCATATCTCCAAGCACCGCTGTCCAGAGCCTTATCAGTTAATCTACTAGGGCGACGTGAAGTAGAAAGAATGGCAAGTAAGAAAATTTAATTGTAATAACTTAATTTCCATTTTAGCAATCGACATCAAATAATGTAGAAAACCATCTTCTGAACACCTATTTTAAGTTTATCAGGTCGCTTTGTTAAGACGGTTTGAACAGAAGCTGAGATTAGCAACATTACATCACACTGCTCATTTTTGCGAAAGTACGATTACTTAAATTTGAGTACGTCATCGCTCATTTACGGTGCAATTTTAATCAAAGAAAAACGAGTACGTTCATGTATTCATTAAGCACCTTTTTTTAAAGTGTAGGACAACAGTTTTATGTGTGGGCACGGGCGTGTTCGAACTCTTATTAAAAATATTTTATTGTAGCAGTTTATTATTGCATAGCAGAATATTTACCACCTATTTCCTTTAAGTTTAGTGGTAGAAAATAAGTATTATTGCATGAAATAGAAGATGCATCTCACATATGACATGCGACTGCTTTTGTGCCACGAAGAGGCGCGACGTGTTAATTCATGCATTTATTAATTTAATTTCAGTATTTTTTTTAATTAAAATTTTTTTCCTTTTAAATTTAGGAAAGTTCGTATTTTTAAATAAGTGAATAAAGTGGTCATGAGCGGAGGAATTCTGTTTTTAAATAATAATATAATGCAAAGAAATTTCGTGTCATAAAAATATAAACGTAAATACAGGTTTCTTAATAAAAGAAATTGTAGGAAAGGTTCAATCTTAAAGCGCTTTAAAATAAACGTTTGGTGTTTGATACATTTGCGAACCCTATTTCCCAAGTCTATCTGAATATGCAGCGGTCCACTAGAGATATGCTAGGATTACGCGTTGAGTAATCTGAGTGATCATTTAATCTTAGCATAATCCGTGTTGCCCGGTGATCAGAACGTTACATACCTTATATCCGTGATGCGCAGTGAGCAACTGCACTGTTTGATGCATAAACATCTTCATTTGCACTTAATTACGCATGAGTAATGCAATTACTTATATTTACCCCAAATATTATTTGTTCATGTAATACAAAAAGGCAATAGCTCAATTGCGGCCGAAGGGAACCGGGTTTACCATATTTTCAAAGAAGAAAACATTTGTTTATCGCCCAGATAAAAGGTTGTCATGGTCATCAATTGGAACTTCTCGTACAAAAATGTATGACTTATAATTCTTATTTTTTTAATGTTCTAACGTAATTATTATCATTAAAAAAAATTATGAACTAAGTTTATGATGCTTTCTTAAACGTATTTTAATTATAGACATGTTTTGAAATTATTGTTGAATGTACAAGCGCAACTTTATCCCTTTTTTTAAACTTGATTAATTGCATATTTATTGTCTTTTTTATTATATATTTTTTTAATTAGTTCACATTAAATGTAAAATGTATGAATGACATATTTGCATTTAACATAGATAAAACAAACACCATTAAATACACCTGTACGGTTGCTAAAATATGCTAAAAATTAAAAACTAACACTAGTTAAAAAGCAAGTATTGTGAAGTTATTATTTCCAAGTTGGCTTGATATTGTAATATCTATTAAAACTACTGCTTATCAAAGATTTTTCTCATAAAAAAAACATATATTTAAATATTTTTTAATATTGCTTACTACAGAACTTTTGACAAACATTCAAAGTTTAAATAAACTAACATTTCTATAAGTGAAGTAAATATAACTTTAAATATACGAAATGTCAATGGACCTTTTGCTGCAAAAAAAAAAAAAACATTTAAAAAGTTGTGCATTTTATTCAATATTTAGTTATTCTTTTATGAAATTTTATATTGGCCATAAAAGATTAAAATGTTATGCAAATATGTAACCATTCTTGTTCAAATTGAACCTATGATCGTACATTTACACAAATAACAATATTATTCCTTTACAATTCAAACAAACCCCCATAAACATAGTTTAAATTCTTTTTTCTGAGATTCTTATCAACTTTTATTAGATGAATTCAGAACACGATCCTTCTGAAATCAGTTTAGAAAGGGGATCTCGCCGCGGGGCAGAAGTGGAAGTTGAAGTGTTTTCCGATGCCCCGAAGTTTGCTGGATTCAAAGACAGCCCTAACAATTGATGTGTTTGGAATGCTTTGTTCTACAGAATAAAATGTTATAAAGAAATCGAAATGAAACAACCAATTTTTCTTTTGCCCTCACACTATAGCACATTTGGTTTATATGAAATAAGTAAAGTTAAAATCCAAGCTTATAAAAAAATCCTCTATCACTTATTTTATGGTTGGTTTGGTTAATTAACGTCGCACTAGAGCTGCACAGTGGGCTATTGGCGACGGTTCGGAGTCTATCTCGAAGGAAAGACCCGGGAACACATACACATTCATGTACACACACATTCATACTTGCACCTCGTTATTTTAGAACCATGGTCAGATGACGAGGAAACACCTGAACTGGCACCCAACGCCTTCAATAGACGTCGGGACTTTGGACCCCGATCAGATTTATCGTGCACCAGTCCCGTATACACGCCGTTAATTTTTGCGGATGTTCTGAATGACTTTTCTAGTATTTTGTAGCGAAGCTGGCAACCCTCTGATCACAAGATCACTACTTTTACTTTCTTTGTCAAGTCCATCGCCTGGCATCGAACCACGAATCTTCTTATTCCCAGCTGACGCCTTTAACCGCTCGGCCACGGAGGCCTCACTTATTTTATGAAAAAATTAAATACTTACATAAAAAATCAAGGGTATTACTAAATGTTACAACTTGTTCATTTGTTTTTGCTAGTAATAAATATTTATCATCACTATTTTTGTGCGAAGAAATTTTTGTGTTTATGTAAAGAAAAAAAAACCCGTATATTAATTTGTTAAAGGGAAAGGTGATTCAAATGATATTAGATATGTTTTAATACTAATGAATGATATGGTTTTACTTCACCAATCTCTTACTTTTATGATTAGAGTATCGAACGAATGCACTAGACCAGCGGTTCCCAATTGGTGGTCCGCGGACCCCCGGGAGTCCGCGAGTCGATGTTAGGGGGGTCCACAGGGTCACAAAAAATAATAATAAAATGCATTGAACGGTCATCCTTCGACTTTTCTGAAAAAGCGATATTCCCAGCGCTGGGCTATTACAATGCTTTCATACGAGTTTAAATGAGTGTTAAATGTACAAGTAAGAGACTAAACGTAATTAAACTTCTGATTGTGGTAGAATGAATTTCTATGAATTTGTTGGATAAATTTGTGTTCATATTCTTTAGTAAATGCTGTGTTAAATTCTACAATAATTATAATATTAATTTCCAAATTTTTCTTTCCCCTTCATTTTTATTTCCAAACAAAACTGGAACGTATGAATGCCCAGAAAGTTGAATTGTTATCACTTGTAAATCAATTGTACTAAAAATGAGTACGTTCATGTACTAATTTTTAAGCACCTTTTCTTTTTACAATGCAGTTACGCACAAAAATAACCAGGTCGTAGTATTTGTAACTTTTGGTTTGACAGTGTGTTTAAGCGATATATACAATTAAATTATATATTTAAGCAGTATTTGTTTCTTGCAAATTAAACTCTTTCACAATAAACCAATTTACTTTTCAATAATATTTTTTAATATTTTATATTTTTTGTACTTGCATCTTATTCTACTTAAATACGCAAATCTTAAAATTATTTTCTTTTAATATTTTAATCACGTCGTCAAAAAGGAAGCATTAACTTATTAGTAAGGAACCAATCAAATACCTCTATACTCGGGGACAACCTAAGTTAAACCTGAAGCGGAAGCTACGATATGTATAAATATTCAATTGCTTTAGGCTCAACTTAGGTTGTCCCCGAGTATAGTAGAAATTTTTTATATAGAAGAGAATAACGCTAACAAAAAGACAAAAATAATGATATTCCAAAAATATTTATTGTTGCTGACTACACCTTAAAAATATTCAGCAATGACATATATTTTCAAATAATCGTTGTGAAATACAGCAAAAAAAATTTTTTTACCAATTTAAAACTATTTAAATATAAGTTTTTAAATTTCGTAAGTAAAAAAAATTATAGGAACTAATGTTCAACAAAGATATTTCAATTTAATTCATTCAGTAATATACATTTTCAAATTTTTAGATCAAGAGTTTAGTTATCATGCAATAATAATTAAATTAAGTAGTAGGAATTTTCTCAAATGTATACCATTTAAGGAAATACAACAAAAAAGCTTCTAACATCTAATTTAATTCAAATTAATACAAAAAGTTTAGTGAAGATTTTGCAATAGTTGTTTATTGTTTCTATATTATTAAAATTTAGATATCTCATCAAAGTAAGTAGTGGTGAATTCCGGCGGTAACGGAAGGCCAGTTTGTACAACAACTTATGGTCATAATTTAAAATATATATTTTATTTCAAATAACTGATTGGTAGACTTTTATACACTTTACTGCATTTTATTAAAAAGGCAAAATCTAGAATTTAGCACTTAATAACTTTTTTTTTAATTTAAATTTTAGTAATGGTAACGGAAGGACGTTTTTTGGAAGTGGTATACCACACTTACACCTTTTTATTAAAAGTTCAGCTAAACCGTAAAAAGGAAAAATCTAGAAAAATTAGGACACTTAAAGGAGAGTTCAATTATTATAAATTGCAGTGCAGTTTTTAGTAATTATTATATTATGCCCAAAAATAGGATGTTTTTTTAAGGTAACGGAAGGACGGTAACGGAAGGACAAAAATTCCAAGTGTGTAAAATTGGATTGTTTTACAATAATTTACTCATTAATATTTTGAAAAAGAATAATAGGTGTTAAATTGTGCTTATTCAGCTGTTTTTAAATCTAATTCGCAACAAATTCTTTTTCCAGAGCCATTTGTTAACATTTTTGGCTTATCCAATTTTTGGTTATTTTATTTGAGTCAATTCCAGCAGTTACCTTCTTTCGCAGGAAATATAAATTTAGTCATTCATTATTTTATTTTCTTAAACATAATACTTCTACAACGACATCATTGAATGAAGCATTTGCCTAACATAATACTTTAGTCCTTGCCATTCGACTAACTAAAAGTCACTAACTGCTATAATGCATTGCTTGACCCATATGCCTTGTCTGCATCCTTTATATTTGATTGTATGTTTTCTTTGAATACCTTTCTTTCTGTTGAACTAGAGTACTCACAATACTCAATAATATATTTTGAAATTGGTTTTAAATAATAAGTATTGCGTGTGTCAGGAAGGAGGATATTGTTCCATCTTTCTTAAGAGAATTACTTTATCTGAAGAAATCAATTATTTTATCTGATGGGGCAATAGTGGTAAATTTCCCATTAACCACTTTGGACATTTACAGTACCATTGCCTTGATTAATGGAAAAAAGTCTTCAATGTAGCCATGATGTTATACTGATCAAACATGAATGTTAAGTTGGTTTTTGAATGTTAAATCAACTTGTACAACTACAATTTTCACCTCTTCTTTGAATTCTTTTATTAAAACACAAGATTCCCATGTCTTTTAATAAAAATATGCTTTAAAAATGTGCAAATTTGTTTTCAAGAGCATAAAGGCACTGTTTAAGTGAACTCTTATATCTTTTTTTTTATGGCTTTCTGTCTTCATTCCATTAATCTAATTTTAAATGTGCTAAATTTTATTCATTGGTATTTATATATTTATTTGGTAACAAAATAATTTAGACAAACTTAAAGTAGAAGATATCTTTGTAACAAAACAAACTGGTCCAAACTTGCAAACTTTTGATAGTGATACATTAATATCAATATTTTGCTGAAATTATGCATGCACTTCACTTAACGTCATCATAAGAAATCGCTTTTAAAGATTCTTCTTTTTCCCATTTTGTGGCTTTACTGTAGAAAGAACCCATATAGTGAATAAATAGAAAAGTAGTACCAGTTTTAATTGAAACTCAATGTATCTGTGACATACTTATTAAATTAGAGGGGGAGGGTATTAAGATAGAAAATACAGTTAATAAGTATATATAATATTTATATGTGTTTGAATTTCAATAATAACTGAAAATTAGTTTGTTTAACTGTGGAAAGTTCAGTCAAAATCAGCTAATACAAAAATGTCCTTCCGTTACCACATTGATGTCCTTCCGTTACCATGTTTTTTGTCCTTCCGTTACCGTTAAAAAACATCTAAATTAAAAACAAAATAAAATTGTTGCTGTTTCTAATTAATAAGTGTCATAAGTCTGCTTTGTACAAAAATTCATTAAGTTGTAGACCCAATGGTTTCTTAGTGAGGTGGTTGAAATATAGTATTTTGGTAACGGAAGGACATTTATGGTTTGACTTAATAAGTTATTGATTTCAAGGTTAAAAAATATTTTTTTGCAAAAAAAATTAATAGAAAGGTTAACTACATGAATAAAGTATAAAAGTTAACCTATTTATTTTATTTTGGTAAGGGATTTTAGTCAAGTTATAGTATGAAACAAAATGTAGATATTCCGCACTGCAAAAACATATAGTAAAGAAGTGACTTTGACCTTGATTTTATAAAAGTCATTGTGTTAATTTTAAAAAAATATGTTAAGATTCAAAAAGTTCATATCTTTCTGAAAAAAATGGTATATGACAAATTACTCAAAATAAAGTTTAAAATTTTAAGTGCCATGGTAACATTTTCCCGGAATTCACCTAGTAACAAACTTTTGAGTAAGAATATAAAGACTTGCAATAGTTTTTCTTTACATTAATTCTTATAATTTTTCAACTACGAAATTTAAAAACATATATTTGAATAGTTTTAAATTTATAAACAATCTTTTTATGCTTATTTCACAACGATTATTTGAAAATACACGTCATTGCTGAATTGTTTTAGGGGGTAGTCAGCTACAATAAATATTTTTTAAACTTTTTATTTTAATATATTAAATTTTTTTTTTAGAATTTTCTGTTGAGAGAAACAATAAGGTTTTTAAATATAAAAATAATAACAATCATATGTACAGATCTATAATTTTTTAAAATAAATAAATACATCTATGACAATTACAATTAATAGAATTTAATATAAATATTACACTAAAAACCGTTCAAAATATTAAAGGTAGTTGAATCACTTTTTAAATAATATAAAACTCAAATTCCATTCGAAATGTGTCTGTTAAAGTGCTTTCTTAAATATATTATAAATACTGCAAGGGAAATAATTGTTCCGCAATAAAAACATTACGATAAAAGTTGTTCAAATATCTTTAAAAAAACAAATTCTATATGAAAATGATTACCAACACCTCAGAATTTTACATCCATTACCTAATTTGTTTTTTTGTTGTACATCTAAAAAAATTATCACATAGCGAGTAAATTTTTCGTTGTTGAATTTTTAAATATAAAAATCAATTTTAGAATGTACTAGAAATAAGAATTTATTTAAAATGTTTTTTTTTTAATTATTGAAAGACATAAAACAAGATGAGGTGAAAATAAAACTCCTTACCTTTAATTCCTTTTATTATTTAAACTTTGTTTTTAATAATTCTTTTTTAAAATTGACAAAAATTTATAGTTTTAAACTATAGGGAAGAAAAATCCTTTAATAATTATCTTTAGATAATTAATATTTAAAGACCAAAACCTTCGCACCTAAAACAATCTCTTCGACATTTAGAGTCCGCCATTGATTTGATTGTTCAAATTTCGATATTCTGCCGAAAGGTATGCTGGGTGAGTGACGTCATTCTCAGTACCAAGTCCGATTGGCTCAAAATTCATGAATGGTATTTCTTAAATGTTCTTTCTTGTCTACGAAGAAGAAGAGTTTGTGTTTTAGGGCGCCACCCGTCGATTAAACACTTTACTGCATGAGATAACGCATGTTTTTACGTTTTGTTTTGCTCATTAAGCTGTCAAAGTGGCTTGAAATGTTCTTTCCTTGTTCATTATCTGTAGCAAATTTCTCCAGTTGTGTAATCAAAGATTAAATTACGCCAGGGCAGAGTTTTAAAAGAAGAAAAAGGAAGGTGGTTTGTTTGATAATCGTGTTTCTTAGTTAATTAACTTCTTTTTAATGTGAAATGTTGGGTGCAAATTATTATCGTAGAGCAACTATGCAAAAGATTACAAGCCAATTTAATAAAAAAAGACTTAAAACAATTTCTAATTCTTTAGGATCTGGATCTCTTTAGGATTAGGAGTTTAGAAATTATTAAAATCCACTTGAACTTATTTAAATCCCCCGAGAAAATTTATAGTTTTTTGAAAAAAACTTCTAATCGTCCCAAAATCTTAGTTCAATACGAATCTACAACCAGTGGCAGCGATTAGGGGAGGGGGGGGGGGGGGGGGGGGTCCCGTTTTTTTTTTTTGGATGCTCCCCCTTATTTTTTTAAATTTGCACTTAAAAAAATAATATATTTTGTTACTGAATTCACGAGACGAACCAAAGAAAAATTTCGTATACCAATCTTTTCCAAAATGTTTATATTACTCATATTACATTTACAATTGATTTTAGTTTTTCGTATTATCTTTGGCTATCTGACACAGACATTTAGGCGCCTTAGCTCCTATTTCCGTTGTTACAAAATATTCATCGTTTGACTGAAAATAAAGAATAAATAAAATAAGCAAAAGGAAATATGTCTTGATTTTAGAGAGCGGGGAAAATATTGGCGACGTTTATATTTCAGTGTGTGTTAACAAACGATGTAAATAGAAAATAATTTATTAAAAAAATATTTAAAAAACAAAACAATTTATTATAAAAAGTAATTTTAGCATAAAAATAGTTCCTTATAAATAAAATATATTATAAAGCAGTTCATTTTAAAATTCATTATTAAAATATTAATGAATATCTTTTTTTTTACAATATTTTTAGAAAACCCTACACACCATAAATTAGTTTTTTTTTTTTGGCTGACCACTTACAGTTTACAATTTTTTTAAAAAATCTGAATACGTTGAACCCAATACAATTTTGTTCTAAAATCAGAATAGAATCACTTTAATCTGGATCTGGATCTGGACAATCCATTCCAAATAACAAAAGCCTAAGCATTAAAAAACGAGTACTCATGATACATATAAAAAAAATAGCGAATTCAGTCATTTATCAAAAGTACTACTAATATAACTTTAGGAAGTAAAACGAAGAACTTACCAAATGAGTATAAGTAATTACGGTAACAGATTGCACGGGAGATTATTTTAAACGCAACGTTTTATTGGTAATACTTTGGGAAATGGCTCTCTGTCAGAAATGGATGTAATTGCTCAAGCAGCAAAATTTATCTTCCATTGAAAACAACAGCATCATCGGGAAATATGCATTTTGTTTCTTTTTTTTTGCGTACAAAATTGCCTCTTTCACCAAGTGGTATGGGCCTTGTCACTGGAATGAGATTTTTTGAAATATAATCTCTTGTTCTTTTTGTAGTAGTTGCAAATGTATTCATAATTCCTCTGGTAAAGGAATGAAGCCCAATATGTTTGAGTAAATGTTCTACTACAATCGCTTGAGAAGAAATGAACCATAAATTATAAAAGATTCCATGGTTTTGAGTATAATATTATTGCAAAATAATATATCTGCATTCGATGTTTAATAGTGTTAGTAAAATACCTGATTTGTATGATATCACAAATGAAGTATTCATAAATAAAGAAGTAAAATTCAAGTAACTGAATATATATATTGTAAGTTGAATATATATATAGTGAAATTGAAGTAACTGTGCTTGATATATATATATATATATATATATATATATATATATATATATATATATATATATATATGTGGTGTGTGTGTGTGTGGTGTGGTGTGTGTGTGTGTGTGTGTGTGTGTGTGCGTGCGTGCGTGCGTGCGTGTGTTTGTGAAGATAATAAAAAAACTCAAATATTTTTAACTATATAGGAATTTAGCTGAACTGGTTAAAATAGAGGAGAAACAAAAACGTTAAACATTTAGTTTTTGAAATAAAAGTTATTGGCAGTTAATATGACCTATTTGTATTAAATTATTAAAATTCGATTACTCTAGAAATTTCTTAAAATTCAACATTTAAATGACTCGTATTTATTGGTTCACTCACCCAAGGTATGGGACATTTAATTCGAAATAAGGAAAATAATGTAATAACAAAAGTATTTCAATCAACATAGCTAAAAATACTTTACCAATAATTTTCCACACAAAATAACTAATCTTTAAGTGATAATGAGTTACAGTATTTACAATCAATACTTTTATTTAAGTTGAAGCTTCGAGACATAAATACAAATAAAATATTAATTAAATTTTAGAACCATAAATATACAAATCTGAAAAACGTTAAATTATGGTAATTAACTGTACCAATGCATAAAGATATGCAAACAGAACGATATATTGCAGCAGTCAAGCTACAAAATCAAATAAATTGTCCAATTATACTTCCCTCATTAGTAGCCCCTTATTATTTCCTTTTACAAATGATTATGATTGCTTTCAATGGCATAACAACAACCGGTACGCATCAAAACAATTATAATATCAAGTAGTAATAACAGCAAAACAAACGCAACGGTATACGATAGTCTAACATCTGTGCTATAAAATAAGTATCGAATAACAATTTTACCTTTAATCTGAATCCACTAATTGAGTGAGACTCCGTATACGTCAATTAGTCTACAAAAAGACTGGCAAATATGAATTCTTGGGGTGTCCAAGGCGAGTATTGACGATGATTCCAACCGACACACCAGCAAACTTACGGCGAAGCAGAAAAAAGTTTATAAAAAAAAAAAACAGGACAGTCATTAATAATTCATCAAGTGGGGAAAGCACTAGGAAATCTGATTACATATTCGTCACTCAGGCTATAATGAATCCGAAGGCCGCAAAGTATTTCTACAAACAAAATATTTTATTGGTATTGGTGGCAACCAGACGGAAGAAAACTAGAAAGGGGAAAAAAAGGAAAATGGCTGAAAATAAAATCGAATATCGAAAAAGTAAGGAATATATTTTTTCATCGTTTTAATAAGATAGTCGATAGCCAACAAAATAAAAGAAGTATGTAACATAATTGGAAAACACAATAAAAATACTAAATACTCATTGGAAGAATATTTATTTCCGAAAGATGTGTATAAAAAATATAATAAAATCGTATAGATCAAGGGAATGCTTCCAAATAGATCGTAAATCTCCACAAAGCAATATATAAGGATTAGATTGATTAAATATATTAATTTTTCTTTCGATCTATAAAATTACAATTACTTCGGAAAGTGGACATTAAAACTCAGCATTCAACCAATATATTCGTTTTGGTAGAAAAAACGATTATAACTTTCTAAATTTAAATTAAGTTTTCTATTGGTTTTTGCTGTTTTATAAAATGTATCTGAGCAGTTGCATTTCTAATCATTTATATATTAGGTTTTTTTTATCCGTGTCAAATCTCCAAATCAATTTTGTAAGCCATTTAAATGGAAAGTATTTTCGGAAAGTAAAACAAATTTAAGGAAGAAACATTTGCGTAATTGCTTTTATTTTTTCGAATTATACATGTCCTCGAAGTTTATTAAAATGTGTCGCGAGGTCTTGTAAATAAAAAAATTAAAAGTTTTTATAGATGCAAAATTTTAAGTAAAAAATGATTGTCTTTACTTCTTTACAACTATTCTACTACGTTTATTTTATCGTGATTCAATCGTTTGAAAGGATATTGACTGTAACATAAAATCTTCGTGAAATTTAAGCAGTAATATAAGAATCGTGTTGACAAACATCACACAAGTTTTTTTCTTCCCTCAAAATCTATGCCCTAGAAAATGACTAATTTGTGTTTTCATACCTTTCTTCAAAACTATTGAATAAATTTGACTAAAATTTAGTATTTCGATTTATTTTAGAGGTAATTAATGTGATAAGAGCGTTAAAATTCCTGTGAATTTCGAAAAAGGCAGCTTGAACTGCGAAAACACATCATTGTAACCAGTGGCGGCGATTGGATGGTAAAAGTGGGGGGGGGGGGGCAAGATCAAGATGAAACAAGTGTGTGTGGAGCGGGGAGGGGGGGGGGGGGTAATAAAAATTTTGAACACAAAAACAATAAATATTGCACATTTATATTTACTCTCTATTTGGAGTTATTTGAATGAAATAATACCAATTTAAAATAGGTACGAGACGCCCAGGTCGACTATTAACCCATTTTCGATTATTTTCCAATTTTTATTTTTATTTTGGAACGATACGGACTGTTGTAATGAATCTAATTAACATTCTTATTGACCGACCTCTAAAGGGATAGGTATCCTTTCCATTGGTGTCAGTGTTGAAAAAGAAATGGAGGAAATTTTCTCTCCTCACCCTCCCAATCCCTAGAAAATTTCCTGCACCATTTACAATTCTACATTTGTGGTCTGACTTTTGGGACCCTGAGACAAATTCTTACAGTTTACAGGCACATGGGTATAGATTTTATGGAGGTTGAGTGATTGATTATTTCATAGGGGTTCAGTGACTGAGCAACGAATTTCTTTAGGCATCTATCCCCCTCACCAAGAGGAGGGAATCCTTAACCCCACAAAAATTAACAAACATTTCTCACAAACCCCACCAATTTTTTTTATTAAAAAAATTATTAAATTTCGTTCAAGTAAACTTGAATACGTTGGCAGATAAATAACATCAACAATTATCATTGTCATTAACTATATTTAACAGTTGTCAATAACTATTTTTAAAATTAATAAATCACTCCCTAATTATGAAATCAATTTAGAGAAATTTAAAGTTTGAGATTCCTTATAATATATGTGTGGTAACGGACAATGAAGCCGCCTTGTGCCAGCTCAAGTGTTGCCCTCGTTATATATGACCAATGTTCAAAAATACGAAGCATTGTTCCCGGGTATTGTTCCTTGGAGATGGGTCCCGAACCCGAACTGTCGGCAATAGCCCAATCTGCAGCTCTAGTGCTACGTTATTTAACCAAATCAAACTTTCCGATCTAAATTCCTACCTCAACAAGGCTGAACATTCCCAGTTCCAGCTTATATACATTTTCAACATTTTTATAAATTATGTAATATTAAACAGTTCTCTCAAAAGTATTGGTTTATTGCAAGTATTTTCCAATACAGTATCCGTTCAGAGGTCAAATTTAATCTTACAAGTTAGGCAATTTCTAATCTTCCCTCGCTTTCATTTGCAAATAATATTAATTTTCTTCGGACATAACACGGATTTCCAACACGGATTTGTAAAATTCTAAACCAAAATCATAATAATAATCACAGGATCTCATTGTCGGATAATTATTACTATTCTTTTTAAATGGATATTTTGGGAAAAGTAAAAACATTTCAAACCTCCGTGTATGAATAAATCAATCTTTAAACAAAAGTTTTCAAAATATATCTATTCACGATTAAATTAAACTGTACCTTCGTTACACATTATATAAAGTGCAATAATAGTCGAAATTTACGAATATCAATGATTACTGAAATGCGAATATATTTTCCAATAATAGTTTGAAATTAAATTATAAATTGAACAATTAATGCTAAATTAAATTGAAGAACAATCGCATAATATGAATGATGTAAAATATTTCGAAATATGATATATAACTGCTAAAAATCAAGATAATGGTATATTTAAACGTATACTTGCGCGATTTTCAAAATTCTGTGGCGTAGATTGCAAACAAACAGACAAGCTTTCTTGAATGGAAACAGTAGTGCTTGTATTGCTGTCATGTTCAACTTCGCATTTGTTCTTTTTATTAAAGTAATTTAAAACTGAATTTTGCAAAATTCGCTTCATTTTGCTAAAAAGCAGAGCAGACGAAGATCAAAACAAACACATTAATGGCTAACTCATGACCCCTTCCCTCCAACTAGATTTATGGATTACGCAATTGTTCGGCGCCAATAGATTACACAATACTACATTTTAACGCATTTTATTAAGACCGGATACTATTTTAATGTAAAAAAGTTGCAGATAGTCATAAATAAAAGATCTATTTTTAGAATTGAAGTTGCATTTTTCTATGTGAAGAAAATATATGCTATTTCTTTTTCCGAAAAAAATAAAAACAGAATGAGTAATGGTCCTGGAATGAATAGGAATGAGGCGCCAATCAATGGATTATGCTATAGTCGGGGACACCCTAAGTTGAACCTGAAGCCAAAGGTACGATGAGTAAACAAGCTCGATTGAGACCCTGATTGGCTAAAAAAGAAACATCCGCTGATTTAAAAACAAATGGAAATGTATCAGAGTCGTCATATTTGGCGTCGTTATCGCCTTTTTTCTACTGCTTTTATGTGAAACTGATAACACGGGATGGGAATGAGTCATTACGCTTAGCTGAGGCTGAGGGTCCCGATTTGTGTACAATGTAGATTTAATAAGCAGAAGTACAATAAACAAATTTGTAAACTAAATTAGAGATGACACTTTTTGATGAAAATAAATTATTTCAAATATCGCACTATTTAAATCATTTGTAAAACTATTATAAACTATTTATTTCGAAAAACTACAGAAATGATATAGTTAAAAAAGTTAATCGATTTAACTTGATTTGCATATTGCAATGTATCTTTTTGCATTGATTTAATTTGACAATTTTTCTTAAAAGGAAATATTTTATTAAAATGTATTACTTTGATTCCACATTCGAACTCGTTATCTGTGGGTTAGACGTTTTTTTTTTTTTTTTAATGGCGTAGGGATCATAATCGGAAGGTTGCGAGTTCCGTTTCTCGTCGTCCATCCATTCGACGTGTATCCGTCGTGGATTAAATGTTCTCGCATTCATTCACAGATCTGCGATGGCGGCCTAGTTGAGGTTGAAATCAAATGGTTAAAAGTTTGATCCTCAGTCTTGGGAAGAGCAGAGTTTTCGTAATCGGAGGGTTGCAAGTCCGATCCCAATTTTTGAAAGTGTGCCGAACTTGTAATCAGGAAGGTACGGGTCCGTTTTTTGAATTTCTAAGGAAGAGCAGAAATTTCGTAATCGGAGGTTTGCAAGTTCGATCCTAGTTTTTAAAAGAGCGCAGGAATCGTAATCGGAAGGGTGCGAGTTCCGTTCCTCATGGTTCACCAAACATTCGCCGTGTAGAAGGAAATGGTGCAGGTTAAATCTATTAGGATTCAAATGTTCTGATATTGATCAGATCCCGTGATGGCCTAGTCGGAATAGGGTTTTCGTAATCGGAGGGTTGCAAGTTTAATTTTAGTTTTTGAAAGATTGCAGAGATCGTAATTAAAAAGGTGCGATTTCGTTCTCAAAGTCTCGGGAAGAGAAGAGTTTTCGTAATCGAAGGGTTTCACGCTCGGTCCCAGTTCCCTTCTATCTCCAATTATTTTCTTTTTAAACCGAAATTGATTTATATTTTCTGATTTAGTCATTTTTTATGTAATCATTTTATGATGAAATCATTTTATATTTATTAACCTTGTGTACTGCGGTATTTATTGTTTGGCGTAGCATATCCTTAGAAGCACTTGTGGTCATTAAACCGAACCAATCAAATCAATAAATCCTAATTTTTGAAAGAGTGTCAATATCGTAATTAGAAAGGTGCAAAGTTCGTTCCCAAAGTCTTGGGAAGAGCAGGGTTTTCGTAATCGGAGAGTTGCACGCTCGGTCCCAGTTCCCTTCTTATCTTCAATTATTTTCTTTTTAAACCGAAATTGATTTCTATTTTCTGATTTAGTCATTTTTTTATGTAATCATTTTATTATAACACATAGTTTCCTGAAGCATTAATATTAGACGCCATTCGATTTAACCAAGTAAAAATATTATTTAGTTCACACCAAATCAGAAATAGATTTGAAAAATGTAAGATCATATAATAAAACAAAATTTTAAGATATTCGTGAGAGTAAAAAAGGCGCCAGAAGAAAAAAGAAAGAAAAAACAGCGCAGACGAAAGAGAAAAAGAAATCACAATTCGTATTTAGCTCGCCAAATTAAAGGGTTACTGCACTCAGACGATACGGAGCTTTTCATTCGTTGAAAGTGGAATTACGTAGCAGTTACTTAAATACAAAAGTACATATAAATGTGAAACTAAAAACATTTTAATTAGAAAATTATATGAAGAACTTTCGAATTCCATTGAAAGTTTTGTTTTTTGTACTGTCGTTTGATCGTAATTACTATATTATTTTGGAACTATATTTCGTTGCGGAAGGATCAACTCCTACAGCATAAACGTATTAGGTCAACTTAGGTTGTCCCCGACTATAGAGTAACTGTCTGTCTGGAAATTTGAAAACAAAGCTCCTCAATTTAGATAGAGAATTGAATTTATTTTATTTTTTAAATGTTGAATTTTTTTAAAAAAAATAACGATACCACATTCATTTAAAAAAAATAATTTCACTTGACTTTCAATGGAAGGGGTTTGAACCTCCCCCCCCCCCCCCCCCCCCCCCCCCCCCCACCTACATGCCTGTGGTAGTGGGAGGAAGTTGGGGTTCAAAATGTTTCCTTTGTTCGGCAATGCAATAGAACAATTGACTGGTAATATAGTTTTAAAAAGTGCAATATTAAAAAAGTGCGGGGGCAACCGCCCCCCTTGCCCCCCCCCCCGAATCGCCGCCACTGATTGAAACTGTCGACTCGATTGACAATTTCTATGCGTAAATTTCATTTACCTCAATCTTAAACCCTCCAAAAATACATTACCATATTATTATTAAAAACGAGCTTTTAAGCAATTTCTAAATAATTGAAATAGAACAATGACGTCCCTAATGTTCTATTTTTATGATAATCTAGCTATCAAGAGCCACTTTCATCAGTAACTTGTATACCAAATTTGGTAATTGACACACATAGTAAACACATATGGAAACCAATTATTAAAAATAACTTTATTGGACTCAAGGGACTTCAAAACATAAAAAAAAATTTCATCAAAATGTTAACATGAAAACACTACTTTTATTACTTTATATTTCATATAAGGGTAATTCAACAAGTAAAAATTTACTTATTTTGTATGAACGGAGGGAAATTGATTTCGAATTAATATATCACCGTAGTTAACAATGTGCAATTTACAGGAATAAAGTATCGTTTTCGCAGTTTATAAAATGAAAAATCGCTCATTAGTCCAAACCATCTCCGATTACTCACGTTGTAAACAAAGTTGTCAATTAAGAATATGCTGGGTAAGTTATTTTTAATTAATTTTTGCTACAAGGCTGCGAAACGGTCAGGACGAGGCTCAAACAATAACTTATTGGAAGAATCAAGTTTCTCCATTGCATTTTTTTTTAAACTGATGATTTGTGGTACTTTTTTAAATAGAAGGGGTAAAATCGGAGAATTTTTGCACAAGCGAATGGATTAAGATGTTGTCTGGGGAAACGGATGTAGGAAACGGTGTAGTTTTTTTTCTATTTTCTTTTTAAACCCATTTTAAATGTAATCTGCTATTAAAATAAAAAAATCATTCGCAAGTCGAAGTAGATAAACAGCAAGAGCAAAAACTATTTGTTTGGCAACATAAAAATTAATTCTATAAGAAGAAAAAAAATATTTATATACGTTTAATATTTCAACAATGCTATGGTAATAAAAAACACCACTAAATCACTTAATAAAATAGTGGGACACAGCATGACTGCTTTCAATTGGCTTCAACGCGCCCATAGAGGAAACAAGGTTTGAACCTTCCAGCAGTTACAGTTAGAGTTCAGTGGTTGCGAATATCGCTTTTTCGTTTATTTTAATGTGAACAAACCGAAAACGTTTGTTGTTTCGCATTCCTTACATAACACTAACAACAAACATTCAAATTACTTTTTTATAATTACAAAAAGGTCGTTACTGTTACTATAATTTTCAAATATAACTTTACAATATCATATTGCAACATTTTATCCAAAGGGAATAAAATAGTATAATTTTAAATATATTATTTTTGAACTCAAATGTGTATTTTATCATTTACATAATTTTATTTTACCATGCTACCCTTATGATACTTCTAGACACATATCAGTTAAGGGCAGTTAGTAAATTTATTAAATATAGATACTATTAGATCTTATTAATATGTATTGATATTTAAATTGAATTTTGTATATCGTTAACCAATACATTTGAACTCAAAGTAAAAGAAAGCATTTACTTTCATATTAAATTAAGCTTAGTTCGGTAAAATGTCACTATTCATTGGAGATATCAATGATTTATGGACAAGGTTAGTGGTTGGTCACACCCCAAGTAATTTTTTTTAATCAGTTAGTCAAAAATTATACAATTACCTAAAATAGAATTTTATTTCATAATTATCCATAAGTAATTTAGTAAAAGAGCATTCTAAAATTAAATATCACTAATTTTAAAAAATATGTATAGTTTATCTATTAAAATAGCATTTACAAAATATTACTATACTCGGGGACAACCTAAGTTGAACCTAAAGCAATTGAATATTTATACATATCATAGCTTCCGCTTCAGGATCAACTTAAGATTGTCCCCGACTATAACACATTAAAATTTTCACAGCAAGATAGTTGTCTTTCTAAATTCTTTTTAATCTCACATACAAAAAAAAAACCTATACATATTTATTCTCGTTAATCTTGCAACTACTAACTAATGTATTTTCTAAAACAATTTAAACCAAGTGAGCATGAAAAAATTAAACACAGGTAAGTATTACAGGAACATAGTACTCTCCTAATCAAAACTAATTAACCATGGAAATATTAGAATAATATTTGCTTTCACTAAAATTATGAGGGGGGGCTTTCACTAAAATTATAGGGGGTTGGGGGGAGTAGTGCCCTTCCATACCGGATTCCCACCGTATATTCCAGCAATGCTAAACTTAAATGATCGAAAAATGCCGGATTCCAGAATTAATCTAGAAGTCGTATCCCCAAAGAGGTGAAGGGGGGCTGAATAGAGAATTAACGCGAGGGAGAGAAGTATGCCGGATATGAGCCGGATCGTGTCATAGATCATTATTACCGAACCCCCGGACGCTCGAGGAATGGTGGAGTCAGGACGACGAGGCATAAATATTCTTTGTGGATATTAAAAAGCGCATTGATTTATGTGAGGTCAAATGATAATCTTTTTTTAGGAATAACATTTGAAAGTTGAAATATATACCATCATGAGTTTCTGTTGTTGTTTTGTTTAATAGTTTAGGGAAAGGTGAAATTGGTTTATTTGGGAAACGCGTTTATATTAGTAAAGTAAATAATAATGGTAGTATACAAAGATTTGAAAGAATATTGAAATATTAAGTTTGTAAAAAAAAATTGGATATTATTTGTTATGTCTAATATTGTTTGTGCGTAAATTTTTTAAAAACATTTCTTTTCAATGAATCTATTTATGCTATGTAGCCATACAGGGATTTGGATCCGACCACGGAATTTTGTGTGTGGATATTTTACATAAGAAACATGGTTTGGACAAATGCAGCACTATACTCGGGGACAACCTAAGTTAAACCTAAAGTATTTGAATAATTATACATATCGTAGTTTCTGCTTCAGGTTCAACTTATGTTGCCCCCGAGTGTAGTAGTTAAAAGTAAATTTGCCATTTCTTTGTTGTGATAATTCATAACAAAAAGAATTCCCTTTAGACATAATACAAATGGCCAGTTAAAATTTAAGTTATGCACTACTGAATAAAGTAATAATTAGATTAATGAAAAGTCACATTAACCTACCTAAAACATGAGATCAAAATAATTTTTTTTTTTTTTATTAATCCATCAACATTTTAAATTTTTAAGCATTCACAAATAAAGGCAAGTAATATTTTTTAAAGGTCATATTAGTGAGAAGTAAAAAGGTTTTCTCTTAACAATATAAACTTTTTTACATTCTTCTAAATTTGAAAACAAATTATAGACAACTCATGCGTTAAATTTATGTTTAGCTTTTTTAAAATATTTAATTTTTATATTTCCATTTAATGCTGTAGTACATTTGTATCCATAAAATATTTAATAGCCCCCTAGTGGATTTCTTGTATCATTTAAAGAGAATGAATTCAGAAAAGTTAATTTGCGTAAAAAATGGAACATTAAGAAAAATGGAACCTCAATTGAACGATTATTATTAAAAAAATAATAAATTGCACATTGTACAACTGTGAGGGAATTAATTTTGAAAATATGAAAACGAAAAACTTTATATTATTGTAAAGTTCTTTCAATAAAAGCCGACAATATGATAAAAATTCAAAATAGTTTAATAATCATGGGTTAGCTTTTTATTATAAACACTTTATATTGTCTATGGAATTAAGAAGACTTTTTTTACTAACATCTTTTATACATTTCCCTTTTATTTAAACGCCTATAAATAATGTTTTTAAATTTAATTAAAAAAATTGTATTGGAATACATTCATTGATAAAATAGTAAAGATATGAAACTGCTATACGTATTTTAATAAAAATGAATTTAAATATATAAATTTGAATATATCAATGGGTAAAATAGTTTTAGTTGAATCGTTCATATATTTTTGAGGTGTTTATATGATTTGAAGTGTAATAAAATCGACCACGATTAAATGGTTGTGACATCTAATTGGAATCTACGTCCATTATTAAATATTTTTTAAAAAAACTTTTTGAAGAACAAATAAACAATTAATAAAATAATCTTTTTTAAAAAAGGAAAACCGACTTTAAGAAAAATGCGCTAAAGAGTAAAAAATAATTTTTAATTTTACGAACAAGTTGAGAAAATTGAGATATTTAATATTAATTTTAAACTTATTTCAAAATTTTGAAATCGGCGCTAAAATTTAGGTATGTTTTCTGTAAATTGGCACCAACTTCTAAAAGTTGTAATAAGTATAAAATTGCTATTAAGTAATTCAAGTTTTTTCAACTTTTTCGTAAAATTAAAAAAAAAAAATACTTTTTAACGCATTTTTCTTAAAGTCGTTTTTCGTTTTTTTTTTAAATATATTGTTTAGTTTCTAATTTAACAATGGGCTCCGCCCACTGCTATTATTCACTAGGAAAGTCAAGTTGTTATACTCACTTTTTTTTCCACGCCACGGATAGTTTAATTTGAGTATATCCGGTTTAATTTAAATGCTGGGTAAACGAAATTCCATTGCTCCATCCAACAAAGAAAATATTTTGAAATCGGAGAAAAAGTTTAAAAACAGTAGTTTGGTTAATCGATATTTCCGGATAAATAAAAAGCGGATAACTAATTATTTTTTGAAGCTTTTGCCAAAGTAGATTTTTCTCTATCCAACAAAAAAAGAATTTTCGAAATCGGTCACTATTTCTTTTCAAACGGTCCGGTTAATTGAAAATTCAGGGTAGTTAAATGCCGTATAACCGGGATATTTTTTTTCATAAGGTGCCCAAGTGAAACATCCCCGAATTGATAACCTCTCTCCTTTGGCGCACTTTCTGTAAATTTTAGTGCACTTTTAAGTCGGTTAAAAACTGCATGTTTTTGTGGGCTAAAATCGGTTCTATCACAAATAAAAAATGAACTTATAATGGTTATGGGGGAAAAGTTTGTAGTTATTCTAAAAATTAACAATGAATTATTTAATTCAATAATGCCACTCATGAAAAAGGAACCGCTACCACAAAACAAATATTCGATTCAATCAAAATTATTGCCTAATTAAGATTACAGAAATTTTGTTATCTGGATTCCTTAACTGGATGCACATTGCTTTATTACTAAGACAGTCATATTTAAAAAGACATCGATTGAATTATATACAGATAAAGAATCTTTAGTTAAGTTCAAAGTTTACTTTAAACGTTTTCCAATAATTAAAATATATATAAATTTAAAACGTTATTAGAGTAAATCAAAGATCATCCACCGGCACATTAATTGAAATTTCATGTTACTGATGTCTTTTTGTTGCCCGTCTTCTGTTACAAGTTGTGAAAAGTTTCTGGATCATTTATTCGAGTTAGCGGGCCTGTAGGATTTTATGCTTCGATGGCAGTGACTATCTCTGAGTACGGCTGATGATTACGATCAACAAAAGGTAATCCCCCGATCGTCTCAGGTAAGGCGTTAAATGCCGTGTTCCACTTCCTTTTCAAAAGAAGGAAAAAAAATGACCATTCATTAGAGGGGTTTATCTTAGGTAAACTGTTAAAAATAGGTTGTTTAAGATCAAGGTTTATTCCTGCCCTAAATTGTTTATTAGTGGAGCTAGTAATTATTTTAACGTATTTGTACCTTTTTTTTTCTGTTGTTAGAGATATTCCATTTACTATCACCGAAAATCTTTACTTATAAAATAGTACACTTTGTTGAACAAGTCTAATCCTTCCAAAAATATGAAGATTTCGTATCCAAGCCACAGGACTAGTCTAAATTATTTTTCTGTGTCAATATTATTGACTTACGTGACTCAGCTGCACCAGTGGGATTCGACATCTGTTGAACACTGTAAGTTAAATTAAAGGGAAATAATTATCTTTAAGGTTCATGTTGTCAAAGAATGGAGAGGCGGAAAGAAAGGTGACACTTTGTGGTTGGATACCAGAAGAAAAAAAGATAATGCTTAAAATTAAAGATATAGTGAAATGTTAGTAGGAATATGCAACAAAGATTAGTATTCGGGCAGCCTGCGCAAAGACCTTAAGAAGCTGGTGTTAAGAACATTTATAGATCTATTTTTTAATCGATGTTTCAATGGTTGGTTGGTTAATTAACGTCGCACTAGAGCTGCACAGTGGGCTTTTGGCGACGGTTCGGGTCTATCTCGAAAGAAAGACCCGGGAACACATACACATTCACACACACATGCACCTCGTTATTTTAGAACCATGGTCAGATGACGAGGAAACACCTGAACTGGCCCCCAACGTCTTCAATAGACATCGGGACTTTGGAAACCGATCAGATTTATCCTGCACCAGTCCCGTATACACGCCGTTCATTTTTGCGGATATTCTGGACGAATTTTCTAGTATTTTGTAGCGAAGCTGGCAACTCTCCGATCACAGATGTTTCAATGAGTTATTTTAAAAGAAAAATAAATTTAATATTTTGGTTGTTTGTTTGGTAGGTGTTATGTTATAGAATTATTGTGTGCCCCATAATGACAAAATACAAAGCGAAAGTTACCAGCATTTTGAAATGCTGAGCACCACAATGAATATCCCAACCTTCTTTTAAGATTCGAACCCGAGTCGTTCGCATGAAAGAATCTCTGAGCTACAAGATGGTCTCCAGCTCCACAATCAAGAATTAAAAAACATAATGAACACGATATATCCGTTTTAAAACAACTTGTATAAATTGATGTGGGATTTCTTACAAACAGAATGATTGAAAAAAACTTTCTTATCGTCCCCCCCAAAAAAATACCGCCAAAGCTGAAGGCTTCTTCTAGAGCAGGATGAAAACGAGGTCCAACTAAACAGCGAAAAGCAATAAGCTCATTATATAAATAACCCAAACAACCGCCTTGATCAAACAGGAACCGAAACCATATTACTTCCCAAGACAAAATAAAGAACAAAAGCAACGAGCTTCAAGAACACATACATTCGCATTCTCATCTCGCCTTGAACCTCAATATAAGCCCCAGCACGGGGCAACAGAATTATTAAGTTAGTAGCGTGGGTGGTTCAAGAAGCAGAGAGGCCGACCCTGTTCTCTGTTTGTGGACGACAGACCCGGAGTCCTCGCAGGATGGGGTAGCTTTTAAATGAGACTAAATGGGCCTGACAAGGTGGAAAAGCGATAAACATGGCGGCTCATAACTGACTCATATGCGGGAATACGCGAGGGGAATGGGGGAAGCATTCTTGTGGAGAAGTTCGTGCGAGATGGAGATTGTGCATTAATGGATTCGTTTGAGTGACGGAGTTTTTAATTGAGATTAATGTTCGAAAAGACTTATGTCGCAGAGCTTAAAATAAAGGAAAAAAAATCTTAATTGTATTATAACCCTCTAATGCCCGCTGTAACAAATTCTTTCATGGGTGAATATGTTCTACTTAACTTAAATTATTTTGGGTCAAATTAAAATTTAAAACATCATTAAAACAACTATATCGATGCCTTAGTGCATAAATATGGGGGGGGGGGGGAAATCGATTAATATGTCAGGACAGATATTTGAAAGTTTGTGGTGATCTTATAAGGAATGAGAAAAAGAGGAGTATCTCTCCGACAATTAAAATAATTATTTGTCACTTACAGTAATTAGGTCCTATATATACAACAATTAGAAGATTCAAATTAGTTTAACACATCTGTGCATCGATATTTTATTCTTCTTAAAATGGTAGAATGTCTGCTATTTTCAATTATCATGGGAGTATTATAGATTAATCATTTATTTTTATAATTCACCTATAATTTTCTAAATAATTATAAACCATCTACTTATGACCCGAAACATATCTGCTATTCGCTTCACTTATATGACTTTGAACACATTTTTATTATTTTCTTATATCTGTCAATTCAATCATTAAGAGTAATTGAATGTATATTTAATGATGTTATAATAATGAACAACGAACTTAGCTATATTTCAGCTTAAATATTAAATTAACATGTAATAGCACATATATTGCAATAAATATTACAGTGTTTAAGTATATATACTAATGATTTAATATCCCTATTTTCTCATAAAATATTATCTCGCTAATTATTTTATATGAACTTATAATAAACATAATACAAGTTGAATGTATTCTATTACTCCGATTTTTTTTCACATATTCTAAAATAGGGTGCCAGGAACATATAAGCAAAGGATACATTTTTGTATTTTTTGGAATGAATAGGGCATGAGGTATTAAATATTTTTAATAAAATAATTAAGATAAATATTTGAGATCCGAATAAGATGTCGGGAAGGATGTGGCGCAGTAATTGAATTTTACAGTTTTATTGTCCTTGTGCTTAAATGGTAATACCTATTAAAATAAAGCAAATTATTAACACTCATCAAACCTTTCTAGTTATGCTATTATTAAGGGAAAAAAGTCTGAAAAAATAAAGTTTTAGTGTGTGCTCTAAGTGGACCATTCAATAAATGGCATTGGGGCACAATTGGACCTGTATTTGTTTTAGTTATAAACCATATTCGGGTTCTAAATTAACATATAACTTTTATTACACAGATAAAATATAAACAAACCTTCAAAATTGTTTTTGTATTTAGAAGCCGAACTTATATAGGATGAATGTACTAATTACCGACCAGTTTAAGACCAATTTCTGACCAGTGCCAAATGTGTGACTATTGAATTCACATGAGACTGTAAAATAAAATTTACCTAAATTTGAATAGCCTATGAGTAACATTGTTTGAAGAGACTTTTAAAAACATAATGAAATGCAGTTGGTTTTAAATAAATTTACCAAATGGTCGGTAACTGGTATTTTTTCGGTAACTGGTGCATTCCCACTATAATAAAATAATTAAAAAATATTATTGAAAGTCACCATCAAAATAATAAAATTAGTATTAAAATTTTTAAATGAAATGTTTAAAAACACATTTAAAAGTGTCAAAATGTTAATTTTCCCAACACTTGAACAATGTCAGTGAAGGAGTCAATATAAATTTCAATTGAAATTACATTAGTTATTGGAAATTTATCTATATAAAACACATAATTCAATGCATGATTTTTGCTATACTAACAAGTTCCTGATTTTTGCTATTCTAAACAAAGTCAATAAAACTCATAGGTAAATTTCACCAAGGGTATGAAAAGTTTTTGAAAAACTAGTTTAAGGCAGAATTTGAGCTACAAATATACACATTCGTTACTTATGTCAAAAACAAGTTTGCTCAGAATCAAAATTTTAATTAATTCATTCGTAAATAGTAAACATTGCTAGTTAAAAAAAAATCAAGGAAAATGTTCTAATCAGATTTTGCGTTAATCAAATTTCGGTATGCATTTGTTACAGTGGCGTAGGAACTTCTTTTTTTCAGGGGGGGCTGAATTTTTTTTCAATATATATATTGTTATACAATATAAAATAGTACGGAGTTGCGAGCTATTAAACAATTAAAAAACAATCAATGCTTTAAATGTTTACAAACAAGTGTTTAACTAGTTAAATGTTTAACTTGTATCCGTTTTTGTTTGGACAGCTTTAGAACATAAAGTAACCAGGAAAAGGTTAATAGTAATTTCAAATGTCCGTATTGTACGCTAAAATATGAATTTTTTCAGATTTGAGGAATTCGTCTCTATTTAACTTTCTTTAACAAAATCTAATTTTCTAAAAGAAGAAATTTCAACTATATAAGCTGTTTAGAAAATAGTGCATGAATCTGATGGTTTATTATTTCAAAGGGAATAAATTACGGGAAATACGATTATAATTTATGAAATGTCCACAAATAATATTTTTTTATTTAAAAGCGTATTTTTTAGATTATTCTTAAAATTACTCTTTAAAGCTTTAGCGTTGTAGCTTTCAAAGCAAATTCGCCCACTTTAAAACACGTTTAGAATAAATAAGGGACGCTTTCTTTCGAATGCCTCTTTGTAGGAATTCTCTATTTCTAAAATTTGTTTTTTAAGTATTTTTTTTTTTAAAAAATAGTATAATATTAGGGGGGGGCTGAGCCCCTTCAAAACAATTCCTGGGGGGGGGGCTCGAGCACCCCCAGCCCCCCTACTTCCTACGCCTATGATTTGTTAGCTTTGATTATTTGATACTCTTTCTCCTGTACTTCAGTTTTATTTGCAACTAAACCTGAAGTATATGAGGAAAGTTTTTAAAATTTATGCAGTAAACATGAAAAGAGTTATTGCCTTAAAATAACTAAGTGAAATAATGAATAACATGAAGACATTTAACAAAGGTAATAGAACATCTTGTTGATGTTATAAACAATGATTAAAAATTTACTTTTTATATATTAATATCCAAAAACTTAAAAGTGAATTTTTAATTAACATTATTTCACATTTTAAAGAAATGGTGTCTTGGCAATATAGTTTCTTCACTTCATAAAGACTTGTCAATGTAATTTAACAGAGACGTTGGAAGCACATTAGCATTTTATATGCCAGAAAAG
Organism: Troglohyphantes excavatus; assembly: GCA_963932185.1. Lineage (NCBI taxonomy): Eukaryota > Metazoa > Arthropoda > Arachnida > Araneae > Linyphiidae > Troglohyphantes > Troglohyphantes excavatus. Next base: position 31,490,238 of record OZ010669.1, on the reverse strand, counting down.
AGACAATTTTAAATAATTTAAAAGTTTAATTGTTGTTGAATTAAAATTTTTAGTGCGAAGTAGACTTTTCTTAAGCCTTTAATTTCATCTTGTAACAATTTGTATTTGGGAATATTTATATTTTGAAATTTAAAGTTTATTGGATTGCTAGCATGATTACTAAGAATGGTTTTAAGCTATTAAGTATTTCAAAGAATATTTAAAAAGTTTAGTAATTCTATTTTCTTTCCCAACCATTCTATTCTGACAAGAGATCGTTTTTGTGTAGGGAAATTTAAAAAAAATGATGTGCTGAGATAATAGAATTAAAATATTTCAAGAGTACACACTGTCACCATACAATTGGCCTCCGACATATTATTGACGTCGAGGTAAGCTATTAATCAGGAAACCTGAACTGTTTTCAATCTTATTTTTATATTGTATTCAAACCACGTTCTTTCAGATTTAGTTACAAGCACTTTAAAACACTAAGCTAAAATAATAAACACTGGAGTGAAGACTCCCATTGGGGGAAATGTATTTTATGTGCGGGTGAATACTATTTGGGTGAGAAGTTTAAGCAAACATATTCTACTTTGGCTTTTGCACCGTTAGTCATGTTGCATCAGTCTTGAGTATTGGATTAATTCATTTTCTTATTTCTTTTTATTGTAATTAAGAAAGCAAGTCTGGTAAAATATTAAATGTGTAACTTAATGTATTTTTGAATCCAAGAAATGTGGTCTTAAAACTAGGATGCATGCACTTCATCACATTACAAACACAATGTGAAAGGACTATATTTTCTATCTTGGCTTAAAAAGGTGTAAAGTGGTCATCACGCTTAATATTTCCGTCAGTAATTATTATAAGAGCTTTAAATTGAAAATGCAAGTGCACATTAATAAGAAAAATTAGCAGTCAATTCAATATTTTTTTTAAATAAGAATATAGATAGAAATAAACTAAAATGTTAAGATTTTTAATAAATGCATAAGCGAATAACTTTTATAAATACTTTATTTCTTTATCCCAAAAATATAAAAATTAAACAGTTCGTTTTACAAAAGTAATGTTTTTACTTGTTCAGGAGACCTAGGTAATAAAAGCTGTGTTTCTAGATAGCCGTTGCTTGGCAAGTTCACTGCTTCGTAGATCTGAGTATAAGCATTGCATAGAAGTTCCATAGACCGCTTTCTTAACGTTTGTCTAAGATAATAGAAATAACAATTAGGAAATCTTTAGGAAAATGTAACAGTTTTCCAACAAAAAAATTCACAAGAAATAGACTAAAAGATATTTTTAAATTGATTTAGTCATTACCTTAGAGAAGCAGATAACAAGAGAATGCTTTGAGGTATGGTCAGAGAGTCTGAGGCAGAAAGGAAACTATCAAGCTTTTTCTATAAAGATAAATATTTTAAAATTATTCAATAAAATACAGGAAAATATATTGTTAAAATACATTTGTTTAGTCACACTTATGAAACATACTATTTATACACAAACTATACATTTTTGTTATGAATTTACAAGTACAAAATTTTAGAAATAAAAAAAAATCTTATTAACAACAATGCTCTAATATCTATCAGAATACACTTGCCGGGATATGTTATATTGCTTTAAAACTCTCCACAACAATACTCCACTTACACTCTGCGAGTGGTTTACTTTGAAGTACTGCATCATATTGATAATTGATACATATTTTAGCAAGGGTACTTTTGGTCATTTAATGGTCACAGGTGTCAAACTCGGAAAAGTGAAATAAGGAAATGTTATATTGAAAAAAAAATTTCTTCACTTAAAATAGATAATCTCATTTTACTAACACATGTAAAAAGTTTACAAACATTAAATGAAAAAATACATATAACTGACATACATAAAAGTTGTTTTATAGTTTTAATAAAAAAATTAATTTATTTTTCTAGGATGATATTTTTTTGGAATTTTATTTATGGCAAAAGATATAGATATTTCTATTTCGCAAAGAATATTATCACAGAGACAAAAAACTCTAAACTGCTAAAACAGTGAAAGTTCCATCAATATCTGTTGTTTTTGTGCGACTCTCAACTCTCAAACATAAACAAACAGTAATAAATTTTAAAAAAATGTTGTATTGATTTCAAAACAGGCTAAAGAATTCCCTTGCTGTACACCACCCTCCCCGGCCCCCACTAAAAAATACATTATATGTAGAGACACAACTCCTAAGATAAAGCATAATTTAACCATTATAGTATGACTTGTTGACATTTCAAATAGAATACCATATTAGAATTAAACGCTCAACTTCTAAAGATTAAAATATATTTTATAGCCAATAACAGTACCATCATAATTACATTTAAATATATTTAATAATACTGACATTTTATATCCAAAATGCTGTTAATAAGCATTTATACTTACTACATTTTCGAATTTTTGAGATTATACGTTTTTTTTAATGGCTCCCCTATCTACTAGAGCAGTGGTTGGCAAACTGCGGCTCACAAGCCACGTGCGGCTCTTTGGCCACTTGAGTGTGGGCTCTTCCACAAAATAACATGTGCGGGAGCGCATGTGCAGTGGCCAGCTTAGGAGTATCCTAATTAAGCTAATAACAATTTACTTATCTATATAATTTAAGTTTTAAATATTTGGTACACAAAAGAAATTTCAATTGTTGTACTGTTGATATTTGGCTCTGTTGACTAATGAGTTTGCCGACCATTGTACTAGAGGGTTTCAACTCAATATTAAGATAAAAATTTCCTGACCAAGAATAACATGCAATTTTTTTATATAAAATAGTAAATTGTAAATAATAACCCAGCAAAAGTATAAAAAATCAAGAATTCGGCATTGAAAAAAAATTGTAGTTTTATGATGAAACATTTTTATATCAATGACAATAAAAAGAATGATGGGAAATTTCCTGGCTTTTTCAGAAAGATAAAAAAGTTTTTATTTTTTCTTACAATTCATTCATGGTTTATCATGTTTCATGTTGTGCAGCACTTCTGTTCTGATTATATTTTAAAAAGTACAAATTAAAACACTTAAAAATGTTCTTACAACTGCTGCTTGTATAGCCAATGCATCACACCCTGGTAGACTAGAAAGAGGACCGTGGCTGGGTTGAAAATCCTGCAGAGTTGTATATAAAGCTCCTAATCCGAGTTGACCAACAATCGTAGAAGCTTGTTCACTTACAAGAGTGTCTAAATGAGCATCCATCTATAATGAAAAAGTTCATTTAATTAAAAATTATATCTTAAATCTGATTATTTAAAATAAAATAGAAACATTACAATAAAATAAATCATGAAATGCAATCTATCATATTGTAGTTTATGAGTATAAGTGAACGAATGGGATTACTTTTTATAACAGAATGAGGAGAATCAATTAAACTAAACAAAAATACTATAATTTTTTTTTAAATAAATAAATGCATTGAAATTCCAAGAAACTTTATCATTTTCATCTTCAGCAATACAATAGATCACAACTACTGATAATAGTGAATAACCTAATTTTTTAAATACATGTTTTATTTAACATAGTTTTTAGAAGCAAAACATATAAACAAACAAAATGCTTAATTTCATCCTAAATAAAAATATCACAGTGAATGAAGATGCTGTCAAAAAGTAGGTCTTATTTTGCTTAACTTTTACAAAAACTAGATTTTTGACGTGTCAAGAATTTTAAAAACTCAGCTATTTAATTACTAAATCAGAGCAATTATTATAAGATTACAATTTGAATGCCCATAAGTCTGACATAACCCTTAAGTATAACTTTTTTTAACATGTTTGTCAACATAGAAATTGTTGACTGAACTTTCATGGAATTTATTCAGTTTACTACTGAAAATATATTAATATCTGCATTTTCATCATATTGATATATGCGACAATTTCAATGAATGTGAACACAAGATTTTAATTTCAAAGTCCATTAAATATTGAATGAATATAATGAGAGTTGGAATTAAATATATATATATGACTAATATTTTAAAATTGAAAAATATTTCAAAATAGATATTTCTTATAAACTTTTATATTACATGTAATACTGGGAGAACTGGAGACACACAAACATGTCCATATTCGTTAGGTGGATAAGGAAATATTTAAAATATATTTGCCAATTCAAAAATAATGTTAACTACAAAAAATATTCCTAGATAATAATCCAGATAAATAATCAATTGTACAACAAAAACATTACTTTTTAAAAACTTTAACAAGTTAAAAGAAGTTCTTGATCTGAAATAATACTGATACAAAAGTTAGACCTTTAGCATACAATTCTGAATTAATATTAATTCAAAATTATATGCTAAGGGTCTACTAACTATGCAGTTAACATAAAACAGAAGTTGTTATTTAGTTGAAAGTTCAGTTTTTTTATTTAATATAAGTAATACAATTCTTTAAGTAATACACTAAAAAACTTTAAAAGAAAGAATGGTAGTGAAAAGAGTGAGTGGCAATTTGATATTAATTCAGAATGGTAGCTAATTGTATGCCTATTATTTATACAGTTAGTATGAAACAAAAGTTATTCACCTGATGGTAAATAATTTTGATTAAATTTAAGTAACACAATAAAAAAAGACAATGAAAAGAGTACTATACATTCAGCATTATATACTAGAGGTCTACTAACTATGTAGTTAGTATAAAAATTATTAAGTTAAAAGTGAACAATATTTGTTATCTTTTAAGTAATGCAATACTTAGGATATTACAATAGGAAAAAGAGTGACAAATTGATATAAATTTCGAATTGTCTTATTCAGAAGGGACCAGTTATGCAGTTAGTGTCAAACAAAAATTATTTAAAATAAAATAAACAATCTGTTTTAGATTTTAATATTCACAAATATATCATTCAAAAAGCTATTTTATTAGTATAACTAATAATTGTATATACAAAATAACAAAATGGAGAATACTTCAGTAGATAAAATTAAATGTTTAATATTTACAAAATCTTGTTAACTTTACTTACTTGAGCTTGTAGCATTTCAAGATGTTTGTCTGTGTACTCAAAGAGCATTAAAGATGAATGAATCAAGTAAATGCAGTTTGCTAAATAGGTTGCCATATCAGCACTTGCTAATTTAGAGGCTGAAACATGACACATCTGCAGCAGGGGCTCAGTTATAGCAGTTAATATCTACAAAATAATAAATATGATTTAGTAATTCGATTAATTGTTTCAAAACAATTTTAAAAATGTAATTAAATAAAAATCAGTGTTTTTATATGCAAAATATTTACTGAATTTATTTTATACTTCAAATATTTCATAACAGAACTAAATTTACAAATTGCTTATTAAATAAATAACTAGCTAAAGCTATATAAACCATTTTTGAAGAAAATAAATGTTGCAATACGTATGGTACATGTAGTATGTTAAAGCTACCACAACAGTTTTTATTCCATGTTCGATCTGTTGAAAGTCGTATGTCACAAACAACATTTCTGCAGTTTTGTATATTAACAGAAATATGAAAGAAATTCATTCTGTATTGTTTTTTAAAATTTTACATCAAGTCAAAGGTATACTAATTTAGGGATTAAAAACAATTTCCTATTACTCTAAACCCTGCCAATTTTAAAAGGTGGCCTTACAATCAAGCAAAAGTTTGAAGATTATATGCTACATGCATTATTGAAATACTTTATCAAATATCTAACAGTACACTGTACTGTTAGGTATTAGATAAAGAATTTCAATCTGCAGTGTTAGGGAATGTATATTCAGAAATCAACCACGTCGTTTACCTGTGGCACGTCCTTCTGCCGATCATCGATAGACACGAGGCAAGCATCTTGGCAGGACAAAACTTCCCTTAGAAGAATCAGCATCTGTTTTAAAGCCTCAGGTGGACCCAAGTCTGCAGGGGGTAGCTCAATTTTCTCTAAGATTTTACCACAGTGACAATTCAGGCTGTTGTAGAACATTTTCTGAGACAAGACGTGCATTTCTTTTAGAGTAGTCAGGAGAGCTGCTTCAGTTTTTATTACTTGTCTGGAAAAAAATTCAAGCACAGATTACTTAAAGTTATTTGTAACCTATAAAACTAAATAACAAAATGATTAAACGTGGACAACTTGGTAGAATAAGCATAAAAAAACCTTTCTAAGACTTAAAAATTGAGTACAAATCAGAAGTTAAAAAAATATTAAGTTTGTATTAATATTTCTTGATTAGATTATAAGAGTTGAATGAATTTCAAAGAAAATAGTTCAAAAGAAAGAAGAGGCAGATGTATAATTGACTAAATAAGATTGGAATAATAGTTAATTTAATATGGATTGAGACTAGGTGATTCAATTGTAAAGTCAAATATATCTAATGATCTATAGTTAAAACTGTTTTTACGATATTAACTACATAAATGAAATTATTCCATTTTATAACAAAATACATTGACAAATGCATCAAACTAACAAATCAACATCTTCAAACTAAACATATTAAAATACACAAATAGACTGAAATTAGTACAAAATAATTATAGTCAACTGGAAAGCAAATATCAGTCTTCTAAAATTATCTTAAATATTTATAGGATATATTTGCAAAATATCCTATGCTATCCAAATGAAAATGCGAAACATTCACAATGAAACTTATTATGATTTATTAAACATTTATAGCTTTTAGGATAATAATTTATGTTAATATATCATAGTAGAATCAATTAAAATAAGAATACGCTTAATTAAAATTATTTACCATATTTTTAAAATGTTGTCAATAAAACAGTTGCACAAAATAATTACAATTGTTAATCAAATTTTGGCAGGCTTATTGTTTTTAAACCACCAAAATAGCTGATATCAAAGTAGAAACAAGGAAATCTTTTTCATTTTAAATGTGATAAGTGAAACTTTAAATGTGCTTAGATCACATATTAGTATCTTGTTTAACAAATCTAAGTACAAGATGGTAAAGAAAGAAATTGTTAATTAGTGATAACTACTTTCATAAGGTAAAAAAAAAAATGAAATTGAGTTTAAGTATAGCAATACATTTTTTTAAACACCACAAAAGAAATAATCATGAATGAATAATAATTTAATAGTTAAATAATATTTAATACTCCCTGATTTTATGTGAACAAATTAAAATTGAAATCATACTGTCCCAAAAGTATATGGATTATTCCTATATTTGTTTTGAAGACATTTCCTTCAAAAATTTTATTTAGGCATCCTCAAAACTAGAGTTTGAAGCAATTCTGGCGTAAAAAAAAACCAACTTTGTTCGATTTGCTGCTTTAATTATTTCAAAGTTGTCAATTAATGACTATTAGCATGCATATTGCATGCTGATCTCCCCAGAGATTCTCCATCGAGTTTAGGTTAGGACTGATGGCTGGCCACTCCTAAACAGTCACTTGTTTTTGTCTAGACCACTGTTTTGTTGATTTAGGGGTGTGAACTAAAGATTGCCTTGTTGATACGTCTAACTGTCCACTCCTAACAACTTTCCAAATGACAGTAAGTGTGATAATTACATGAGCATTGACGACCTTGCAAATAGTAAATATCAAGCTATGCCATTAAAAGAGACTGCTCCCCACATTATGAAAGAACCACCTCCTTGTTGTTGGCTGAAGAAAGTGCATGGCTCTTTGCGAAGATCGTGACAATAGTATGCCCAGCTATCAACCCAATCTAAATTGAATTAGTTTTCATCACAGTCGTTAGTAATTTCAATGCATGTATTTTTGCAAATCAAAAGACAAGCTTCTTTATGTCATGGTGTTTGCTTTGGCGAAGGATGCATTTTGTAGAAAGCGTGAAATTCACTGGCCGGTTGGTGTATGTGCACATTAGCTTTTGATAATGGAATGTATACTGCACTAAAAATTGCACATGGAGACTTGTTTTGAGTGGAAGCTAATCGCAAAATCTCTGTCTTGATGTCTAGTCGAACGATGCATTTTGCATGCATCAACGATGCATCTTGGCGAACGATGCATTTTGTAGAAAGCGTGAAATTCACTGGCCGGTTGGTGTATGTGTACATTAGCTTTTGATAATGGAATGTATACTGCACTAAAAATTGCACAGAGACTTGTTTTGAGTGGAAGCTAATCGCAAAATCTCTGTCTTGATGTCTAGTCGTTTTTTTTGGTCGAAAAGGAACTTGTTTCTCCTTCAACTTTGTCACCTGTCGATAAGATTTCATATTAGGCCCGACCTGCTGCGTCCCATTTTTTTTAATATCCACAACTTCCATTTTAAGGATTTTTATATGGCGTATTTGGGTAATCTCCTTTTGAAAAAACTGTAAATTGCATGGATCTTAGTAGCAATAAGAAAAAAGAAACCTGTTTTGCTTTTATCTACAGCAACGATTCCATCACACATGGCCACTCCATTGGCTGGAATACAATTTTTTTTTTTGTCTCAGCACTTGAATAGGCTTATTGGCTGTCCATATATTCATGAACAGTAAATGTTAATTTTTGTATTTTTAATCTGTGAATATTAAAACTCATTTAAGAATTGCATTATTATTATTATTTTGCAGTTGTTAATAAGAATAATAAATTTTGGGCTTGTTACTCTTTTTTAACACTTTTAAATAAAAGAAAATGGTTGTTCATATACTTATGAGACACTGTATATTCATTTATTGTTAAATTAATCAATATGAATAGGATTCAAAATAGAAACATAACAAGTTCATATGATTTTTGTGACTTTATTTATTTACTTACTCAATGGTATGTAGATAGAACTTGAGGACTGATCCTAACTTGAACAAAATAACAGCTCCTTGTTCAGATGACATAAGAACTTGCTCCACACGAACTTTTAGAGGTCTACACAGCCCCTCAGTAATGTGGGATAGTGCAACTTGGATCTCTTTTTCTAGTTCTAAAATATGCAACATTTATTACAATTCTGAATCCGACTTAAACAAGAGGTTAAACTACATTCAAGATATGAAATCATAAAATTAATTTTTTAATCTTTAGATTTATGATAACTTCATTGGGGGGGGGGGGGGGGGGGGACTTAAAAAATTAAGTTTGGGAATGTCAAACTAACTCATCTAAAAGAAAAAAGCATATTAAAAAATTAAAAGAGGAATTTAACTTATAAGAGTAAATTTATCATTTAATCAGAAAAATCAAAACATATAGTTCCTTAGAAAGGTTCCCAGAACTAAAATCTCAAAACTACACCAAAATTTAAATATCATTTTTGTATTACTTGCAAAGTATTAAATGTAAATACCTTTACTGGTACATTTTTTCAGTACAGCTTCTAGTAATTCTTTTTCAGTGGCAGTTGCCTGGTGGAGCCATGCTAACATGTCCCCAATGTAACGCAAAGGATCATGAGAATGCATCTCTATTGGACGAGGAGTACCACTAACACCTGTTTAAAAGTAAATTATTAAACAAAACCATTCGTTTTATAAAAAATATAAATTAAAAATAATTATAATGTAAGAAAATTCTATATAAAGGCTAAAAAACAATTATTTTTAAAATGTATTATAAAGCTCTCTCATTTGAAGTACTTTTCTTATTTAATATTAGTAATATAAGATACTGTTGACTGGCAATATATCTGTACCAAGTAGATATACAACACTATGCACATTTTTATTATTTCATAGGAGAACTTATCAAAGTTTAATATGCCTTTAGGTTTATATGGACATAGAGTTCTTTAAAAAACAACATCTCTGTTGGTAATCAATATAGAAGATAGTGTTTTGTAACCCTATAAGGAGTTTGAAAAACACATAATGTCCTACAACTCTAACCTACATATATGTTATCTTAATAATACACTTTATATTAAAAAATTCTATAGAAACATAACTTGCAAAAAAAGCTTAACTACAAGTATCCCCGAGTAAATTAGTGGAATTCTAAACAAAACATGTGGTTCACTAGTTGATAAATATTAAAAAATTATGTATAAAAAACACTGTCAACTGCCAATCAGTCATAATAATTAAATGATCTAATATTATAACAATCAAATAATAAAAACTGAAACATTTAAAATAATCTTTAAGTAAACAAGTAGGCAATACACAAATAATTTTGAATGTATACCTCCTCTGGTTAAGGAATCAATAAAAGACCTCACAACAGCGGCTCTGCGAGCATTGGCATATTCATCCAAAGAATACTTGAAAAGAACGGGACGGTCTTGAAGACTCTCCATGGCTTGGCTAATCAAAGGATTTAATTCTGGAGACTCCATATTCAAGAGTCGACATTCGCCTATTATTCAAGAAACATTAGAAACATGAGTACATTAAAGGTCTACAATACATTTTCACAATCTGTGGTACTTATACAAAACTATTTTGAGGAATATTTCAGAGTTTTTTCTTAATATATTATCAAGTCAAATGTTTTATTCATTAACAAAATATTAAGTTATTTAGTACGTAGCATTGAAACGTGGAATTTTATAATGCCCAAAAATTAAAATTTATACTTTATTGCCTTTTTTATAGCTTAGCAAATAAACTTCCAGTATATGAATCTCAATTCCTAAAAATATTACTTCTTTTGATGGACACATTCATAATTACCATTGTTTCTACTTTTTAAATTAAAAGTTCTTGTATTATTTGCATTTAGAACTTGATTAATTCCATTTAATCATTTCAATTCATATCATGACTCATAAAGGTTACAACAATTTAAGAAAGGAAGCTTAGCTAAATATAAAATATTTTTTTAATATATAATACAATAGGAAACTTAATAGTTTAATTTCTCACTTTGCGCCCATCGATACAATCTTTCATATGCAGCTTCTTGCTGTAAAGCCATAGACTCCATGATCTCAATACTATAAGAATAAATAAATTTTACAAAACTACTCGATGTTGAATCAGTAAACAATAATTTGAGTTTGTGATGCACCTTACCCAGCTGTTTGTTGACTGCTTCTGAGTAGTGCTTTACAGTTGTTGTGAATCATCTTCACTCTAGATAATACCTCAAAGAATTGCTGTAATATAAAATATATATTTATATTTTATTCAATTTGTTTACAAAATTTCATGAAAATGAATCTATTCACAACATTTTTTATAAAATTAAACTTCATTAAAGCTTGTTAAAAAATGTAATTATATAATTGAGGGGAACAGTGTCATACAGGAATAATTTAAATATGTTAGTTAAATATAACTTGCATGCAATTTTATTAAATAAACTTAATTTGATTTCATTGTTACTTAATAAATTTATTAATCATTGCTAGTATAATTGTGTGTATAAGTTTAAAACTGTAAAATAAATAAATGTTTGCATAAGATAGTGTAATGGAAAACAACATTGACTTAAATTGATGTGCGATTGACTCATTTTTGATGCTCAGTACTAGTATAAAAGCAAAAACTTACTTAGCTTTTTTTCACTTAATTTTAGATTAGGATATTAGAATACATTTATTTATTTCTTATCTTTTGTGCTTAACATGCGCTGTCCATGCCAGGTTATGCCATTTGGCATATCGTCTAAGTGGGAGAGTGGTGGTCAACTATAAAATTAAAGTGAAGATCAATAAGGTGTGTAGGAGAGCTAACACATCTATTTTTCCATCTAATTAAAACAATACTCTGTCAACTGGCATTGAATTTCTATTAATATAGTAAAAATATTTAGAAACCATTTTCAGTTTAACTTTTTGTCCTCCTAGAAGTTATATTAATTGAAATTATAAAAAAAAAATACAACCCCTCCATCTACCTAAACTAATGCTTATATATCTATTGATGTGGGAGAAATAATTCAAATCCACTTAAAGTTTTAAACATTTTCAAAAATCAAATTACAATAGTGGCGTAAAAGAAATTCCCATCCACTAATCAAACCACAAGAGGTTCAATGCTAGATAAATAAAATTTATTAAGACCTAACTCGGTGACAGGAATACTGATGAAAAGTAAAAAAAAAAAAAAATCTAAGCGATAAAGATATTTTTACTTCCCGGTTACCTATTCGAAAAATAATCAATGAAAGAACTGTATTTGGGACCAAAAAAATTTCAGGTATTTAGTCTTTCAATAAGCATTAAAGCTTTCTTGAGTAAAAAAAAATTATTGTTTTTTAAAAAATGGCCAGTGTGGGTTGCGCACAGTGAGGTAGCATAAAAAAAGTATTCCGTCCTGACTAAGCCGCTGGAAGGAAAGTATAGTAATAAAAAGTAGTAGTTTAAATAAAGATATATATAAAGGATTTCTATTTTATACTTGTAAAAAATGTAAACAAACTACCTTATCTAATCCACCATCCCTTGTACCTCTGAGAATTTTAACTTCTTCAGGTTTCAGGTGGAATGTATCAAGAAAAGCTTGAGCAACTTCTTGTTTCATTTGAATTTTTTGACTGAAATGGAAAGTTTAACCATATAAATATTTGTTAACAAAAGAGAGACAAATGAAATAAATGAATATTGCAATATAATGTCACAAGTATCTTTATAAACAGAATTCAACAGATAATATTACAAACAAATAATTAAAAGTCAGTAATATAAAAATGCTTTATAGACATTTTTAATAAACTATTCAATCATATTATTCCTATTTCAGTGTATTTAAAAGTTACCAAACTATCACTAAGGGCAATTTTTAGTAGATTCTAGACTACTAAGAAAATTCAAAGTAATGAACAAAAATAGTGTAAACCTATTTGGGCTTGAATTTTTTCAGTATATTTTTAAACTTATATGGTCTGTTGCATATATAAAAGAATAATTTTTAAACTGTGTCTATAAACAAAATTTTAACTACAGATTTCAAAAGGAGGTAATAAAAAAAAAGGGCAACATAAATGTTTACCTTTCAGCTTGTAATTTCGTAGTTTCATTTATCAAATCCCGAGTTTGAGACTTTGTAGCCTAAAACAAAATTTAAAAATTACATTCACAAATTTATGGACAAAACCAATATAACAACATACTTTCAAATCAAATTATATGTTTTATATAATCAGTAATTTAAATAGTCACAGTAGGAAAATAAACAATTTATTTACACCATTTTAAATAATGTGTCTCAGCATCAGTTAATTCTAAAAAAAAAATAAAGCTTTTATTTTACTTCTTTTTTTGGTAACTTTGAAAAAAAAAATTTCACTCACTTGAAGTCGACCCATCATATCATTACAACATTCATTCATTGCAGAGACATCTTCATACAAACTATCCAAAGCCTGAAAGAATGTGCATGTTATTAAATGTAAAAAGGTTTTTTTTTTTGTATTTTAACAAAGAAAGCTTTTTTTTATAACTTAAGCTAAATATGGCATTTTGTTTTATTTAAAGAAGGAATGAATTTGGAATTTTGGTAATAAAGTTAAACCGATACCAAAAAAATATTTTGAAAAAGATAAAGTCGCAAATAAGTTTAATTACTCCCAAAATATAGCAAAGACTAATAGTTGTCTGACTTGAGTTGATTCTGACTTGAAGAATTGTAAAAAATAACCCTTTGACAAGCAGCAGTTGCACGGCATGTCCACAAAATTTTTGAAAAGAAAATTTTAATGCAAAAATTATTTAATATTAGCTAATATTGCTATTCAATGAGAGGATTACATCATGCAAACAAAGTGGTCATCTTAAAACACTTTATTCAATAAAAACTTATATTTGTAGGAATTTTTTTTTTTTTAATACTAATACTTTTTATCATGAAAAAAAAAAAAACTGGTAAGTTGATAGCAAAAAAAGTTTTTAAAGGTTTCAAAAATAATAAAATTATACAATTTTCTACTAGATGTGCAAAATAAGAGTTTTTTTTTAAATAAACAATTTACAAAGAGAAATTTATTATATATAAAAAAAACAACGCAATTTTTAAAGATTAAATCCTTAAAAGAACTTCAACATTATATCAACCACACACATTAGATAAAGAACTAATAACAAACTAAATAAAGTGGCAATGCTTAGAAATACATCCAAACTTTCGGAATAATCAATTAAGGAGAAAAAATGGATTATTCACTTTTTCTTGTGATTATCTTCTTTTTTTCTCCTCCAAAATTTCCATTTTCAAGAATTAAAAAAAAAAAATGCATTTTTGTATGTTATATTCTGAATTCTGAGTGCCCTAGCTCTTGGTTGTCTATCTGTTATATTTTACTAGTTATCAATCTATGCAATTCTGTCCAACGTCTGAACTGTAAGGTTCCCTGGAGTCTATATAACATGCAAGGCAGCCCAAGAATGTATTAAATAACTACTAATATATGAGGTGAGAAATTCCCAATATGGATAATTGGAAAAGATGTAGCATAAGACATTTGGCGAGTTTATTTTTTTGCCGACGAATAAAGTCGGACGATTACTCAGCAAGATGATGTCATAGGGTTGCCAGATTGAAAGTCGCTACAAGAATTGGAAAATACCAACAATCTCCGGTGGGGTTGCCATACTATAAATTTATCATCCCTATAAAACAGGCCAAAAAAACAACTCGCACCAAATGTTCTATAATACATCTGTACCGGATAATTAACAAAAAAAAGGAAACAAAATTATACTTTCATTTTTCTAAGAATTAAAGTAAAAACACATAGAAACACAATCGAACTCTCGGCATAATGTTGATAATGGGGAAAAAAGTATGATAACAGGATAATACAAAAGTTGTTCGGTTAGAATGTCTCTACGATGCACCTGATTTTTTTGCCAAATCAGGTAACCCAACGTGGTAAACGCTGATACAAGGGGAAAATTAAGGAGTTATTTGATTGTCAACAAAATTGGTTTTTGTCACCAAGAACGTCTTAGAGTAGAATATATTGCGTTTTCAGAAAAGTCGCAAAGGTGTAACGTACAATGCATTTCAAACAGTTATTAAAATTATTCAATAATTTGGAACAGATGTAGTATAGGACATTTGGCGCCTTTTTTTTTCGGCGACGAAAAATTGCCGTTAAACAGCGCTACGACGTCATAGGGTTGCCAGATTGAAAGTCGCCACAAGAATCGGAAAATACTAACAATGTCAGGTGGGGTTGCTATACTATAAATTTATCACCCCAATAAAACACGCAAAAAAAAACCTTGCGCGCCAAATGTCCTATACTACATCTGTACCAATAATTTATATGTTATTTAGGTTTAGATTGTAAATATCCTGAAAAAGATGTTATTTGTGTAGACTTAGTGAATCAAAAGTAAATGACAACTGCATATTTACTTCTTTCACATCACGGAATGATTCTAGAAACTCTTCATTAACTCTCAAACTTCGTTTTTCAATTTCGCTGCGTAAATTTCTTCGATTATTGATGTTGTTCTCAGTGAAGAAAGTCGACAAATCTTTAAGAGCATCCAATGTATCCTACAAAAGAAATGAATTCTTAAAACCCTAACAAGAAAAATTAATCAAATAAAACATTACATTTATATATTAATTAATGATTACTCACTTTGTCAGTATCCAATCGTGCTTCCAACAGTTTTGTGAGTTTCCTAGACAAATGGTTTGCAGATCTATCCACATTCAGATCCGTATTATCACCGGCTGTAGTTTCTGAAATACTCATTGTGGACAAATAAATTTAGAATTACATGAATGAAATTAACTAAAAAATGGTTGTCCACAACTCTTATGACTCATTTTTCAAATCCTTATAACAGTAAATAAACTGAAAGATAATTGTTTCGAACATCATAAAATTACATAAATTTGTAAACAAAAACTACAAATCATCACTTCTATTATTAAGAATAATTAGTTGTAACGCTACTTCTGCTCTAAATAATATTTTAAAAAGTAATTTATCTTCTGTATTATTGTAGTTCAAAACAGAAATCTAACCTTTACAAACTATTTAGCAATGCAATAAAATTTTATTGATCAGTTTTTAAAATTTATTTGCCGTTTCCGACACATTTACTGCAGAATATTATCACAAAAAGTTTTAGCGGCCTTTTTATAAAGTTAACTGCAAGTGTAACCTTTAATTTAATGTTTGTTGTTGCCGCACGTGTTTTCGCCACTGGATTTCCCTCGCTGCTTTAAGATTTTCAAATCACATTGTATTAATAATATTTCAATTTAAAATGGGAAAATCCAAGAAATCTCTCGATGCTGATGCAGACGAAAGCATCGACGTTTCCCAAATCGACGAATCGCCCCGCATGTCTTACGAAGAGCAGCTGAAGAACGTAAGTGTGATTGCTACTCCTATGGCCCCTAAAAAATTAGCGAAGCGCCTCTACAAGTTAGTCAAAAAGGCTTCGGAGCAGAAAACCTTCTTGCGTCACGGCCTAAAAGATGTCCAAGCCTGCATTCGAAAAGGGGAGACCGGGATGGTTATTTTCGCTGGGGACGTGACACCGATTGAAGTGATGTGCCACATGCCCGCCGTTTGCGAAGAAAAGAACATTCCTTACGTTTACACCCCTTCCAGAGATGATTTGGGTTTAGCGATGGGTGTTAAAAGAAGCTGCCTAATGGTCCTTGTTAAAGAAAACCCTGAATATCAAGAACTGTATGATGACTGCAAAAGCCGTATGAAATCCATTACGATTTCCGCGTTGTTGTAAATTATCAGCCGTTGTTACTGGGATTCATTAATTTGGATGTTCAATTACTATGTCAAGTCAATTTTTTGGTAAATATTGCTCTTGTATGTGTAATGTAGACTAAAAATCATTGCATTTATTTATAAATTTTTTTATTCCTATCTTGAGTTGTATTCTTTGGTTTTTTGGGTCAGGTTTACTGTACGGTCACCCTTGGCGCGATTTTTCCGCATTTGGCGATAATTTTTTTTTAATGGAAACCCCCCTCCGAAAAGACAAGGAATTGCAGCAACCCTATTGGACAACAGTCGCCAAAATGGCGACTTTTGGCGAGATTTTGAAAAAGTCGCCAAGGATGACCGTACAGTAAACCTTTACCGGTTTTTTTTTAATACTAAATGAAATATGGTTATAGCTGCCCTAAATGTGCTCGCATAATATTTTGAGGTACTAAGCAATTCTTTTCTAATCAACAGTTTATATAAATTATCAATTGACTTGATACATTTAAAAATTAATTGTTTTCTTTGTATTGTAATGTAGCAGTGTCAAAGTAGAGTTTTGCTAAATTCGTTTTAATGCCTTGGTTAATCTGTCTTTTATGATCGCCCTGATTTTTCGCCACATCTCACAACCCGGTGCCAAACGCGATGCAGGGAGAAAATGGAGGAATTCTTTGATTGGCAACCAAACTGGTTTTTGTCGCCAAGTGCGACCGTATAAGACAGATTAACCAATGCCTTTGTTGGAAAGGTTTCTGTAACATGTGTTATTTATTACTCTTAGTAGTTTAAATGTTTGCAAAATATCTAGGGTTTATATAATTACCCTGACCTTGAGTCTTAACAATATATTGTGCCCCCACAAGGTATAACTGACAAAATGTCAGTTTTAATTTTTTTTTTTAACATTAGTTTTGCAAAATATCTTGGGAGATTGGGGTTGCACCAAATTTCACTCACTTAGTAATTAAGGAAATATGACATTTAGTATCATACAACTAATTTTATCCACCATTACAATTTTCCGTAATTTGCTTCCCTTGAACAGTTCAAAATATATCCCGCGAAGGACGTTTGTTAAAATTTGTCAATGCTGTACAAATCCATATTTATTCAAATAAATCTTGGTTTTTCCAAATGGAATAAAAAATTTCATACAACATAATTTATAACTACCTATTCTAATTTTGGTGAAATGTATTTTGATTGTAAATTTATAACAAAGAATAATATTATTTCAATATTAACACTTTGCAGCCGAGTAACCTCAAGAAATTCGGAAAATCGTCTCTGGTTCTCCTTAGCGAAAAAGGCCTTGAAGGGAAGTTATAAAAGAAGGAATAAATATAAAATGTATGGTGGTTGTAGGTTAGGTTGAGTATTAAATTAAGAGTATATAAGTGGTGATGCCAACAATTGGTATTAATAATACTAGGGAGAAAGTAATTACATTCATAGTTAAAATATTTTAATAGTAATTATTAGGGATGAACCGGATAGTGGTTTTGCCGGATATCGGATATCCGGCGCACATTACAAACCGGATATCTGAACTGGATTTTGCCGGATATCCGGCAGTTTATTTTTTATGAAAATAACTTCTCATAAACACTTGAAAAAACAGAAATCGGTCAAAAATTTAAACATATTTTTTTATTTTGTAATATTTCCCAATTCCTTATCTTTAAAGTGATACCAAAATTGAATAAACATTCAAAAAACTTTTTTATTTACAAAGGGTTATTCTAGGGTGCTGCTAGCAATGGTCGTATGTTTTGTACATTTTACACTTAATTACTGAATAATTGTAATTTTACCATATGCCCTTTCATTCCAAACATGAAAACTCAAGTTTGCTTAAACTTTTGAGAAATTTATGTTTTAATTCAACTTTATATTAGTTGTGAGATGTGATGACCCTCCACCATAACGATTCGTTAAAAATATAATTTTAAAGTTAAAAATTTGAAAAAAAAGTGGGTTTTTTAAAGTCTTTATTGGTCTCTATTTTTTAAATCTGCATACTGTGAATACATTGGTAGAATTTTCAGGAAATACTTAAAGCAAGAACAAAGAAAATTGATCGCCACAAAAAAAAAAATCTTCTATGTTTTATTCATTCGGATATCTGGCACTTTACTTCCGGATATCGGATAGTTAAAAAGTAGCCGGATACCGGATATCCGTTTCATCCCTAGTAATTATTTACAAATATTACTAAAGCCTTTATATCTCTATATCCATTGCTTAGAGCAGTCTGGTTCTTGCACTAATCGATAGAGAATTGTTTTCTTAATAGGAATAAGTGTAAATCAGAAAAAAAAACTGGAGCTGCCTTGTTCTTGCACCCATGTCTTAAATTTTGTATTGTTATTTGGATTACACAAGTATGCCAAGTTTCAAGTTGATATGACATTAAATTAAAAAAAAATTGTGTCATGCAACAGTCGGAGAGACATGACAGCAAACCGTAGAGTTTAGAAAATCATCAAAAACAGTTTTAAAAAATTAAACTAACAATTTACGTAAGTCTAGCACAATTGGATACATTTATATTCTCTGTTATTCTAATCTTAAAAAAAATATTATAGTGTATATAACTGTAGTTCGAAACTAAATAGAAATAATTACAATTTTATAGACAAACATCCAAGTTTAAATTTTCCATATTCTATACGAAGTCTACAAAAAGACAATGTACATAACATCACACATTTTATTATTTTACTAAATACATTGAAGAGTATATATATAAGATAAATACATTCAGCATTATTTTCTATAATAAAATGCTTAGATATATTTTCATCAAATTTTATTGTTGTGCTTAAATCCATCCTCCGTATCTAATTTTGTTAGGAAGATAAATTTCTGGCAGATAATCGTCACTTATTTTGGCGATTCCTTCAATCTCAGCCTTCTCTGACTTATCAAGTAAGATTTGTACCTGAAATATTATGTTGAACTTAGTTTTTTCACACTAAACCTTATTAATTTTCTAGAAGTAATGGAAGAGTTTAGTCAGTTATACCTGATGCTGCCAATCAATGTTGTTTCGGATGTAAGGGCGTTGTAGCAAACTTGTTGCTTTTTTCACATCATTGGCTGACAAGGTGATTGTGGCTGTTTGGGGAAAATAATGCCTGTAGAAATTTACAAGAGATTAAATTTAAGGATAACTGTTAAGGAATTTGAGTTGTGCATTTTTGCTATTTTTTAATCTTTTAAATTTCACAATCTAATTATGAAGTATTAAAACGAAAATGCATTCAGTGAACGAAATGCACAATGCTATTTTTACTCGAAAAAGTTATTTATTAACTAAAACTTAATATATTAGAATATCTCAAATTGTTCAAAGATACAAATTTACAGTTGGACAGTTTAAATATATTATGCCACTTGTCAATACTTTTTTTTAAATAGGTAAAATCTTTATTATGGTTATCTGAAATTTTATTGCCTATGAAAATTAATCAAGCTGGATATATATAAAAAATAGTTATTTTGACTAGTTGGCAAATGAGTCTGGTCCATTTTGAATGCAAGCTTTAGCTTATAAAATATTTATCTTATATATTCTGTTTATAAAAATATTAATGGGTTTAGATTGAACTATAATTGAATTGCATCAAAGGACAAATTTTAAATATGTAGGAAATATATGCAAAAAACTTTTTACTTTTCTATGTCAGAAGGCAAAACTCCTAACCACCGCAATTCTGGTACAGCCAAGTTTTCAACATCAAATGACATGGCCTACCATGAGTCAAATATAATGAATCAAGCATAAATATTTGGCTTTTAATAAAACAAACTATCTAATACAAATAATTCATTCATTAACATTTCTGCCTCCTTTGATAAAAGAACATGCTGAAAGTTACATAAAGGTAATAATTTTAAAATAGAAAATACAAAATAGCTTGTATGGCTTATAAATCTCATGAACTCTATTCAAAGTATAATATATTAAAGATTTTTTTTAATAAATAAGTAGTACTCTTAAATTTTGATTAAAATGTAGAAGTTTCATTTAGAATTCAAAGTATATATTTTAAATATTAAGATGCTACATTAAAATATTCAAACAGCAGAATAAGTTTTGAATTTTTAAACAAGATCATACTTATAACTTTTTTTTGGTTAAAAATAAATTTTTCATAATTTTAAAATAACACACAGTCTATAAAAAATAATGAAATCTTTATATCTTACCATTGAACCAAATTTGTAGGTACTTAGTATTTCTATACCTGAAAAGTAAATGCCTGTTTTTAGATTTTTTTTAATTGTAAAATAATTGTGTTGATAGTTAAACACAAGTAATTTCTTTTACCGTATGGATCTGCATCCACAAGGCCCAAAACTGGAACTTGTAAGGTATCACATAATTTACGAATCATTTCTCTGGTGTTGACATCAGGAAACCCTTTGCCCTGCATAATATTTATTTAGCCAGTTATTAAAAAAATATTTTTAAACCAATCTAAATAAAATATGCGAACAGTGTTTACTCTATAAATGAAAAAGGGACAGGGCGCTATTTTGTGATAAAGACCACATTTTTTCCTAAAGATATACTGATGAGAAGGCAAAATCGATATTTGTTAAAATCGGCAATATTGTTAGCTAATTAATTATAATTTGCTACCTAACAAATCCATTCAAATATTGGAAAATCGCATTAAATCTGCAAAATTTACATTTCCTGTAGTCAAAGTTGGAATAATCGCGGCGTCAAGTTGCAGTTTTTCTATGCATAACAAATTGGCTTTTAATCTGTAGTGAAATAACTGTAGAATTGAATTCAAACTAAAAAAAAAAAAAAAATCAAAACAATTGGTTTTATATATATAGAAAATGCATTATAAAGGCAATTAAATTAAAACAAGCATGCAGAAAAACGGCAATAAGTGTAAAAATTTAATTTTCTATGATCAAAGTAATCCAAGTGTTAAATTGCCGATTTTTCAAAATCTTTACATCAGTCATTATCTGTTGATAATTAACTGCCTAATGAATGCATTGCTAAAAATGCCATTGAAACTAAAAATTAGTAGTAAATTCGAAAGGAAACAAGCATTTTCTTTTTCCAAAATCGAAAAGTCGGCGCAGAAAATCCCGTTTTCAATTAGCACAAATTCCGTTTTTAAAGGAAGAAAAAACTTTTTTAGTTCTTGAAGGGAAAGGACAAAAACGTATATTTTCATAAAATGGTCATGTTAATTTTGAAAAAAAAAAAAAAAAAAAAAAAAGTAGGGCAGCGATTCGTGCATAAAAGAGCAGGAGGGCACAATTTTCAAAGTAAAATGGCTGACCGACCATTAAAAAACTCATAGAACGAACACTGTATTTTCATATTACTCTGCACAACTCTTTTATGCACATCAGAATTGGAATTTTTAAATAACCCAGTTATAAATCGTCTTTTTTTTAACCTTAACCTTAGTAATTTTTAAAATATATAAGTCACAATTCATAATAAGTATATAAGTCACTATATCATAATATATAAGTCATAATATATAAGTCACTGCTCTGAACAAAAACATTTTTTTAAATAATTTGTTAGAATATTTAAAAAGTTTATCTTATGCATATGAAACATACCGTAATCATAATACAAGGGTACAACAGCTTAGTAATGTTACAGTCCAGCAACATCTGAAAAACGGCGCTCTTTTCAACTACTAAAATAAAACGAGCGTCCGATTGAATATCTTTTAACAAGTTAAAGAACCTTAAAATGTAGAATGGTTATTATGAAATTGAGAAAAATGAAAATATATTAATGAGTGATTTAATTTTTTTTATCTATTGAAGGATACAACTAATACTCCCAACGTCATTAGTAAGTAAGACGCCCTGTAATGAGAAATAAGTTTATGTAAAAATAATATTAAAAGTAATGTATGAAATAGAATTAGGAAAATTAAATGTAATAATAATTTATAATGTCTCAGACAATGAGACATATGACATTATTTAAAGTTCCTCTGAATATTTGTTTTCCTTTTCGGACTCAAAGTATTCCGACTAAATTGGTATTCGAAACTATTTAAGCATTTTAAATTTTATGCATAGCAGTTTGATGCATTTAAAGTATTAGTAGAGGGACTTTTCTGGTTGCGTTACTGGGCTTCCGTGAAGTTAATAGTAGTTTTAAATTTGAGAAAAAAAATTATGAATTTATTACTGGCATTTCATGAGCCAATCTATTTATATTGTTATTCGATTAACTGAAGGGTCAGAGATTCATAAATGAAATTTTTTATCAACAGGTACGTGAGAGAAAAAACGGTTCAGAACCTCTGATTTTTATTTTATATTCATGCACCTGGCGTTTAATATCTAACGCTCTTTATTTCAAACATTAAATATACCACATTTGAAGTCATTACCACATGGAGCTTAGACGATTTCTTACCGGACATCGGAACAAGAAGTCGCGGGTTCAAACCCACTGGATGTAACTCCAATTATATATATATATATATATTCCCCACCAACGCTGGTCCGAACAGCTAGTAAATTAAATATACGTAACCATTTTCCGAATTTATTCTGTATCTAACAGCGCCATGCATGAAAATTTTACAATACAGATTACATTCTTTAAAATATTTACAAAAATAATATTTTTTTTTAAGTAACTTAGAAATAAAATATTAACAGAGCATACCTGGGACGATTCCTGACAATCCACATAACTACCATCGGCTTCTTTGTATTTCAGGTTACCGGTAATGCACCCTTTTGATGTTGTCAACTAGACAAGGGGTGAATAGAAATTATATTAATATTCTTTCTCATATGAGGGGCTTGCAATGACAATAATTTGCATTATTCTGATATAAATTTTTCAGTATCGACTACTTTATGATGATGCCTGTCTTCTTCTGGGAAGAACACCTATTTTCTCTTAATTTACATATACGATAACTATGCTATTTTTTTCTGTAAAAGGCATAAATTTAAAGCGAGACCAATTTGATGTATTGTATTGAAATGAGAGCTGTGACTATGTAAATGCATACAAGAATTTAAATACAACATGGCGATACTTTTTTGTGACAATGCGTTCAATCATATATATTTTTATTTATGAGCCTTCTGATCAACATAGTCAAGTTTTAGATATCTTATTTTTATACTTCGAATTGCATTTAATTATTAAAAAGATGTTTTAGAATTATTTGAATTACAGCTTTCATTACAAAATAAAATGGTTTATGAAATGCATTTAAATTTATTTTCGTAACAATATATTTTTCAAAGAATTGCTCTTTATTCTTTACAAATATCTTTTATGAATAGTAACAAAAAAAATCAAGCCTCAGTTTAAGTCCCCCAAGTTTATTTTAAATTTTCAAAAAGATTTTATAAACGTGTACAAACCCCTAATTCTATCAAATGTACGTTTTACTCAAGCTCGACTCGTTGCCAATAGCCCACTGTGCAGCTCTAGTGCGATGTTATTTAACCAAACCAAATCAAGCTCGATTCAAGAGTCGCAACACTCAATTTGAAATGTAGCTCGGTTCTCTTAATTTTCTGCATGATTTGTCTCAAATTTCGTAAATAATTTTTGGCATAGCGCCTTTTAACGCCCCTAACGGATATATATATATGTGTGTGTGTCTGTATATATTTAAAAAAGGAAAATGTGTGTGTAACTTTTCTACTTTTATGTAGAAAATCTCTCAGTTGAACTGCTTATCTAAAAATCTAAATCGAACAATAACGCCCCCCCCCCCCTTTTCCGATTTGTATGATATCTTTGATGTAGCGCCCCAAGGACAATAGCATAGCTACTTGTATTCAAAATATTGCTTATATTAGTAGTATTGTTCTTTATTGATATTTTGTTCATGAATATTTAAAAAAAACTCTTTATGAATTCGAATATATCAAAGTAATTGGAAGGGGACTTGTAAATCGCGTCTCATTAACAATTCAGGGCGATAAAAATGTTGTTCTTCTTTCAGAATATGGTAACCCGGAACCTTCTTCAGACGCAATCTTCATATTCCCAATTAGAAATAGTGAAAAATTAAAATCGAAATTCTGACTAAAAAACGAATTTCTGACTATTTTCTTTTTCGTATATTTCTTACAGAGAAATAAAAAGTAAAAAAAAAACAAAAAAAAAACTAAATGATTTTTATTTTATATTCATGCAACTGGCGTTTAATATCCAACGCTTTTTATTTTAGACATTAAATATACCACATATGAAGTCATTACCACATGGAGTTTCACTTTTGGAGTTTTCAAGAGGCAAGCTATATCATCCAAAATATCATCTAGAATGGGTTGGCTTTTAAATAAATTCACGTCTTCATAATAAATTTCCCTTGAAAAATAAAATAATTTTGTTCTTCATATATTTGCTGAATAATAAAATGAAACCTTACTATAAATTAAAAGCTACATTGATTTCTAAGTTAAGAGTTATTCCGATGTTAAGCCAATAAAAGTTATTAAAATAACGGACTTTTTTTTTTAAAACTAATTTAACATAAAATAAATCTCATTCATGATATTATGTTTTTAGTACAGTTAACTAAGCAAACAAAAAATTATGCTCTGCTTTCTATTTGGCTTGGGAGTCTGCATTATTTCAAGCGCTAAAATAAATCAAATCGTGTTTAAAAAAAAAAAAACACTTCTAAATAAAAGCTACTTTTATGAAACAGAGAAATTATGGGTTTAACACATAATATTGTTTTTAAAGATTTAAAAAATTTATTTCTTTAAGTATAAAAACTCGTGTGTCACTGAGTATTAACTTTATCTAAAGAAGGCGTTTTTGGTATTTACAATTGAAGAATAAATTTCGATATTACGTAGAAAACATTAAAACGCATATTTACTATTATACTATCGCTTACCTTTTTGTTCGATAAGTGTTCGTAGTTATTAGCTTGTGAATCTTGAGAAGAACCTTCAAAAATCTGACTGTAAATTTAATACAATGAAATTGTTAAGAAAATAAAAATTGCTAAATAAAATATAAAGATAATTTTTTTTATTGAAAATGTACCTATTTTTAAGGAGTCATTTCCCTGTTTCCCAACGGTTTTCAGAACGGGATCCTGTACCATTCTCATTCCACTACCTATTTCAAAACTAATAATAAAATTAGGTTAAATACCTTATTTATTATGAATTAATAAATATGTAAGTAACTAAAGATATGTGGTATTTTGTACGTTACAACCGTTATTTTTAGTTCATTTATGGACATAATAAAAAACAGGTTTGGACAAAAAAAGGTTTTTTTCTAATTAACATGCAGAATTATTGACTATAATAAATGCGTTCTTATTTTTACTTAGAAATTCAAATAATCTAGTTGTCATTTTAAATATTTCCAAATGATTTTTTAAAAAATTTCGTATTTTGGCCGATGAAACTGGAATTAAATATTAAAAATTTTCATTCCAGTTTTTTCTTTTAAATTTGTTAAATATTTAACAGTTTTCGAAAATATTTTATCAACTGACCACTAAATATATGATTGTCATTTTATTGGTTAGACAAAGGCAACGATTTATCTTTGTGGGGTTATTTCCTTCAAGGATTATGGAATTATTTGCTGCATTTTTATAGGTGTTAAACTGATGGATGTGCAAAATGCATTTTTATATTATTACTAGCAAAAGTACCCGTTCTTCGCACGGAAATAAATAAAATAACGACAAATAACTGAAAATATATACATTTCCTCTCCTGCCTGGGATAATCGCATATACCATTTTAGAATTCCTCTTTAAAAAGTGATAAAGCTTTTTTTTTTATAATTTAAAATATTTTTATGTTTAATAAATTAGAAGTTAAAAAAAAAGTAAAAATATCTCTATACTACTTGGTTGCTAAAACACCGATAAAAATCGAATAATTTCTAGTTTATCTCTCATAAGGTATGGAATTTTAAAAATTAAACATTCCTGCACAAAAATATTTTTAGAAATTAATATGAATTTCTTTTCGGTATAGGTATACATAGTTACATTAAATACCATAATAAAAAACGACGTTTTTAAAATCCTTAACTCCAAGTGGAATAAGTTGATGGGTATAAAATAATATACTATTGTGTAGACGAAAGTCAGACGTTTCGTACATGCCGATTTTTAAGCCTCCCCTTTTTGCGTTTGTACCAGGTGAAAATAAGTGTACCGCTATCATTAATTCAACGTGGAATTAGCCTATATGGATAAATGACATACCATCGTGTAAAGGAAGGAAGGCCGTTTCAATCATTGTAGGCCATTTATTCTCTCCCCCTCTCAACCTTGTACCGAGTAGGGGCCCAATACAGCGCGGTCTGTACATAACCGATTTTTTTTAACACGGATGCCGCAATTTATTTGTGAAATGACTATAATTATATTTTAGTTTACAGTGCTTACTTTAATAGATGAAATTTTAATTACTGTTGTCATCATTATTGAAAGATAATGTGCATTATAACAGGTATTTTATATGAATAATTATTTACATAAAGCTATGATTTTTTTATCTAAGGAAAAAATTATTAAATTAAATAATAAACTAAGCGCTATGATCTTCATTTTTATATTATTTTTTAAAATAATTTCATCAAGGAGGGTTTCATTAAATTGCAGTTTTAAAGGAATAACTTCAAGCGTGAATTTTAATGAAACTTCTGAATCAATTTCGATATTGAAATGTTCTGAAGCTGCATGGAAGTGAAAAAAGCAGCAGAAACAGATAACATAATTTTTTAAAGCTGACCAAATTAATAAATTTGATAAAGAACTTAAATGATTTAACTTTCAAACATTCCGAATTTCCCTGTTCCCAGTATTGCAATTTTGATTTGATTATTTCCAAATGCCCGTTCCAATGTATCGTTTAGGCTACATCTTTGCAGTATCTTCGACCAACAACTTGTGTATCTAATTAATAGTTTGCATTTTTGTCCTCAATAATGCAGAACATAAGAATGTAAATTGCAGCCAGAATAAACCTAAACGTTTTTTGCAAATAAACTGCCTCAAATTCTTTATCAAAGTAAGAATAAAATTAACAGCCCAGCATAAATAAATACTCAACCAAAAATAGTATGTTTTGAAATACTACACAACTTTCTTTTACTACGCCCTACCCATGTTTTAAAGAATTTCCTTGAATAATATTATTACAGATAAATAACCACCTATTTTAATTTTAAGTTCATTTTTTTTATTTACGGATCAATTTATTAAAAATTCGGTATTTACTCATTTTGTTAAACAATTTTTCCTAAAATTTTGATTTTGTGATACTGTTATTATAGAATTCGCATCGAAAAATACCTGTCATACAAATATTTAGTAAGTTTCCACAGCAAATTACAGCCAAGGCGCACTTCATCCAAAGAATACACTGTTATAACTTGACGTATGCTAAAAATATGCTTGGCGATAGTTTAGTAAACGATGCAGCATATTATAATCTCACCATGTACTTTCAATAATTTTACATTTAATATTTAATGATCGCCATTCAATGTTTTAAAAGGAAATATTCATTGGCACATTAAATAAAATATTTTCTAAATTATCAGTTGGTATCTGTGAAATTTTATTCTTTAATAACATTAAAAAGTCTAATAGAGTTAAAAATTTCCAATGAGACCAAGTTTCGTACATTTAAAAAAAAATACTTGCTTAAAATATTTTTCAAATAAATAAAATGGACGTTCATACACAAATTACTCGCATTTTGGATGAATTTTTCTAAAAGTCTGATCTAAGATAATTAAATATAATTACAATAAACCTGTATAAAACAAAAGAGATAAAACAATGATAACATTTTAATACAATTCTAAACCATTTCTTTAAGATAAAATTCTGGTTGTTTTAATTTTTGAATGGTTCCGTATTGTAGCAAAGAGCCCAATGTATATAGATTTTTCAATAATTATTAAATCAAACAAAACCTATGACGTCGTTTTTATATTGCCAATAACGAACAATTTTATTTTAAATTGCAAACGATATTTTCATCCATGTTAAGTCAATGGAATCCATTAAAATAGTTATAACATACGATTGAAACATCGTACAAACTTAAAAATTATTACAAAAAATTTATAATTTTTCAAGTAAAGTATTCTATAAATTTTATAAAGCTACGTTTTGTAGTTATGGAGTATTCCGTGAAAAGATCGGCATTCTAATTGGTTTATAATTTTGTTATATTATATTTTCGCTTTTCTCCGTTGATTTTAACTGATTTTACTGTTGCCACTTCGTGAAACTTTGATGACGTACGCTAAAAAATGTCATAACATTCGAATGGAACATCGCAGAGACTTGAAAATAGTCGCGTTAAAATTCTTATTTTTTTAACTAACTATTCTGTGAATTTCAAAGCTCTGCGTTGTGTAGTTACGGAGCCTATAAAGTACTGACAAACAAACAAACAAACAAACCAACAAACCAACATCCGGACAGATTTTGGAGATTTCAGCTTTATATATTAGATTTATTTATATTATTATATATTTTTTATTGAACCAATTTTATACACAGGTTGCACCGTTTTTCCTTTATCTACTTACTATCAATAAATATCTATAATAGCAAACGGAATTATATGTTTTTGGATCGCAAAACATTTACTTCCCCTGCGTAAAAAAGGCTGAAAATTTATATATTAGTACTAATCATCCTCAAGACGAGTACCTGAGGTCCAATTGAGGAGATATAATTGTAAATTTCCATTTAGTTTTTTTTAATGATTTAAAAAAAATAGAAATATTGCATAAAGAAACACTTTTAAGAAAATATTTCCAAACTCTAGAAGGGGTCTTTATAGCTTAGTCGACAGCGCGCGAGACTTTTGGAACGCGCTGTTCTTCAAGCTCTGACAGGCTAATAATTTTTAAGAAAATATATGTCTTAACGGCTACACCAGCAATGCGGACCGAACAATTAGTGAAACATAAAGCCATAAAAATATTGTTACGGGTCAAAAATTCTATGTGGTTTTTTATTGTTTATATATAGGAGCGGTTTGGCTGCCAATCCCCAAACCAGAATGTCCAGCTAAGAGCTATTAAAGTTTATAACTCGCCTTGAGTATAATGGGTAAAATGACATTCAACTCATTATTATGCAACCTATTAAAGTAGGACTCACTAATACCAAATGATATATTTAGCTGCCTCGTCATGAAAGTGGTAATGTTATATAACATTATATATCATTTTTGGGTTTTGGTTTCTTACAGCAGCTCGCCACATTTTGAGGTGCGCAAAGTGTTTTTTAAAAACTAGTATGTGTATGTATGGGAACGCTATATTTCAAGAACAATTATTTCTCGAAAAAAAAAATCGCCAAACAGTGACAAACAAAAAATTTTTACCATAAAAATACGATCAACACAAAATTAAACATATTTTAACATGCGAGTATTAATTTGTATCAAAATAAAATATTTTCTGCTTCAATGGATAATATATTTAGGAAATAACCGAAGTTTTTGTAGATATTTTAATTAAATTTCTGCTCAGGTTATAAATTTAATTTTTAATTTAACACCAGCAGAAGATTCTAACCTACCTCGTATTCTTCCATAATCTTCTATTTGGTACTTGGATGGTTGCAACTTCATTCGCTCTCTTCTTTGAATAGCATTCCATTATAACATTCTCGATTTTTTTTAGAAGTCGGGTTCTTAAAATTTAAAGGAAAATACAAAATTTAATTACAATATTTCTCAGAATAATTTTGTTCCAGTTTTTGCACATTTTGGAGTATTTTTGTATTAATTCTTAATTGAAAACACAGTTTTTGAAAAGGAAATTAATTTAAACCATATCAAGATTAACTTACTTTTCACCTTCATTCTTTTGTTCGATACTATTTGGAGAATTAATCATGAAAACGCCATTGTTTGCTTGATGTTCGGAAATCCGTTTTGGTGATTTAGAACTATTTTCTGTTGTTTGCTTTTTCGAAAAACACACAAGTATTCTTTGCAGTTCATCAAGATGTGACCAAAAAGTTTCATCAATTCCACACTTTATTCGACAGTTAAAAGCCATATGAATAGCTTTCCAATATTATTTCGTTTCAAATCTTGAAAACAAACTATCGTATACAGAAATTTTGAATAATTTTAAAGGCAGACGATATTTTATATTTAATGCAAAAAGTTTAATTATCATCTTAAGAAAATAAATAATTATTTTTAATTAGATATTTAAATGGAACAAAAGCTCTGGATAAATGAATATTGACTTTTTTTTATTAAAATAAGATAAATAATTCATGGTTAAAGATTTTTTTTTCCAAGGAAATGTAATGTGTGATGACAATAGAATACGTCCTGTACTCATTATTGTATTAAAAACTCTAAATTTAAATAATATTAAATCAATTCTAAAATAAATAAAATGTATTCACCAATTAAATATTATAATTCCGAATAGACTATTTTTAATTGCAGTACTAATCAGTTTATTTTATGCTGTGTCACGAACAAGTAGCAAACGATTTAAGATTCATTATAATTTTGATATGAGCAAATATGCAATAACTAACGTTTTAATTAAAATAAATACTATATATTGTTTTCTAAAAATATAAATTTTTATTAATTTTTAATCTGATTCGCATTAGCCCTGATCTTGGTTCAATATTTTTAATTCGTAAAGTGTGATTTTTCTCCATTAAGTGTGAATTAATATTAGTTATCTGATCCGATTTATCCGGTTACGGGTTTAAAAAAATCTTCATTACTGTATTAGATTCCTTCAAAACATTTTCTACAAGGAAAATCTTAAAATAGTAGAATTTAGATCACATTAGTTTTGTCTTATTTCAAATGTCCTCGCGTTAATCATGATGCGGAAGTTTGGACATTGAAATTCTTCTGGAACTAGACCTCTTGCCAGTACTTCGTTGTGCAGTTCCTGGTAGACGTTAATTACAACCAACTACCCTACCGTGTATACTGCATTTTCATTATACATACAGCAATACTTATAATATTAATAAAAAAAAATTATGTGTATAAAGTTTTGTATATTTGTGTAATAACTTTTTACAATCTATGCCTCTTTTTTTTCTAAAAAAGGGACATAAATACCCATTGTACTAGCAGTTTTCTTTCTACTTAAATGGTTCCCGGTTCGAGGCCTCCGTGGCCGAGCTGTTAAGGGCGTCAGCTAGGAATACAAAGGTTCCCGGTTCGATGCCAGGTGATGGCCTTGACAAAGAAAAGGGAAAAGTAGTGATCTTGTGATCGGAGAG
Source organism: Troglohyphantes excavatus (assembly GCA_963932185.1). Taxonomy (NCBI): domain Eukaryota; kingdom Metazoa; phylum Arthropoda; class Arachnida; order Araneae; family Linyphiidae; genus Troglohyphantes; species Troglohyphantes excavatus. Next base: position 31,458,405 of record OZ010669.1, on the reverse strand, counting down.
TTGCCAGCTTCGCTACAAAATACTAGAAAAGTCGTCCAGAACATTCGCAAAAATAAACGGCGTGTATACGGGACTGGTGCACGATAAATATGATCGGGGTCCAAAGTCCCGACGTCTATTGAAGGCGTTGGGTGCCAGTTCAGGTGTTTCCTCGTCATCTGACCATGGTTCTAAAAATAACGAGGTGTGAATGTGTATGTGTTTCCGTGTCTTTCCTTCGTGATAGACCCCGAACCGTCGCCAATAGCCCACTGTGCAGCTCTAGTTCGACGTTAATTAACCAAAACAAAACGTCCAGAACATACGCTAAAATTATCGGCTTGTATACGGGACTGGTGCACGATTAAATCTAGTAGGGGTCCAAAGTCCCGACGTCTATTGAATGCGTTGGGTGCCAGTTCAAGTGTTTCCTCGTCATCTGACCATGGTTCAAAAATACGAGGCACCGTTCCCGGGTCTTTCCTTCGAGATAGGTCTCGAACCGTCGCCAATATCCCACTGTACAGCTCTAGTGCGACGTTAATTAACAAAATCAAACCAACTAAAAATATCCAAAAAAGCATGGTGATGTGTATATGAGATTAATCGTCATCTGACCTTGGTTAACAATTAACGAGGTTTGGTTTGGTTAATTAACGTTGCACTCGAGCTGCACAGTGGGCTATTGGTGACGGTGCTTGGCCATTTCGAAGGAAAGGCATAGAAACCATGCCTCATATTTTTGAACCATGGTCAGATGACGAGAACAACACCTGAACTGGCACTCTATACAACCTCAATAGGCGTCAGGACATTGAACCTTGATCAGATTTATCGTACACCAGTCCCGCATACACGCCAATATAATTTGTTACATGTTCTGTACGACTTTCCAGTATTTTTGTAGCGAAGCTGGCAACCCTCCGATCACAAGATCACTACTTTTTTTTGTCAAGTTCACCGCACGGGCTCGAACCAGCAATCCTCTGATTAGCAGCTGAACGGCTTTATCTACTGAGCAACTGGGGCCCAGGATATGTGTGGGGGAAAAGTATGCAGTGGAATATAACATAAACATAGTTTCAGGAAAACAAAGACATAGTTCCATGAGCCAGCCACTACTGGTGCACTATAAATTTGATCGGATTCCAATATCCTGAAGGTATTCAAGTTGAGTTGGGTGCCAGCTCAGATGTTAACTCGTCATCTGAACTTAGTTCAAAATTAACGAGATATTTGTGTGCGTGCGTGGCTGTGTTACGTCTCTTAAATGAGGACAGAAATAAGCAGCCGAAAATGTACACAAAGCCGGCCACCCCAGCCCGTGGGTTTGTCAAGCCAGTGGCAATTGCAAAACGGAACTACATGGTTGTACCGTAGCTTATAGCCAAAATTGTTAGGTAAGTCACTATTTTGATGCAATATATTCAATATATTATTTTAAGAAAAATCGCGATTTCTCTGTTAAGAATGCTCTAATAGAATTGGCTCTTGGAAGGATTTAATAAACTTGATCCAGAATCGTGGGAAATTTTATGATTTTTTTTAAAATATCGAAAAAAAAACGAAGTTGCGTACTTTTATCTCCCCCACATATTCTGCAAGTCATCTGAGCCCATCCAATCATACGCCATTTCCAATCATGTTCGACGTGCAATCTCAATCCATCCTCCCACACTCCAAGAAAGGAAGAGTAATTTCAGAGATATTGTTAAGACAGGAAGATTCGCAACTGCAATAGAATCTATTATTTACAACAAGTGAATTACTCGAATAAAACAAAGTAAGTTTATAACTAGATAACGTGACGGAAATCGCATTTCCAGACCCCTGCACTGAAAAGAGGTGCTAGAGAATAGCCCTTTCTTGCTGATTCGCAATAAAAATAACCAGGTATCTCATTTCATTTTCTTGCTATTGAATTTCCGATAGACATGATAATTCACTTTATGGTAATTTGCGTCAAGCTGACGCTGCTTTCATACAAAAGAAGTAAAATGAAGGGTTTTGTATAAAGCAGGGATTGTGCATATTTTTGAGACATCGACTTTGAATGGAAAGCAATAAATTGAATTGACTGTATATATTCGAATCAAAGATCCAGGAAAGTGAAATGAATATGAAAGAAGGTGTCACGTAATTATTTGTTTATATTAAATCGCTGATGTCTTTTTAAGAATGGATGGAATTTATTAAATAAAAGAAACTTTTGATGACTTTTTGGATTTGACTGATTTTGTGTAGGATACACAAAATGTGTTCGTGTAAAGCAATGGTTCCCGACCCGTAGTCCGCGGACCATTGGTGGTCCGCGAGAGGATCAAAAGTGGTTCGTAAAGCTATTATGCAATCCCAAAGTTTGTTTTCTATTTTAGTTTTTTTAAAAAAGGTATTTATGATGTTTTAATTTGATAAAAAAAATAAACTTAAATTGAAAATCATTATTTGCCTTAACTCTAGAACACTAACCAAGCGTAAATTTTACGTATTGTCCCATTAACTTTACATTGTTTTTGTAACACGGTTAGAGTTGCATAGTTTTAAATACATGCAATTATATTACCTTTTTTAACTATTATATATATTTGCCTCTATTACAGTAGCTAAATGGAAATGAGTTCAATGTATTTTGTTGGAGAAAGTATAACTTTTTCTTTCTAATGGCACCATTAGAAAGAAACCCTTCTATGAGCATATATATAAAAAAAGGAGTCCCCGGTACTATTTTACTTTCAGTTAAGGGTCCGTGACTTAATGCTAATTGGGAACCGCGACCTAGTTAGTATGAAAATAGACTTTTCATTGGAGTTATTTTGAAATCGAACTAGGAATCATAATACAAGATTTCCAATACCACACTTATAATTGAAGATATTTTTTAAATTAAATTAAAATATAAGAACTATTAAAGCAACTATATAAAAATCACACAAATATAAAAACTAGTCAAACCAGCGTTATTGAACTGTTTATAATGTACATATGACGTGTATATTTTTAATTGTACTTAACTTTGTATGAGGTATTTGTGGCATGAACAAATGCACTTAAGGTGTACGCTAAATATATTTGTTTTAAGTTCGTCGAGATGCAAGTCCCTTTAATCACCTTGGAAAGAATATTATAAAGTAATGTTATTTACTCATAGTTTGATTTTTTTTATTTGTGAACCTTTTAGTTTCGCAAACAACATTTACTCGATTTAGGGATAGAATCTGATTTATAAAAGGAAAAAAAAACATTTCATGAATATCTTAAAGTTGAGAGGAATTAAGTAATTCTCGATTGTGAAACTTAATTTTAACTAATCCCCATTAACTATTATCAAAGCACAATAAAGGTTTGAAAACTGTATTAAAAAGAAGTCTTAATTTTACTTGTGTTGATAGTTGAAGCCATTACCATCACACGTACCCAGTGTGTATTTATGTTAATTAATTTTTGTTTGTCTTCAAAAGTAATGTTTAAAAGCTTTCTAAAAATATTGAAATATGTCTTTAAAATGTTCTTTATGAATTTTTCTTTGCCTACATATCGTCAGTTCTCTATCTTTTCAAGGTAACTACCATGAGTTTGAATATTTCAACATTAGAGCAATATATTTTTAAAACTGGATCTTGTATTTTAATTATTTTAGCATTTTTATTTAAAAAAAAATTTTAGTTAACTTCTATTTATTTCTTACTTTTGCATTTACAGAAAAATCCTTAATCCATACTTTAAATATGAGTTATTTTTGAGACAGATTTTTAAGATTTTTTTTATAACTTGAAAAAATATCTCTGCAGTGTGGGTTGGATTAACGTCGCACTAGAGTTAGACACAATGGGCTAATGACGTCTATACATCTCGCACAAAGGAAAAATCATGGGAACAATCTCTTGTAATTAAAACCATTGTCAGATACGAACCCAACATCTGAGCTGAATCCTACTATTCAAACCTTCAAGCTACGACTGGTTTGGTTAATTCATGTCGCACTAGAGCTACACCTTGAGCTATTGGTGGATGTTAGGGGCCTTTCTCAAAAGGATAGGATGTCTTGTATTTTTGATACATGAACAACAACACCTGAGCTTGCACCCGACAAAATCTCAATAGGACATTGGACCCCGATCAGATTTAACGTGCACCAGTCCCGTATACACGCTGTATAAATTGAAGGCAATTTCGATCGACGTATTATTACTTCGCAACGAATCTAGCAATCGATCACAAGTTCACTGCATTTTAACATTTTTGTAAAGTTTCTTGTATCAGCCGAATTCGAATCACTGAACTCTAACTGTAACTGCTGGTACGCTCATACCCAGTTTCTTCTATGAACGTGGTTGAAGCCATACTCTACGCCAACTAATTTTAACAAGTGATGTTGTGGGTTTTTTCCTTTTCAAATCGTTAAATATGTTTAGACATTTTAATTTCTACATATAGAACCAATTTGTTATCGCCAAATATATAGTTTTTCATGTCATTCATTTATTACGGGTTAAAATAGATTTCAAAGAATATGCTGTCATAATGGAAAATTAAAACAAAAAAAAATAGTCAAAAGCAGTACAATTCGGCATATTTTAGCATGAACAATATATGAAATATAGAGGTAGAAATAGAAGTGGGGGTACAGTTTAACCTTCAATTGTCTTCAAGTCAACAAACTGGGTTGCTGAATCCAGAAGTTACATTAGAGATCAGTGATTCGAATTTGCAACTCTCTGGATTCTAGCCGACGGCGGTACGTCGGGGCTACGGACCACACCCGCGCTACGACTGACATGAGGACAACCACTCAAGATTTAATGTAAACCAACATATGTAAACTTCGATTTTCGGTTAGGCGACGTGGATCGAACTTGCATCCCTCCGATTGATTAAAAGCTCGTCCCACTTGCAACATAGCATACCACGAACAATATAGTTTTACTTTTCAAATAAATAATTGATTGTGCAAGACTCGCAACATTCTGCTCGCTGCTGCTCCAACTCACTGCTGCCTCAAATAATATCTTCACATAGTTTTTTAAATCCGTCGTGGTTTGGTTTGGTTAATTAACGTCGCACTAGAGCTGCACAGTGGGCTATTGGCGACGGTTTGGGGCCTATCTCGAAGGAAAGATCCGGGAACGATGCCTCGTATTTTTGAACCATGGTCAGATAACGAAAATCCGTCGTGAACCTATATTCTCACGCCTACTCAGGTTGCGGGGCGTGCCACGCAAAGGTGCTCAGGTACAAGAAGCTTAGGTGCTGACCTCGTCATCTGATCATAGTATAAAATTATGATACAATATTTTCGGGTCTTTCTTTCAGGACAAAGCCAGAACCGTCGCCAATAGCCTATTGTGCAGATCTAGTTTGACGTTATTTTTCAACCAACTATTTAATAAATAATATTTCTTACATATCAGGGCCTCCAGTTGCCCCGTGGATAAAGGCGTTCAGCTAGTAATCAGAGGATTGCTAGTTCGAGCCCGTGCGATGAACTCCTCATGGGCGCGTTGCAGCCAATTGAAAGCGGCCATGCTGTGTCCCAATTTTTTTTAAAGTGATTTAGTGGTGTTTTTTATTACCATAGCATTGTAGAAATATTAGATGTATATACATATTATATTTTCTTCTTATAGAAATAATTTTTATATTGCCAAACAAATAGTTTTTGTTCTTGCTTTTATCTACTTCGACTTTGACTTGCAGATGACTTTCTATTTTAATAGCAGATTGCATTTAAAATTGGTTTAAAAAAATAGAAAAAAACTCAACCAAAAGCAAAACACGTCCGCTTATTTTAACATGAAAAATATACGAAATATTGCGGTAGCAAAGAAAGTGAGGCACATCATGGCTGTCTCTACATCGGCTACAAGTTAACAAAAAGTCTTGCTCTATCCAGAAGTTACAGTTAGAGATCAGTGACTCTACAAAGAAAAGTAAAAAAGAAGTAATCTTGCGATCGGAGGGTTGCTAGCTTCGCTATAAAAATATTATAAAGTTGTCCAGAACATCCAACAAATTATACTGGCGTGCATACGGGACTGGTGCACGATAAATTTGATCGGGATCCAATATCCTTATGTGTCCAATGTCCTTAATGTGCTTATTGAGGTTGCGTCGGGTGCCTGTTCAGGTGTTGTCCTCGTCATCTGACCATGTTTCTTGTTCCCGGGTATTTCCTTCGAGATAGGCCCCAACCATCGCGAATAGCCCACTGTGCAGTTCTAGTGTGATTTTAATTAACATAATCTAAACCAAACCAAATCAAACCTGACCCTGTTTAAAAAATACGAGGTATTGTTCCCGTACCTTTCCCTCGCTCGAGATAGGCCTCGAACCTTCGCAAATAGCCCAATGTGCAGCTGTAGTGCGGCGTTAATTAACCAAACCAATATCCTCAAGCTTACATAGGTTGCGGCAGGGCGTGCCACGTAAAGCTGCCCTTGTCATTTGACCATGGTTTAAAATTATGAGGCAATTCCGGGATTTATTCCGGGAACTTGGGGATGAAGTCCGAACCGTCGCCAATAGCCCATAGTGCAGACCTAGTAGTCGTTATCATTAGTATGACCTTAATTCAACCAAATATTTAATAAATGATATCCCTCGATTTCTATTCATTTTTCATCCCCATATTCACTGATATTTCTTTCACGTCTTCCCTTCAAAAAAGTGAATAAAGGGAGAGCATCCATTGTGAATTCGCTCGTAAACAAATATTTCACCCTCAGTGGAAAATCGATGAGAAGCATCAGATATTCCGCTGGCAGAGTGAAATCTACCTGAGAAATGAGTGCGGTTTATTGAAATTGTCAGCGCGCACGGGGGCTGAAAGAGATGCCGGAATTGCCTTTGGCAGGAGCCGACAGAACGGAGCTGAAGATGCAGATTGCAAGAGACAGTGCAATAAATGTCGTAATTTCATATAAGTCGGGGAAGAAAGTGATGTTTTAGTTCTTGTGTAAGCCACGTTGAATAGGGTGACTTGAGTTTATTATTTTTGATCTAAATTTGTTTTGTAAGAGTTATTCAAGATCAAAATATCTACCGATCATATCAAAACACTTATTTCAAGGGAACACAATACACACTGTATTGAAATAGGCATTGGGTATTGAAATTTATTTAAATTTTTGTTTTAACTATCTTATAGAACCAAATCAAAATATTAATTCATATGATTATTTCATAGCACTTGTATAATTTTGCTTGAGTGATTCTTAACCCTTTGCACTCCAAGAACACTATGCGTTCATTTTACGGAACTGTTATTCCGCTTTATGTTCTTTTCCCCATAATTTTTTTTTTGCTCATAGAGGAAAACAAAAGCATAATCTATTTTGGATCTGCAAGACAACAAGTTGAAAAAAGATCATGTTTTTTTTAAATGCAAGCTCATGTTTTTGTATTTTAACCCTTTGCACTCCAATGTCGCCTCTCAGGCGCCAACATAACGACCAGTTCTTTTGTTTTCCTGTTCTTTCAAATAAACGAGAACAGCATGATCTTCTGTTTAGAAAGAACATCAATCTTTTTTTCAACTTGTTCTCTTGTAAATACAAAACAGATTAGGATCTTTTTCCCTTTATGAGTATAAAAAAAATTTGCGGAAAAGAACGTAAACAGGAATAACTGTTCCATAGAAAGAACACAAATCGCAAAGTGTTCTTGGAGTGCAAAGGGTTAAAGAACAGGGAACCAAAGAACTGGTCGTTCTGTTGGCACGTGAGAGGGGACAGCAGAGTGCAAAGGGTTAAAACTGAATTCCGTTTCACAGGATATATTTCGAGCCCTTGACAATCACGTCCAGTGATCTCCAGTTTTTCCATTAATACTAAATTTTTTTTTATTTCATGAAAATATTTCATTTTATAATATTTTTCCAATCTAGTTCTTTTAGGTCTGTTTAAAAAGCTATCTTTTGATCTTATCTTTTTGAAAAATACTACCCTTTTTGAAAAATACTACCCTTTAAAAAAACCGCAGTATATTTCAGTAGCCCATCGATATAACCAGTACGAGCTGGTCCTTCTATCGACAGATCGCTGTAAAGAGTTAAAACAAAATATTATATACCAATTGAGGGGCTGACATGGGGAAGACAGTAAGTCACAAAAAGTAAATTTTACAGGGGAAGCAAAAAACGGGCTTTACAACTATGTGGACTACATGCAAGTGCCATTTTCCGTAGCTCGTAGAAACTAAACCATTTTGCCGATTGACTTACTGTTTATTCCATGCCATTGGCTTGAGCGTTTACTGTTTTTTTCCGCGAAAAACTCGAAATTTGTTACTTACTGTCTTCTCCATGTCAGCCCCTCAATCAATTGATTGAGACTTTCAATAGTGGTTTTCGTAAAGAAGGTGTCACTAAATCGTTAATCGTGGAGTCGTTGTACTAAAATCACGAGTCAAAACATACCAAATCTGTTAGAACATAGTAATGCTATCTTGAATACCAGTACTTCCCAAGAATACCATGACATTTATCACATTAATTCGATACAAATGTGTGTCAAATCGGAAACAAACAATCAAAATTTGTTTCCGATATACCTTTTTATTTTACAGAAAAAAAAAGAAATAAAGTCACATTCCCGAAAAACATCTCTCATTCCGCATTGGAAACTACCTCATTTGCATTTAATCAAAGAGCTACATCGCATTCCTCTTCTTTTTATTAACCTTATTTCTGTCAACATGTCCTTCAATAGCGCGTCTCCCCGACCGAAACGGTGAATAAAATCAACATAAAACGAACAACATTACGCCCCCTATTTACAAAAGTCCTGCTGGTTATGCACCACGGATATAAAAATACACAAATGCCGTAAAAAAAATGTGCAATTACTTTGCAAATGACCTGCTTTAAGCGATTACCATAGACCTCAACGATGACATTCATTTTGTAGCCATCAAGGAACTGACTTCAACACAGAATGCAATCGATTGTGGAGTTCCAGCGTCTTGGAAGACATATCCAAGGAATGTAAAAATCTGTTTGGTGAGGTCTTCGGAAGTATCGGAACGAATCCAATTTGTTGTCGCTGGGAAAAATAGTCTTTGGCGAGGAAAAAAAGAATCTGGTAGAAGGGATATTGCAGTCTTTAATCTTGGTGCTCTTTGCTGGATTCTTTTATATGCTTCCTGGAGACTTCTAAATGAAGTTGAATTCCTCTTTTGAGGAAAAAGTATCAGTTTTGTAAATATTGTGTGTTTTCATTTTTTATATTTTGGTTTTGAAAGAGGATTGTATGTTTTAATGGTTTAAATAAAACGCACTTTAAAATAAGCTGGTATTAGGATATAGAAACACCACGGAACGGTTTTAGAGGGATCCATTTTGACACAATAACTTTGTGACAAATAGCACGGTTGATATAGATGTGCTCTCGTTTGATTGCGGCACCATCGAACATGTAAAATATAAGTAAAATTCGTTGGAAACATGGATGAGGTCCGTGACGTTATACGAAATCTCTTGTTTATCTTTATTCTGTTGGCGAGTTTCCCATTCACGACTATCACTATTTCTATAATCTGCTGAAATGACGTTTCACTTAAACTGTTTTAGCCGTGCTGTGATACATCCACACCCGATTTATATTTGTCCCTGTGTTAAGTACTAACGTTTAATGATATGCCAGTAAGTTTTATTTAAGAAAACTGTGAGCAAGATGACATAACTTTCCATCAATTTCCTTCATAAAATAATCGAAGAGAAGTTATTTTAGGATTTTGTTCACAGAACAGCGACAATCCACGTCAACGGTATGTTTCTATTTTGTAGTATACTATACTATATCTATATTCTATTTGTACTATACTAAGTTGGTATGTTTTGATACAATGTTTTTTATTGCAATGTGATTAATGTTGTTTATTAGAAAATTCGATAACGTTAGGTTACATAGAAAAAGTTTTTTTAAAAAACTTTTTAATGCCTTGGACAATTTATACGAATTTCACTAAAATCATGTTAAAAAGCAGCAAAACTTTACCAAAGTAATTTTTGAATAATATCGTTAGAATAACTACTCTTTAGAATAATCTTTAAGTTAATTTAAAAAAATTCATTTAGATGTTGTCAGTACTGTTATTTATACTTTGGTGCTAACTTTAATGTCACGATTCGAATGCAGTAATTTTATACTCAACTTTGTTTTCGAAGCATTATTCGTTCTTAAAATATTTCTTTCAAACACACATGCTACTTTAATGAACTACTTTTTTTTTTTACTCAGAATACTTCCATATATGTAGAAGCAACAAATTTAGTCAAAAACATTTTGACCCGTAAACAATACTTAAAGTACGTACTTCTTCAAACATAATAAAACGATAAATTTATTGTAGATAATTTTTAAGCAAGCAAATATAAGTAAATAATATTTTTGTTTATGTTTTAAATGAAACTGTACAATTTAGAACGAAGATCTTATTAAAAAGAATGAAATGAATTATAACGAAGAAATAGAAAAAATGCGTGCTAAAAATATTACATTAACTTTCTTATATATATTTTTTTACCTTAGAGCTAAATCTTAATAGATACACTATTTTGTAATTTTTTTTTCTTTGAGAAAAAGTTAGTGATTACGAACAAATTCAACTAAACGACCCATCAGGTCTTGTATGTATTAGAAGATACGGTTTAATTCCATAGTTCAATTTATGTTTTTATCAAACGATAAAATTCCGTTTACTGCTTTAGATTGTCAGCACCATTAATGCGATTAAAAGTACTTCACATGTAATCAATAAAAAAAGAATTTTAAGCGCTTCTATTTAATTGGTACATAAGTGTTAATGAAAATAATCTTTTGGAATAAATAAAATATTACTAAGATTTACAATTCTGTTAAGAGTTAAAAAAAATAAGCTATGTAATTTACAGTTCGATATAATATTAAAAAAAAATTATGTATTCAACAAGTGAAGTTTCATAGTGATTTAAAATATAATAAATATAAAAATAATAAATATAATAAATTTAAAATATAACGTATGGGCAAACTTCCGAGAAGTTTATAATGTTTTGAGCAAAATTATCTGTATATCGTTGTCGTAATGATTTAAATTACTAATTAATTATTCTGAGACAATAGAATACTTTTTCTAAGATGTTGTAATATAAATTTCACAAAGGAAATAATATATGATAAATATTTGTGTTTGACATATTTAAACAAACATGTAGCATAATTAAACGTTTTCATTTTTAAATAATTACAGTCGAACTCTAATTATGCGGATAAATTGCATCCAGATCCCATTAGGATAATCAAATATCCGGATAATTTATGAAAAATAGATTATTTCTTAGCAAAAAAGGCGAATTTTACTTTAATATGTAATGTAATTTAATGACTATTAAAAACATTATCATTTACCGATAAAAACTTTTAAAATGTGGATTTTGCTGATTTTTTCCCCCTCAAAACGATTCGGATAATTAGCGATCCGCTTTGTTTGATCCGGATAATTGGAGTTCTACTATATTTTAATCATATTCAAATTATAGTCAGCGGCAAAAAAAAAAAAAAAAAATCAAATTCCTAAAATATTTACCAGAAATCCATTTTCTCCCCGAGTTTCAAAATCACTTCCATAATACTTGAGGTGTCTCAGAATATTTATAGCCTACTTCCCGACGCCATTTTTCAAATGGCATCGAGTCGGGTTCAGCTGAGTTGCTAAGTAAAGTGTCGTCAGATGTTGGATACATGCAAGACGAATGCGATTTTGCTTACTCATCAGTATACGATACTAAAACTAGAGATTTATATGATAGCAGTAAAGAAAGTTTAGAAGAATCGCCTGTGTGAAAAATGGACGACTATTAAAAATCAAAATAAGTGTCAAACTCGAAGAGATAAATATACTTCTTCTTGAACTCTCAACTTCAGTTGTCGCAAACGATATTGTGTAAAAAAGAATAAATAAATTGAATGCAAGCCATGGCATCCGTCAACTGACTTGGAATTGTCAATTCCATGATGCTTGAATGATCGATGGTTTAGAATCTTAGATGGTTCAGAATCTTTGGAGAAGCTGTATAAAGAGGATAGAAGCTGAATGTGAATAGTGAAGGCAATGGTATCGCTTTTTAGGATAACAAGGAAAGGAATGCCTTTCTAAAGCTATGATGATTAGAAATTGTTAATCAAACCTAGGATTGTTTTTTAAATCTCAATAGATTTTTTTAAAAAAAAAGAAGCTTTTTTAAAAGCTCAAAATTGTTTAAAACAACTGTTTTTGTGAATTGACTAAAAATAAAGGGCGTTCGTTTCAGCATCCCACGTCTTGAAAAAGGGCGTGGACAAAACTCCCACGCATGAGACACGTCCAATGAGATGGCTACGCAGAAAAGTTCTGATGACGCTGAAGAGTCGCCATCTTGTTAGAGGGACTTTAGAACTATACTACGAGATCCACGCATAGGAAGTGCCAATCCCATAGGCGCAATTTCCTTTAATTGTAATTAATATAAAATGTAATCTCTCTTAAACTTAATTAAACTTAGATTAGATATACCTGAAGTGTTGGTTTCTTTGCGTATGCTTGAATTTGATGAAGAGCCTTATTAGAGTCCGTGTTGTGTAAGGATAGCAGCAACTACAATACCCTAAGATAAACTCTTCTTGGATTATATACACCACGCTTCTGTTTTTAATGGAGTAACAAAAGTACTTTATTTTGGGATTTTTATAGTGTATCTAATTAACACACGTTTTAAAAAAGTATATTAAATTTTATTCTAAACTTTTTCGCAGCGGCAACGCAGCGGCTTTTTCGCAACTATTACTATATCTACCATCCCCTTTAAAATTAAAATTTTTAGTATTCCAATGGTTAACGTCTTACGCTAGTACATAGTACAAATTTCGACGTGACTAGTGAATTAGAGTTATTTAAAAAAAAATTCTTTCTAAAGACTATAACGTCGCCATTGTACTCCTTTTTAAGTACATGTCTTTTTCAAAATTGAACGATAAGCATCGAATATATTCAAAAATGAGTACATTTTACTTATTTTTGAATACCTATTTTTAACAGTGTATTAAGAAGGTGATGTACTCTGGAGTTAAATAGTTTCTTATGGGTGGAAAAATCAAATCGGATCCATTTGTCTTTGAGATACAAAAAATTGTGCAGTTCACGTATTTTGACTGGTTACATCCTTACAGCGTATAATGATTAATGAGCTAAACACTTGTGAGCACCTGGAAGACCACCAAGCCGCGAAATCCATTGATTAAAAGAGTTTCACTATGGAACAATCGAACTTCAGGTCAAATGGCGAACTCCCCATGTCACGATTAATGCATCGTCATCACTACACCGGAGAAAATTGCTCGGGAACCATGTTTTGTACCGCTATTAAGTCTTGTTCGTTGATTTAATTAAGTAGTTCTTGATATTCAATTCGCCCCACCTTCGCGCCATAACTCACGCGCATGGAACGTTTCACTTCACTCAGCTTGCAGGAAAACTCATTGGAACGCGAGTGATGCCAGATGCAAGTGGCTTAATTGGCTCGCCGTTTAGTTTAGTTTACCTGGAGAAATTGCGTAACTATCTGCTTCCGAATCTGATTAACGCTTTACGTGCAAGGAACTTTGAGAACTGAGACTTCTGGCTGGAAATGCAAAGTTGGATGAATTCATCAAGCCGAATATCCAATGAGTTAGTTACTTGGCAAAAGAATCTAATGGATTGGAATATGTGTGGAGGTTTTAAAGATTTATGTCAGTGTTCTAATGTCAAGGTTAAATTTCTTAAATTTAAAATTAAATTCTGAAGAGGTGCTTATAATTGAAGAATGTATCTACGTAAAAAAGAACCACACAGTGCTAAAACTTCCTTAAAAATTAAATTCAAAGTATTTCTAATAAAAATTTTAGTTTTGTGATAACTTCTAAACAAAAGAATTTGTCTGTTGAAAATTAGTTGGCAAATTATTTGTATAATTTGATTGAAATTTCCTTTATTGATTTATTGCATTTTTAATAGACAACTTTGAAGACATGTTGGATCTTATTCACTACCTGGTGTCGAGATTAAAAAGTACGTGTTGAAGATGCATATGTGATTGGTGAGTAAAGATGATTGGTGTTCACTCAATCACACAGGTAATAATATTTTTTTTTAACTTTAAGCATTTTAATCACAACACCAAGTCAGGCGTATGTTCCATAGACTGTGCAAGTGTATATTTTATTGTTTTTCAGATATATATTTTCTTTGTTCAAATTTATATTAATTAATATATAATTTAGCAACTGCCATAAAATATTCTGTTTCAGTTTTACATATTTCAAACGCGCATTCACGTAAGTTTTATTGAATTTTAATTATTTGTTGTTTTCGATTACGTTACAACTTTTTCCCGAAACATTCACCAACTTTTATTCGATTTTTATTACTTCAGCATGACGTACATCGGCAAAAGTAAAATATAATTAATTTACATCTAGAACAACGACCAGAAGTAACGAAACATAAAGAAAAAACAGTTGGATTCTTAGATTAGATCAGGTTTTTCAATCTTAGAGTTATCGTTATTTCATCTCGAAATTCTTAATATATGACTTTTTAATTTAAACTTTCTCTGGAATTCTGGAGAAAAAAATGGCATGCTTGGATTTTATTTAATTTTATTTTGATCTTGGTAGCCAGGGGAAACGATAATTAATATCCTCTCGCTTATTTAATATTCATTTGTCAATCTTTTAGGGTAAAACTTTGGTGTTCAATGTAACTAAATTCTTTTAGAATACTATTTTAAAAATTCCTGTACATGTATTAGATTTTTGTAAAGAGGAATTTCTTTTATTTCAGTATTCTAAGTAGATAATTTCTTTTAATATTTTAATACTAGAATTCCCGTGCGATAATTATCGCATGAATAACTAAACGATATTAGATAATCTTTTATGGCCAAACAATCAAAAGTTTAACTTTCATAAATGGCAGCATTATCAACGACTTGTTTTAAAAACCCGTTAAAACGAATTATTTTGCACATATTAAGAAAAAACGCTGATATTTATGAAATGAAAGTACGATTCGTCACTGGTGCATGGAATTATCTTTCTTTTGATACCTCATGTGATAAGATTTGCTGCGTCTAAGGGGCGCAAAAGGGATCTTTACTACGGAAATAATATATATTATTCCTAACTAACGCTTAACAGATCCCTTATGTTTACTTCCATTTCTCATTTTAAATTAGAAAATAATTTAACATTGAGGAATTAGTTATTTTTCTTAACCTTCCCAAAGTGCAGATTGTTTCGTAGTTTTCCTTATTATTATTGTATGGTCCTGTATAATATGTACATTTGCATGCGTATTCCAAAGTTTTTCAGACATGGATTATTTAGATAAATGAAGAAATTTGAATATTTATAGTCTGGAAGAGAAAGGGGTTAGATTTTATTTTATTCAATTGTTCAAATTTATTAACCAGGGGGATTTGGATTTAATATCAGTGACAGATAGAGAGGTCATGTGTTCAAATTAAACAAATCACAATTTTATCCGGAATGTAGAAAGCACTATTTCTATAATAGGGTAATAGACCAATGGAACAACTTGACAGTGAATATTGTTAATTGTACAGGAGTAAAGGATTTTCAAATGTTAGATATTCATTGGAGGATAGTTTGGAGATACTAGCTGGATAAATCTTGTAGGGACAAACCTTGTTGTTGGTCGTCAATATTTGTATTGTATTAACGACAAATATTTTCGACACATTATCATTTTTTTTTCTTTACGCAGTGTCCTTAAATACCAACCAATCAAACATGTATATTAAACAAACTTATCGCTTTTTTAAAAATTAAAATATGTATGTTACGACTATAAGTCGTAACTTTTTTTAAAAACTTTTTTTTTTAAATAAAAATTTCCAACATAAAATAGTTTAAAATATGTAATATCATACGAAAACTATTTCATTAAAAAGAAAATTTCAATGAACTTAAATTCACAACAGTCATTTACATCCTCGAAACGAAATAAAACCATCGAAACGATTCCCCGATCCTATCTATTTCCGAAAACTAGTTTAATTACATAACCTTATATCGATTGTTATATTTTAAGTAATTTTAAACTCTACACGTAACATTAAGGATATTACAGAGAACTTTGAATTCCTTACGTCGTTCCTTTAAATGCAGGTTTTATTCCAACATCGCGGTGAAATTATTTCATTCCACTTAATCCTAATTTGATTCCACATATGCAAATTCATCGAAATATAAACATCCTCCCACCCGAGGACGTTCTATCGGCGTTCGACATATTTTTCTCAATATTTGCATTTCCTAATTAGGTTTCTGTGTTCCATTGCGAGCCATCGCTACAAATAGTTTCATTTATCACATCTTCGAATAATGAAATTTATTCGCGAGGCCTAAGATTCGGCCTCTAACAGTCATTTGATTCGAAATGGAAATGAAATCTAATTTCGAATTTCGCTAACGTAAAGGACGTATTTACGGAGCGTGTTCTAAGTTGCACAGTTTCAAGGTGACTTTGATGTTCGTAGGTACAGTATGTTTGCGAATGATTTAAGAGTGCTTTCCGTAGACGACAAGAGTTGTCTTATGTAAGTTTGCATTTAGTTTATCCGCCATGTAACCTTTTAGTTAAACAAGGTGGTGTACATTTCGCTTCTGTATAATCTCCAAATACTAATTTGCAGTTAAAGTCAAATAAGTGAAGTGCACAGCAGCTGTTTTCAATGCTGTTAAATATATTTGCATTTTCTTAATTAGTTAACTTTGGCCTTTAGATGCAATTCTTACATTTGTATTCATGCGTCAGTTAGTGTTATAATAAAGGTAAATTTGCGACACATAAGCATATTGCTTGCTTTAAGTATGTTAAAATATACTGTGGTAATTAAGTTTTATGTTAATAGTGGGTTTCTGTGTATAACAGGGAGAACGCTGTCTTATATAAATTGCTTTTGTAATGTTGTTGCAAATGTAGCTATGCACTTTTATAGTTTAGCACTAATATAAAAGTTTTATTAGTTCACATTTATTTAAACTGATCGCATTTCATTATTAATATAATATTTTAGACTAACGCAGATTGATATACGTAATAAATATTAAAAAAAATATTATAGTAAATTGCGTGTTTAGGTAAAATAATTTTAAATATACTTTTACTTAGACAATATTCTCTGCAGTTTGTTTTATTATATAGTTTAATTAAATTATTTGTCAAAACCGTAAGATCTAGCAACTGTATTAGAGTGAAAGTATTTTTTAGAAAGTCGCCAAATGGTCCGGTGCTTTCATTCTCATGCGTCGTTTTTTTTGCTGATCGTTCACCATTGGAAAAAAAAAATGAAGTCGTATCTATGGCAACTTAAAGCATGTTATTTTTAATTTTGTTTATCTACTGACAGATACAATAAATGTGCGATATTTTTGTTGTGGAAAAAGTGTTCGCCTTGTTGAGTTTGTTTACCAAAAAACCAGGTGAATTATTTTAACATATCATCGGCTTAGAAATAAAACCATGTATATTTAAAGTACAGCGGGAAAACTGTTGGCGAAGAAACTTATTACGCCTGAGAGGCTCGCAAAAACTAACAAAAGGTTCGATCAGACGATATTGCTCATAGGGAGGGAGAAGAGGGTGATCAAAGGTTCGAGTGGGTTTTGGTTTATTTAGCCCTCGGGAAAGAATAAAAAAAAATGTTTTACCTGGAGCGAAAAAAATTTATGAAAACTAGACATTAGCTTTTTGCTGTGCAGTAAGTAAATTTACTTTGTGTTAAAATGTTTATTTCTTATTAATAGTAAGAATTAGCTCGCGATATGGTTCCATCCAATCACAGGATCTCGGAAATAACGCTATTCTTGAAGTCAATTCCTCATCTACAATCTAAGCACAGATATTCCAATCCTTTCTTGTTTTAAAACAATTCCACATTTAAAAAGTGAATCGTTTGGATTTTGTCTCTAAGCAACTTTCCATACAGCTGATGAACCCTATATAGATAGATATAGATATAGATTGAGCTGTAGATATATATATATATATATAGCTATAGATATAGATGGATATAGATATAGTTATATACAGGTATATATAGATATAGATAGATAGAGATATAGCGACATAGACATATGGAGATATAGATAGATATAGATAATAGCTACATATATAGAGATATAGATAGACATATAGACATAGAGAGATACATAGGGACAGATAGATAGTGATAGATATAGATAGATAGATAGAGATATAGCGACATAGACATAGAGATATAGGGAGATATAGACAGATAGATATAGATATAGATATACATAGAGACAGACAGATAGATAGATAGATAGATAGATAGGTAGATATATAGATAGATAGATGGAGATATAGATAGATAGTTAGTTAAATAGATCTTTCTTAACAGTTCATAAGATGGATAGAATATACAGTTAAAATTTTGAGATTAGATTGCATGAAGTAGGCTTCTTAATATCATTCAGAAATACAATTGCTTTACGAAAAATATCATGAGAATAAAAAAAATAAGGTACTCATAAAAATTAGAAACACATTTTGAGTCTTCGGAGTGAATTGAGATAATTTTTCAGATTTTGTCAAGAAAACATTATGTGTAAATCTCTTTTTAAAATAAAGTTATGGAAATATGCAAGAATGTTGATTAAAAAAATAAATATTTGTAAAAAGTACTTATTGTAACTTACAATGATTTAAATATTTTTTTTTTGACATTAAGATAATTTTTTTTAATATAAACTCTCCGTACGTAATCCAATTATTGCGATGCCAAGAGACAATGTTGCAGATAGTATATTTTCACCTACTTATCTTTAATACTTTCATTAATTTATGAAAATTTAAACGAAAACAAGATTATTTTTCTCTTTAATCCTTCGTGAACATTTCAGGTTTCTTTAATTTTCTCTACTTTTGCATCTTGTCAACCATGCAAGAGAACATAAATTAATTATGGTTTTCTTTTCACAGCCTTTCCACCAGATGTCGCTGTATGTGTTACTTTTTTTGCTTGGTTAACGAAAAGAGCGTTATTATAAAGAGAAAAGTGTGTTTATTTTTATAACTATATAAAATCACCTGTTCTGGTCCTGGTTATAGCGTAAATGACACAGTTCTAAGACATTTCACGCGCTTAAACGATTGGAATAAGGGGTGTTAAAAAAAAAGATGAACATTTATTCGAAATTAGAAAGGTTTACACTGAGATATTCGCTGGAAATGAATTATTCGACGCAGTATATTCCATTTCACAAATGCACGAAAGCATTAAATTCTGTTTATGTGCTGTTTTAAACGTCGAAATAAATCTCTTTGATGGTTAATCCTTTTTAGAAAATAAGTAAAAACAGCATTAAAGCAGCAGTGGCTCAGTTTCCTTCCGAAGCGACTTCAGCGCAAGGAAATAAAGATTAGAATAAACGTTTTTTAAGTATATTATTTAAAATTACGACGGTTTTTGAATTCCAAGAAAGCCTTTCGCGCCGAAATGGAATGAAATAAGTTTTCGCATAAAAATTTTTGCAGGTACTTTGACGGAATTACGAATAGAATATTGCATAATTCTTTGTTACGCGATTTAGTCACGTGTATTTTTTTTACCATGTAAAAATACTAAATATATTTAAAGCTTTCCAATATTAGGCTCACAGAAAGCGAGTGAGCTTGACAAGCCAAATATCTATCCATGTATTTTTAATGGCGCAAATAAACAATTTGCAATAATTTTTTTAGTTCTACTTTAAGTATTTTCAGTTCCACATTTGATGAAGTTTATATTTCTCTAAAAAATGCTTCGGATAAACATTCCAATTGTAACCAACAAGTCGAACTTGTAGCTCAATCATATATATTATTTATGTAGTGAAGATCCCTTTTACGCCCCTCAGACGCAACGGATCTTAACACATGGGGCATCAAAAGAAAGAGAATTTCATGGACCAGTGACGAATCGTATTTTCAGCTCATAAATATTAACATTATTTTTTTAAAAATGCATTTTAACGTTTTTCTTATATACAAGCCGTTGTTAATGCTGCTACCTATGAGAAGACTGTTACAGTTTTCGATTTTTTTTACATAAAAGATGCGTTAATTTCCCCAACGAATGCGTGTGTGGTGTGTGTGGGTTGTTCATGCGATAATTATCGCACGGGCATGCTACTACTGCTGTAATACATTCCTATGCTTCCTAGTTGTAAAGAAAATGGTGGCAGAAACATTTAGGGAAAATTTAGCTTAGTCTTTTATATGTAATCTCTTTATTGTAAACAAAAGTTACTGCCGCTTTCGCAAATTTGAGTCGGTTTTCCTTATATATTTTTATATATGTATCTCAAACAGTAACAAGTATAAGATAAATATGAAAAATATTGAATTTCCTTATAAATGTTTGGAGAATACGTTGAGTATATTTTTTGTTTGTAATTACTGCTTTATTTAACAATTAATTCGGGAAAAACATGTAGTTGCCATAGAAACGAACACGTATAATTTCGGGTTAGGCAGTTAAGCGGTTAATAGGGAAGTTTATGAGAAGCTGTTATAATGTTAAAGTTGCGGAGAGCTCATGAAAAGCCAAACAAGTAAAAAAAATTTGATAATCATTGTAATTGTAAAAATTGTTTTTTCAAAAAAAAAAAAAAAAAATTCTGAAAATTTCGTTTTTATTTTAAAACTTGAAAATCCTAGATCCTTAGGTTCATTGAAATGCATACATCTACCAAACGTTTTTGCGGTTTTCTACGATTTCGAATCGGCCTGACATGTTTGTTTTTTCTTGGACGCTCCTCAGCAGATGAGTGCAAAATGCACTGAGGCAAATCGCATAAAAGCAAACATACCATAATTATAATTTATAGTTGGAGCAAATCTTTTAACCTACAAACAACTGACAATATTATGAGGAACTAAAAAAAAACGTATTATAAAATAATACGGTAGAGTACGTAACTCCAAACTCAGAAAGTGGTAAAAAATTGAAAACGTAGTTACGTGAGTGAACTTGAGTATCGACAGAGGCCAAATGGAGGACACGGAATGTTCAATTTCGACATCAACGCCCGAAAGTGCTGGAGTTCTGTTGACAAATTGTCGTAATATAATATATATTTGGGATATCAGCAATTAACCCGGGAAAACAACAGCTGGATATGGCCCATAAACTTATAATGGAGGATCGAAGTCTTTGGAAAACACACTGTTAAATATGCACGCTCATTTTTGAAGAAAATTTCGTCATATTTGACGAAACCGACTCCTGCTACATGCTCCGAATAAATATTTTGTCAAACTAAGGAAATTTATTTTGTCGTTTTTTTCCGCTAAATTTATTTCTTCAAAAATTAGAATGATCTTAAATATATATTGAAGGGACGACTCGAACCACGAACCTGTCGGTCCGAAGACAAACGCTCTACCGACCATGGCAGAACGACTATTTTGAATAGTGTCAATAAACGTATAAGAACCAAAACCACAATAAAGCAATCCGAGCAATAAATAAAAATATATATCAAAAGTTTAAAAAATTAATACATGCATTTGACAAATAAGCGTTGTTGGTAAATTACATATAACTTAATCCATATTGTCCTTACAAATAGTTAGATCTAAAAAACAACTTAATTGTCCCTCCGACTCACCCACGCAAATATACTTTCGATAAATATATTTAAAAATATGAACCAAAAGTTGAAAAAGTTATGAAATGCATTTGACAAATAAGCGTTGTTGGTAAACTACATATAACTTAATCCATATTGTCCTTACAAATAGTTAGATCTAAACAACAACTTAATTGTAACGCAAATATACTTTCGATAAATATAATTAAAAATATATACCAAAAGTTGAAAAAGTTATGATATGCATTTGACAAATAAGCGTTGTTAGTAAACTACATATAACTTAATCCAAATTATCCTTACAAATAGTTAGATCTCAACAACAACTTAATTGTCCCTCCGACCCACCCACGCAAATATACTTTCGATAAATATAATTAAAAATATACACCAAAAGTTGAAAAAGTTATGATATGCATTTGACAAATAAGCGTTGTTGGTAAACTACATATAACTTAATCCATATTGTACTTACAAATAGTTATTTCTAAACAACAACTTAATTGTCCCTCCGACCCACCCACGCAAATATACTCTCGATAAATATAATTAAAAATATATACCAAAAGTGAAAAAAGTTATGATATGCATTTGTCAAAGAAGCGTTGTTAGTAAAGTACATTAAACTTAATCCAAATTACCCTTAAAAATAGTTATTTCTAAACAACAACTTAATTGTCCCTCCGACCCACCCACGCAAATATACTTTCGATAAATATAATTAAAAATATACTCCAAAAGTTGAAAAAGTTATGATATGCATTTGACAAATAAGCGTTGTTGGTAAAGTACATTAAACTTAATCTAAATTACCCTTAAAAATAGTTATTTCTAAACAACAACTTAATTGTCCCTCCGACCCACCCACGCATATATACTTTCGATAAATATAATTAAAAATATATACCAAAAGTTGAAAAAGTTATGATATGCATTTGACAAATAAGCGTTGTTAGTAAACTACATATAACTTAATCCAAAATATCCTTACAAATAGTTATTTCTAAACAACAACTTAATTGTCCCTCCGACCCACCCACGCAAATATACTCTCGATAAATATAATTAAAAATATATACCAAAAGTGAAAAAAGTTATGATATGCATTTGACAAATAAGCGTTGTTAGTAAAGTACATTAAACTTAACCCAAATTACCCTTAAAAATAGTTATTTCTAAACAACAACTTAATTGTCCCTCCGACCCACCCACGCAAATATACTTTCGATAAATATAATTAAAAATATATACCAAAAGTTGAAAAAGTTATGATATGCATTTGACAAATAAGAGTTGTTAGTAAACTATATATAACTTAATCCATATTGTACTTACAAATAGTTAGATCTCAACAACAACTTAATTGTCCCTCCGACCCACCCACGCAAATATACTTTCGATAAATATAATTAAAAATATATACCAAAAGTTGAAAAAGTTATGATATGCATTTGACAAATAAGAGTTGTTAGTAAACTATAGATAACTTAATCCATATTGTACTTACAAATAGTTAGATCTCAACAACAACTTAATTGTCCCTCCGACCCACCCACGAAAATATACTTTCGATTAATATAATTAAAAATATATATCAAAAGTTGAAAAAGTTATGATATGCATTTGACAAATAAGCGTTGTTGGTAAAGTACATATAACTTAATCCATATTGTACTTACAAATAGTTATTTCTAAACAACAACTTAATTGTCCCTCCGACCCACCCACGCAAATATACTCTCGATAAATATAATTAAAAATATATACCAAAAGTTAAAAAAGTTATGATATGCATTAGACAAATAAGCGTTGCTATTAAACTATATGTAACTTAATCCATGTTGTCATTACAAATAGTTAGATCTCAACAACAACTTAATTGTCCCTCCGACCCACCCACGCAACTATACTTTCGATAAATATAATTAAAAATATATACCAAAAGTTGAAAAAATTATAATATGCATTTGACAAGAAAGCGTTGTTACTAAACTATATATAACCTAATCCATATTGTACTTACGAATAGTTAGATCTCAACAACATCTTAATTGTCCCACCCACGCAAATATACTTTCGATAAATATAATTAAAAATATATACCAAAAGTTGAAAAAGTTATGATATGCATTTGACAAATAAGCGTTGTTAGTAAACTACATATAACTTAATCCAAAATATCCTTACAAATAGTTATTTCTAAACAACAACTTAATTGTCCCTCCGACCCACCCACGCAAATATACTCTCGATAAATATAATTAAAAATATACTCCAAAAGTTGAAAAAGTTATGATATGCATTTGACAAATAAGCGTTGTTGGTAAAGTACATTAAACTTAATCTAAATTACCCTTAAAAATAGTTATTTCTAAACAACAACTTAATTGTCCCTCCGACCCACCCACGCATATATACTTTCGATAAATATAATTAAAAATATATACCAAAAGTTGAAAAAGTTATGATATGCATTTGACAAATAAGCGTTGTTAGTAAACTACATATAACTTAATCCAAAATATCCTTACAAATAGTTATTTCAAAACAACAACTTAATTGTCCCTCCGACCCACCCACGCAAATATACTCTCGATAAATATAATTAAAAATATATACCAAAAGTGAAAAAAGTTATGATATGCATTTGACAAATAAGCGTTGTTAGTAAAGTACATTAAACTTAACCCAAATTACCCTTAAAAATAGTTATTTCTAAACAACAACTTAATTGTCCCTCCGACCCACCCACGCAAATATACTTTCGATAAATATAATTAAAAATATATACCAAAAGTTGAAAAAGTTATGATATGCATTTGACAAATAAGAGTTGTTAGTAAACTATATATAACTTAATCCATATTGTACTTACAAATAGTTAGATCTCAACAACAACTTAATTGTCCCTCCGACCCACCCACGCAAATATACTTTCGATAAATATAATTAAAAATATATACCAAAAGTTGAAAAAGTTATGATATGCATTTGACAAATAAGAGTTGTTAGTAAACTATAGATAACTTAATCCATATTGTACTTACAAATAGTTAGATCTCAACAACAACTTAATTGTCCCTCCGACCCACCCACGAAAATATACTTTCGATTAATATAATTAAAAATATATATCAAAAGTTGAAAAAGTTATGATATGCATTTGACAAATAAGCGTTGTTGGTAAAGTACATATAACTTAATCCATATTGTACTTACAAATAGTTATTTCTAAACAACAACTTAATTGTCCCTCCGACCCACCCACGCAAATATACTCTCGATAAATATAATTAAAAATATATACCAAAAGTTAAAAAAGTTATGATATGCATTAGACAAATAAGCGTTGCTATTAAACTATATGTAACTTAATCCATGTTGTCATTACAAATAGTTAGATCTCAACAACAACTTAATTGTCCCTCCGACCCACCCACGCAACTATACTTTCGATAAATATAATTAAAAATATATACCAAAAGTTGAAAAAATTATAATATGCATTTGACAAGAAAGCGTTGTTACTAAACTATATATAACCTAATCCATATTGTACTTACGAATAGTTAGATCTCAACAACATCTTAATTGTCCCACCCACGCAAATATACTTTCGATAAATATAATTAAAAATATATACCAAAAGTTGAAAAAGTTATGATATGCATTTGACAAATAAGCGTTGTTAGTAAACTACATATAACTTAATCCAAAATATCCTTACAAATAGTTATTTCTAAACAACAACTTAATTGTCCCTCCGACCCACCCACGCAAATATACTCTCGATAAATATAATTAAAAATATATACCAAAAGTTAAAAAAGTTATGATATGCATTTGACAAATAAGCGTTGTTAGTAAACTATATATAACTTAATCCATATTGTACTTACGAATAGTTAGATCTCAACAACATCTTAATTGTCCCTCCGACCCACCCACGCAAATATACTTTCGAAAAATATAATTAAAAATATATACCAAAAGTTGAAAAAGTTATGATATGCATTTGACAAATAAGCGTTGTTGGTAAACTACATATAACTTAATCCATATTGTCCTTAAAAATAGCTATTTCTAAACAACAACTTAATTGTCCCTCCGACCCACCCACGCAAATATACTCTCGATAAATATAATTAAAAATATATACCAAAAGTTAAAAAAGTTATGATATGCATTAGACAAATAAGCGTTGCTATTAAACTATATGTAACTTAATCCATGTTGTCCTTACAAATAGTTAGATCTCAACAACAACTTAATTGTCCCTCCGACCCACCCACGCAACTATACTTTCGATAAATATAATTAAAAATATATACCAAAAGTTGAAAAAATTATAATATGCATTTGACAAGAAAGCGTTGTTACTAAACTATATATAACCTAATCCATATTGTCCTTACAAATAATTATATCTAAACAACAACTTAATTGTCCCTCCGACCCACCCACGCAAATATACTTTCGATAAATATAATTAAAAATATATACCAAAAGTTGAAAAAGTTATGATATGCATTTGACAAATAAGCGTTGTTAGTAAACTACATATAACTTAATCCAAAATATCCTTACAAATAGTTATTTCTAAACAACAACTTAATTGTCCCTCCGACCCACCCACGCAAATATACTCTCGATAAATATAATTAAAAATATATACCAAAAGTTAAAAAAGTTATGATATGCATTTGACAAATAAGCGTTGTTAGTAAACTATATATAACTTAATCCATATTGTACTTACGAATAGTTAGATCTCAACAACATCTTAATTGTCCCTCCGACCCACCCACGCAAATATACTTTCGAAAAATATAATTAAAAATATATACCAAAAGTTGAAAAAGTTATGATATGCATTTGACAAATAAGCGTTGTTGGTAAACTACATATAACTTAATCCATATTGTCCTTAAAAATAGCTATTTCTAAACAACAACTTAAT
Organism: Troglohyphantes excavatus; assembly: GCA_963932185.1. NCBI lineage: Eukaryota > Metazoa > Arthropoda > Arachnida > Araneae > Linyphiidae > Troglohyphantes > Troglohyphantes excavatus. Next base: position 31,431,789 of record OZ010669.1, on the reverse strand, counting down.
TGTCCCTCCGACCCACCCACGCAAATATACTCTCGATAAATATAATTAAAAATATATACCAAAAGTTAAAAAAGTTATGATATGCATTAGACAAATAAGCGTTGCTATTAAACTATATGTAACTTAATCCATGTTGTCCTTACAAATAGTTAGATCTCAACAACAACTTAATTGTCCCTCCGACCCACCCACGCAATTATACTTTCGATAAATATAATTAAAAATATACACCAAAAGTTGAAAAAAGTATTATATGCATTTGACAAATAAGCGTTGTTAGTAAACTACATATAACTTAATCCAAATTATCCTTACAAATAGTTATTTCTAAACAACAACTTAATTGTCCCTCCGACCCAAACACGCAAATATACTCTCGATAAATATAATTAAAAATATATACCAAAAGTGAAAAAAGTTATGATATGCATTTGTCAAAGAAGCGTTGTTAGTAAAGTACATTAAACTTAATCCAAATTACCCTTAAAAATAGTTATTTCTAAACAACAACTTAATTGTCCCTCCGACCCACCCACGCAAATATACTTTCGATAAATATAATTAAAAATATACTCCAAAAGTTTAAAAAGTTATGATATGCATTTGACAAATAAGCGTTGTTGGTAAAGTACATTAAACTCAATCTGAATTACCCTTAAAAATAGTTATTTCTAAACAACTTAATTGACCCTCCGACCCACCCACGCATATATACTTTCGATAAATATAATTAAAAATATATACCAAAAGTTGAAAAAGTTAAGATATGCATTAGACAAATAAGCGTTGCTAGTAAACTATATTTAAATTAATCCATATTGTACTTACAAATAGTTAGATCTCAACAACAACTTAATTGTCCCTCCGACCCACCCACGCAAATATACTTTCGATAAATATAATTAAAAATATATACCAAAAGTTGAAAAAGTTATGATATGCATTTGACAAATAAGAGTTGTTAGTAAACTATATATAACTTAATCCATATTATACTTACAAATAGTTAGATCTCAACAACAACTTAATTGTCCCTCCGACCCACCCACGCAAATATACTTTCGATAAATATAATTAAAAATATATATCAAAAGTTGAAAAAGTTATGATATGCATTTGACAAATAAGCGTTGTTGGTAAAGTACATATAACTTAATCCATATTGTACTTACAAATAGTTATTTCTAAACAACAACTTAATTGTCCCTCCGACCCACCCACGCAAATATACTCTCGATAAATATAATTAAAAATATATACCAAAAGTGAAAAAAGTTATGATATGCATTTGACAAATAAGCGTTGTTGGTAAAGTACATTAAACTTAATCCAAATTACCCTTAAAAATAGTTATTTCTAAACAACAACTTAATTGTCCCTCCGACCCACCCACGCAAATATACTTTCGATAAATATAATTAAAAATATATACCAAAAGTTGAAAAAGTTATGATATGCATTTGACAAATAAGCGTTGTTAGTAAACTACATATAACTTAATCCAAATTATCCTTAAAAATAGCTATTTCTAAACAACAACTTAATTGTCCCTCCGACCCACCCACGCAAATATACCCTCGATAAATATAATTAAAAATATATACCAAAAGTTAAAAAAGTTATGATGTGCATTAGACAAATAAGCGTTGCTATTAAACTATATGTAACTTAATCCATGTTGTCCTTACAAATAGTTAGATCTCAACAACAACTTAATTGTCCCTCCGACCCACCCACGCAACTATACTTTCGATAAATATAATTAAAAATATATACCAAAAGTTGAAAAAATTATGATATGCATTTGACAAGAAAGCGTTGTTACTAAACTATATATAACCTAATCCATATTGTACTTACAAATAGTTAGATCTCAACAACATCTTAATTGTCCGTCCGACCCACCCACGCAAATATACTTTCGATAAATATAATTAAAAATATATACCAAAAGTTGAAAAAGTTATGATATGCATTTGACAAATAAGCGTTGTTAGTAAACTACATATAACTTAATCCAAAATATCCTTACAAATAGTTATTTCTAAACAACAACTTAATTGTCCCTCCGACCCACCCACGCAAATATACTCTCGATAAATATAATTAAAAATATATACCAAAAGTGAAAAAAGTTATGATATGCATTTGACAAATAAGCGTTGTTAGTAAAGTACATTAAACTTAACCCAAATTACCCTTAAAAATAGTTATTTCTAAACAACAACTTAATTGTCCCTCCGACCCACCCACGCAAATATACTTTCGATAAATATAATTAAAAATATATACCAAAAGTTGAAAAAGTTATGATATGCATTTGACAAATAAGAGTTGTTAGTAAACTATATATAACTTAATCCATATTGTACTTACAAATAGTTAGATCTCAACAACAACTTAATTGTCCCTCCGACCCACCCACGCAAATATACTTTCGATAAATATAATTAAAAATATATACCAAAAGTTGAAAAAGTTATGATATGCATTTGACAAATAAGAGTTGTTAGTAAACTATAGATAACTTAATCCATATTGTACTTACAAATAGTTAGATCTCAACAACAACTTAATTGTCCCTCCGACCCACCCACGAAAATATACTTTCGATTAATATAATTAAAAATATATATCAAAAGTTGAAAAAGTTATGATATGCATTTGACAAATAAGCGTTGTTGGTAAAGTACATATAACTTAATCCATATTGTACTTACAAATAGTTATTTCTAAACAACAACTTAATTGTCCCTCCGACCCACCCACGCAAATATACTCTCGATAAATATAATTAAAAATATATACCAAAAGTTAAAAAAGTTATGATATGCATTAGACAAATAAGCGTTGCTATTAAACTATATGTAACTTAATCCATGTTGTCATTACAAATAGTTAGATCTCAACAACAACTTAATTGTCCCTCCGACCCACCCACGCAACTATACTTTCGATAAATATAATTAAAAATATATACCAAAAGTTGAAAAAATTATAATATGCATTTGACAAGAAAGCGTTGTTACTAAACTATATATAACCTAATCCATATTGTACTTACGAATAGTTAGATCTCAACAACATCTTAATTGTCCCACCCACGCAAATATACTTTCGATAAATATAATTAAAAATATATACCAAAAGTTGAAAAAGTTATGATATGCATTTGACAAATAAGCGTTGTTAGTAAACTACATATAACTTAATCCAAAATATCCTTACAAATAGTTATTTCTAAACAACAACTTAATTGTCCCTCCGACCCACCCACGCAAATATACTCTCGATAAATATAATTAAAAATATACTCCAAAAGTTGAAAAAGTTATGATATGCATTTGACAAATAAGCGTTGTTGGTAAAGTACATTAAACTTAATCTAAATTACCCTTAAAAATAGTTATTTCTAAACAACAACTTAATTGTCCCTCCGACCCACCCACGCATATATACTTTCGATAAATATAATTAAAAATATATACCAAAAGTTGAAAAAGTTATGATATGCATTTGACAAATAAGCGTTGTTAGTAAACTACATATAACTTAATCCAAAATATCCTTACAAATAGTTATTTCTAAACAACAACTTAATTGTCCCTCCGACCCACCCACGCAAATATACTCTCGATAAATATAATTAAAAATATATACCAAAAGTGAAAAAAGTTATGATATGCATTTGACAAATAAGCGTTGTTAGTAAAGTACATTAAACTTAACCCAAATTACCCTTAAAAATAGTTATTTCTAAACAACAACTTAATTGTCCCTCCGACCCACCCACGCAAATATACTTTCGATAAATATAATTAAAAATATATACCAAAAGTTGAAAAAGTTATGATATGCATTTGACAAATAAGAGTTGTTAGTAAACTATATATAACTTAATCCATATTGTACTTACAAATAGTTAGATCTCAACAACAACTTAATTGTCCCTCCGACCCACCCACGCAAATATACTTTCGATAAATATAATTAAAAATATATACCAAAAGTTGAAAAAGTTATGATATGCATTTGACAAATAAGAGTTGTTAGTAAACTATAGATAACTTAATCCATATTGTACTTACAAATAGTTAGATCTCAACAACAACTTAATTGTCCCTCCGACCCACCCACGAAAATATACTTTCGATTAATATAATTAAAAATATATATCAAAAGTTGAAAAAGTTATGATATGCATTTGACAAATAAGCGTTGTTGGTAAAGTACATATAACTTAATCCATATTGTACTTACAAATAGTTATTTCTAAACAACAACTTAATTGTCCCTCCGACCCACCCACGCAAATATACTCTCGATAAATATAATTAAAAATATATACCAAAAGTTAAAAAAGTTATGATATGCATTAGACAAATAAGCGTTGCTATTAAACTATATGTAACTTAATCCATGTTGTCATTACAAATAGTTAGATCTCAACAACAACTTAATTGTCCCTCCGACCCACCCACGCAACTATACTTTCGATAAATATAATTAAAAATATATACCAAAAGTTGAAAAAATTATAATATGCATTTGACAAGAAAGCGTTGTTACTAAACTATATATAACCTAATCCATATTGTACTTACGAATAGTTAGATCTCAACAACATCTTAATTGTCCCACCCACGCAAATATACTTTCGATAAATATAATTAAAAATATATACCAAAAGTTGAAAAAGTTATGATATGCATTTGACAAATAAGCGTTGTTAGTAAACTACATATAACTTAATCCAAATTATCCTTACAAATAGTTAGATCTCAACAACAACTTAATTGTCCCTCCGACCCACCCACGCAATTATACTTTCGATAAATATAATTAAAAATATACACCAAAAGTTGAAAAAAGTATTATATGCATTTGACAAATAAGCGTTGTTAGTAAACTACATATAACTTAATCCAAATTATCCTTACAAATAGTTATTTCTAAACAACAACTTAATTGTCCCTCCGACCCACCCACGCAAATATACTCTCGATAAATATAATTAAAAATATATACCAAAAGTGAAAAAAGTTATGATATGCATTTGTCAAAGAAGCGTTGTTAGTAAAGTACATTAAACTTAATCCAAATTACCCTTAAAAATAGTTATTTCTAAACAACAACTTAATTGTCCCTCCGACCCACCCACGCAAATATACTTTCGATAAATATAATTAAAAATATACTCCAAAAGTTTAAAAAGTTATGATATGCATTTGACAAATAAGCGTTGTTGGTAAAGTACATTAAACTCAATCTGAATTACCCTTAAAAATAGTTATTTCTAAACAACTTAATTGACCCTCCGACCCACCCACGCATATATACTTTCGATAAATATAATTAAAAATATATACCAAAAGTTGAAAAAGTTAAGATATGCATTAGACAAATAAGCGTTGCTAGTAAACTATATTTAAATTAATCCATATTGTACTTACAAATAGTTAGATCTCAACAACAACTTAATTGTCCCTCCGACCCACCCACGCAAATATACTTTCGATAAATATAATTAAAAATATATACCAAAAGTTGAAAAAGTTATGATATGCATTTGACAAATAAGAGTTGTTAGTAAACTATATATAACTTAATCCATATTATACTTACAAATAGTTAGATCTCAACAACAACTTAATTGTCCCTCCGACCCACCCACGCAAATATACTTTCGATAAATATAATTAAAAATATATATCAAAAGTTGAAAAAGTTATGATATGCATTTGACAAATAAGCGTTGTTGGTAAAGTACATATAACTTAATCCATATTGTACTTACAAATAGTTATTTCTAAACAACAACTTAATTGTCCCTCCGACCCACCCACGCAAATATACTCTCGATAAATATAATTAAAAATATATACCAAAAGTGAAAAAAGTTATGATATGCATTTGACAAATAAGCGTTGTTGGTAAAGTACATTAAACTTAATCCAAATTACCCTTAAAAATAGTTATTTCTAAACAACAACTTAATTGTCCCTCCGACCCACCCACGCAAATATACTTTCGATAAATATAATTAAAAATATATACCAAAAGTTGAAAAAGTTATGATATGCATTTGACAAATAAGCGTTGTTAGTAAACTACATATAACTTAATCCAAATTATCCTTAAAAATAGCTATTTCTAAACAACAACTTAATTGTCCCTCCGACCCACCCACGCAAATATACCCTCGATAAATATAATTAAAAATATATACCAAAAGTTAAAAAAGTTATGATGTGCATTAGACAAATAAGCGTTGCTATTAAACTATATGTAACTTAATCCATGTTGTCCTTACAAATAGTTAGATCTCAACAACAACTTAATTGTCCCTCCGACCCACCCACGCAACTATACTTTCGATAAATATAATTAAAAATATATACCAAAAGTTGAAAAAATTATGATATGCATTTGACAAGAAAGCGTTGTTACTAAACTATATATAACCTAATCCATATTGTACTTACAAATAGTTAGATCTCAACAACATCTTAATTGTCCGTCCGACCCACCCACGCAAATATACTTTCGATAAATATAATTGAAAATATATACCAAAAGTTGAAAAAGTTATGATATGTATTTGACAAATAAGCGTTGTTAGTAAACTATATATAACTTAATCCATATTGTACTTACGAATAGTTAGATCTCAACAACATCTTAATTGTCCCTCCGACCCACCCACGCAAATATACTTTCGATAAATATAATTAAAAATATATACCAAAAGTTGAAAAAGTTATGATATGCATTTGACAAATAAGCGTTGTTAGTAAACTACATATAACTTAATCCAAAATATCCTTACAAATAGTTATTTCTAAACAACAACTTAATTGTCCCTCCGACCCACCCACGCAAATATACTCTCGATAAATATAATTAAAAATATATACCAAACGTTAAAAAAGTTATGATATGCATTTGACAAATAAGCGTTGTTAGTAAACTATATATAAATTAATCCATATTGTACTTACAAATAGTTAGATCTCAACAACAACTTAATTGTCCCTCCGACCCACCCACGCAAATATACTTTCGATAAATATAATTAAAAATATATATCAAAAGTTTAAAAAGTTATGATATGCATTTGACAAATAAGCGTTGTTGGTAAACTACATATAACTTAATCCATATTGTACTTACAAATAGTTATTTCTAAACAACAACTTAATTGTCCTCCGACCCACCCACGCAAATATACTTTCGATTAATATAATTAAAAATATATATCAAAAGTTGAAAAAGTTATGATATGCATTTGACAAATAAGCGTTGTTGGTAAAGTACATATAACTTAATCCATATTGTACTTACAAATAGTTATTTCTAAACAACAACTTAATTGTCCCTCCGACCCACCCACGCAAATATACTCTCGATAAATATAATTAAAAATATATACCAAAAGTGAAAAAAGTTATGATATGCATTTGACAAATAAGCGTTGTTAGTAAAGTACAATAAACTTAACCCAAATTACCCTTAAAAATAGTTATTTCTAAACAACAACTTAATTGTCCCTCCGACCCACCCACGCAAATATACTTTCGATAAATATAATTAAAAATATATACCAAAAGTTGAAAAAGTTATGATATGCATTTGACAAATAAGCGTTGTTAGTAAACTACATATAACTTAATCCAAATTATCCTTAAAAATAGCTATTTCTAAACAACAACTTAATTGTCCCTCCGACCCACCCACGCAAATATACTCTCGATAAATATAATTAAAAATATATACCAAAAGTTAAAAAAGTTATGATATGCATTAGACAAATAAGCGTTGCTATTAAACTATATGTAACTTAATCCATGTTGTCCTTACAAATAGTTAGATCTCAACAACAACTTAATTGTCCCTCCGACCCACCCACGCAACTATACTTTCGATAAATATAATTAAAAATATATACCAAAAGTTGAAAAAATTATAATATGCATTTGACAAGAAAGCGTTGTTACTAAACTATATATAACCTAATCCATATTGTACTTACGAATAGTTAGATCTCAACAACATCTTAATTGTCCCACCCACGCAAATATACTTTCGATAAATATAATTAAAAATATATACCAAAAAATGAAAAAGTTATGATATGCATTTGACAAATAAGCGTTGTCAGTAAACTACATATAACTTAATCCAAAATATCCTTACAAATAGTTATTTCTAAACAACAACTTAATTGTCCCTCCGACCCACCCACGCAAATATACTCTCGATAAATATAATTAAAAATATATACCAAAAGTTAAAAAAGTTATGATATGCATTTGACAAATAAGCGTTGTTAGTAAACTATATATAACTTAATCCATATTGTACTTACGAATAGTTAGATCTCAACAACATCTTAATTGTCCCTCCGACCCACCCACGCAAATATACTTTCGAAAAATATAATTAAAAATATATACCAAAAGTTGAAAAAGTTATGATATGCATTTGACAAATAAGCGTTGTTGGTAAACTACATATAACTTAATCCATATTGTCCTTACAAATAATTATATCTAAACAACAACTTAATTGTCCCTCCGACCCACCCACGCAAATATACTTTCGATAAATATAATTAAAAATATATACCAAAAGTTGAAAAAGTTATGATATGCATTTGACAAATAAGCGTTGTTAGTAAACTACATATAACTTAATCCAAATTATCCTTACAAATAGTTAGATCTCAACAACAACTTAATTGTCCCTCCGACCCACCCACGCAAATATACTTTCGATAAATATAATTAAAAATATACACCAAAAGTTGAAAAAAGTATTATATGCATTTGACAAATAAGCGTTGTTAGTAAACTACATATAACTTAATCCAAATTATCCTTACAAATAGTTATTTCTAAACAACAACTTAATTGTCCCTCCGACCCACCCACGCAAATATACTCTCGATAAATATAATTTAAAATATATACCATAAGTTAAAAAAGTTATGATATGCATTTGACAAATAAGAGTTGTTAGTAAACTATATATAACTTAATCCATATTGTATTTACAAATAGTTAGATCTCAACAACAACTTAATTGTCCCTCCGACCCACCCACGCAAATATACTTTCGATAAATATAATTAAAAATATATACCAAAAGTTGAAAAAATTATAATATGCATTTGACAAGAAAGCGTTGTTACTAAACTATATATAACCTAATCCATATTGTACTTACGAATAGTTAGATCTCAACAACATCTTAATTGTCCCACCCACGCAAATATACTTTCGATAAATATAATTAAAAATATATACCAAAAGTTGAAAAAGTTATGATATGCATTTGACAAATAAGCGTTGTTAGTAAACTACATATAACTTAATCCAAAATATCCTTACAAATAGTTATTTCTAAACAACAACTTAATTGTCCCTCCGACCCACCCACGCAAATATACTCTCGATAAATATAATTAAAAATATACTCCAAAAGTTGAAAAAGTTATGATATGCATTTGACAAATAAGCGTTGTTGGTAAAGTACATTAAACTTAATCTAAATTACCCTTAAAAAAAGTTTATTCTAAACAACAACTTAATTGTCCCTCCGACCCACCCACGCATATATACTTTCGATAAATATAATTAAAAATATATACCAAAAGTTGAAAAAGTTATGATATGCATTTGACAAATAAGCGTTGTTAGTAAACTACATATAACTTAATCCAAAATATCCTTACAAATAGTTATTTCTAAACAACAACTTAATTGTCCCTCCGACCCACCCACGCAAATATACTCTCGATAAATATAATTAAAAATATATACCAAAAGTGAAAAAAGTTATGATATGCATTTGACAAATAAGCGTTGTTAGTAAAGTACATTAAACTTAACCCAAATTACCCTTAAAAATAGTTATTTCTAAACAACAACTTAATTGTCCCTCCGACCCACCCACGCAAATATACTTTCGATAAATATAATTAAAAATATATACCAAAAGTTGAAAAAGTTATGATATGCATTTGACAAATAAGAGTTGTTAGTAAACTATATATAACTTAATCCATATTGTACTTACAAATAGTTAGATCTCAACAACAACTTAATTGTCCCTCCGACCCACCCACGCAAATATACTTTCGATAAATATAATTAAAAATATATACCAAAAGTTGAAAAAGTTATGATATGCATTTGACAAATAAGAGTTGTTAGTAAACTATAGATAACTTAATCCATATTGTACTTACAAATAGTTAGATCTCAACAACAACTTAATTGTCCCTCCGACCCACCCACGAAAATATACTTTCGATTAATATAATTAAAAATATATATCAAAAGTTGAAAAAGTTATGATATGCATTTGACAAATAAGCGTTGTTGGTAAAGTACATATAACTTAATCCATATTGTACTTACAAATAGTTATTTCTAAACAACAACTTAATTGTCCCTCCGACCCACCCACGCAAATATACTTTCGATAAATATAATTAAAAATATATACCAAAAGTTGAAAAAGTTATGATATGCATTTGACAAATAAGCGTTGTTAGTAAACTACATATAACTTAATCCAAAATATCCTTACAAATAGTTATTTCTAAACAACAACTTAATTGTCCCTCCGACCCACCCACGCAAATATACTCTCGATAAATATAATTAAAAATATACTCCAAAAGTTGAAAAAGTTATGATATGCATTTGACAAATAAGCGTTGTTGGTAAAGTACATTAAACTTAATCTAAATTACCCTTAAAAAAAGTTTATTCTAAACAACAACTTAATTGTCCCTCCGACCCACCCACGCATATATACTTTCGATAAATATAATTAAAAATATATACCAAAAGTTGAAAAAGTTATGATATGCATTTGACAAATAAGCGTTGTTAGTAAACTACATATAACTTAATCCAAAATATCCTTACAAATAGTTATTTCTAAACAACAACTTAATTGTCCCTCCGACCCACCCACGCAAATATACTCTCGATAAATATAATTAAAAATATATACCAAAAGTGAAAAAAGTTATGATATGCATTTGACAAATAAGCGTTGTTAGTAAAGTACATTAAACTTAACCCAAATTACCCTTAAAAATAGTTATTTCTAAACAACAACTTAATTGTCCCTCCGACCCACCCACGCAAATATACTTTCGATAAATATAATTAAAAATATATACCAAAAGTTGAAAAAGTTATGATATGCATTTGACAAATAAGAGTTGTTAGTAAACTATATATAACTTAATCCATATTGTACTTACAAATAGTTAGATCTCAACAACAACTTAATTGTCCCTCCGACCCACCCACGCAAATATACTTTCGATAAATATAATTAAAAATATATACCAAAAGTTGAAAAAGTTATGATATGCATTTGACAAATAAGAGTTGTTAGTAAACTATAGATAACTTAATCCATATTGTACTTACAAATAGTTAGATCTCAACAACAACTTAATTGTCCCTCCGACCCACCCACGAAAATATACTTTCGATTAATATAATTAAAAATATATATCAAAAGTTGAAAAAGTTATGATATGCATTTGACAAATAAGCGTTGTTGGTAAAGTACATATAACTTAATCCATATTGTACTTACAAATAGTTATTTCTAAACAACAACTTAATTGTCCCTCCGACCCACCCACGCAAATATACTCTCGATAAATATAATTAAAAATATATACCAAAAGTTAAAAAAGTTATGATATGCATTAGACAAATAAGCGTTGCTATTAAACTATATGTAACTTAATCCATGTTGTCATTACAAATAGTTAGATCTCAACAACAACTTAATTGTCCCTCCGACCCACCCACGCAAATATACTTTCGATAAATATAATTAAAAATATATACCAAAAGTTGAAAAAGTTATGATATGCATTTGACAAATAAGCGTTGTTGGTAAAGTACATATAACTTAATCCATATTGTACTTACAAATAGTTATTTCTAAACAACAACTTAATTGTCCCTCCGACCCACCCACGCAAATATACTCTCGATAAATATAATTAAAAATATATACCAAAAGTGAAAAAAGTTATGATATGCATTTGACAAATAAGCGTTGTTAGTAAAGTACAATAAACTTAACCCAAATTACCCTTAAAAATAGTTATTTCTAAACAACAACTTAATTGTCCCTCCGACCCACCCACGCAAATATACTTTCGATAAATATAATTAAAAATATATACCAAAAGTTGAAAAAGTTATGATATGCATTTGACAAATAAGCGTTGTTAGTAAACTACATATAACTTAATCCAAATTATCCTTAAAAATAGCTATTTCTAAACAACAACTTAATTGTCCCTCCGACCCACCCACGCAAATATACTCTCGATAAATATAATTAAAAATATATACCAAAAGTTAAAAAAGTTATTATATGCATTAGACAAATAAGCGTTGCTATTAAACTATATGTAACTTAATCCATGTTGTCCTTACAAATAGTTAGATCTCAACAACAACTTAATTGTCCCTCCGACCCACCCACGCAACTATACTTTCGATAAATATAATTAAAAATATATACCAAAAGTTGAAAAAATTATAATATGCATTTGACAAGAAAGCGTTGTTACTAAACTATATATAACCTAATCCATATTGTACTTACGAATAGTTAGATCTCAACAACATCTTAATTGTCCCACCCACGCAAATATACTTTCGATAAATATAATTAAAAATATATACCAAAAAATGAAAAAGTTATGATATGCATTTGACAAATAAGCGTTGTTAGTAAACTACATATAACTTAATCCAAAATATCCTTACAAATAGTTATTTCTAAACAACAACTTAATTGTCCCTCCGACCCACCCACGCAAATATACTCTCGATAAATATAATTAAAAATATATACCAAAAGTTAAAAAAGTTATGATATGCATTTGACAAATAAGCGTTGTTAGTAAACTATATATAACTTAATCCATATTGTACTTACGAATAGTTAGATCTCAACAACATCTTAATTGTCCCTCCGACCCACCCACGCAAATATACTTTCGAAAAATATAATTAAAAATATATACCAAAAGTTGAAAAAGTTATGATATGCATTTGACAAATAAGCGTTGTTGGTAAACTACATATAACTTAATCCATATTGTCCTTACAAATAATTATATCTAAACAACAACTTAATTGTCCCTCCGACCCACCCACGCAAATATACTTTCGATAAATATAATTAAAAATATATACCAAAAGTTGAAAAAGTTATGATATGCATTTGACAAATAAGCGTTGTTAGTAAACTACATATAACTTAATCCAAATTATCCTTACAAATAGTTAGATCTCAACAACAACTTAATTGTCCCTCCGACCCACCCACGCAAATATACTTTCGATAAATATAATTAAAAATATACACCAAAAGTTGAAAAAAGTATTATATGCATTTGACAAATAAGCGTTGTTAGTAAACTACATATAACTTAATCCAAATTATCCTTACAAATAGTTATTTCTAAACAACAACTTAATTGTCCCTCCGACCCACCCACGCAAATATACTCTCGATAAATATAATTTAAAATATATACCAAAAGTTAAAAAAGTTATGATATGCATTTGACAAATAAGAGTTGTTAGTAAACTATATATAACTTAATCCATATTGTATTTACAAATAGTTAGATCTCAACAACAACTTAATTGTCCCTCCGACCCACCCACGCAAATATACTTTCGATAAATATAATTAAAAATATATACCAAAAGTTGAAAAAATTATAATATGCATTTGACAAGAAAGCGTTGTTACTAAACTATATATAACCTAATCCATATTGTACTTACGAATAGTTAGATCTCAACAACATCTTAATTGTCCCACCCACGCAAATATACTTTCGATAAATATAATTAAAAATATATACCAAAAGTTGAAAAAGTTATGATATGCATTTGACAAATAAGCGTTGTTAGTAAACTACATATAACTTAATCCAAAATATCCTTACAAATAGTTATTTCTAAACAACAACTTAATTGTCCCTCCGACCCACCCACGCAAATATACTCTCGATAAATATAATTAAAAATATACTCCAAAAGTTGAAAAAGTTATGATATGCATTTGACAAATAAGCGTTGTTGGTAAAGTACATTAAACTTAATCTAAATTACCCTTAAAAATAGTTATTTCTAAACAACAACTTAATTGTCCCTCCGACCCACCCACGCATATATACTTTCGATAAATATAATTAAAAATATATACCAAAAGTTGAAAAAGTTATGATATGCATTTGACAAATAAGCGTTGTTAGTAAACTACATATAACTTAATCCAAAATATCCTTACAAATAGTTATTTCTAAACAACAACTTAATTGTCCCTCCGACCCACCCACGCAAATATACTCTCGATAAATATAATTAAAAATATATACCAAAAGTGAAAAAAGTTATGATATGCATTTGACAAATAAGCGTTGTTAGTAAAGTACATTAAACTTAACCCAAATTACCCTTAAAAATAGTTATTTCTAAACAACAACTTAATTGTCCCTCCGACCCACCCACGCAAATATACTTTCGATAAATATAATTAAAAATATATACCAAAAGTTGAAAAAGTTATGATATGCATTTGACAAATAAGAGTTGTTAGTAAACTATATATAACTTAATCCATATTGTACTTACAAATAGTTAGATCTCAACAACAACTTAATTGTCCCTCCGACCCACCCACGCAAATATACTTTCGATAAATATAATTAAAAATATATACCAAAAGTTGAAAAAGTTATGATATGCATTTGACAAATAAGAGTTGTTAGTAAACTATAGATAACTTAATCCATATTGTACTTACAAATAGTTAGATCTCAACAACAACTTAATTGTCCCTCCGACCCACCCACGAAAATATACTTTCGATTAATATAATTAAAAATATATATCAAAAGTTGAAAAAGTTATGATATGCATTTGACAAATAAGCGTTGTTGGTAAAGTACATATAACTTAATCCATATTGTACTTACAAATAGTTATTTCTAAACAACAACTTAATTGTCCCTCCGACCCACCCACGCAAATATACTCTCGATAAATATAATTAAAAATATATACCAAAAGTTAAAAAAGTTATGATATGCATTAGACAAATAAGCGTTGCTATTAAACTATATGTAACTTAATCCATGTTGTCATTACAAATAGTTAGATCTCAACAACAACTTAATTGTCCCTCCGACCCACCCACGCAACTATACTTTCGATAAATATAATTAAAAATATATACCAAAAGTTGAAAAAATTATAATATGCATTTGACAAGAAAGCGTTGTTACTAAACTATATATAACCTAATCCATATTGTACTTACGAATAGTTAGATCTCAACAACATCTTAATTGTCCCACCCACGCAAATATACTTTCGATAAATATAATTAAAAATATATACCAAAAGTTGAAAAAGTTATGATATGCATTTGACAAATAAGCGTTGTTAGTAAACTACATATAACTTAATCCAAAATATCCTTACAAATAGTTATTTCTAAACAACAACTTAATTGTCCCTCCGACCCACCCACGCAAATATACTCTCGATAAATATAATTAAAAATATATACCAAAAGTTAAAAAAGTTATGATATGCATTTGACAAATAAGCGTTGTTAGTAAACTATATATAACTTAATCCATATTGTACTTACGAATAGTTAGATCTCAACAACATCTTAATTGTCCCTCCGACCCACCCACGCAAATATACTTTCGAAAAATATAATTAAAAATATATACCAAAAGTTGAAAAAGTTATGATATGCATTTGACAAATAAGCGTTGTTGGTAAACTACATATAACTTAATCCATATTGTCCTTAAAAATAGCTATTTCTAAACAACAACTTAATTGTCCCTCCGACCCACCCACGCAAATATACTCTCGATAAATATAATTAAAAATATATACCAAAAGTTAAAAAAGTTATGATATGCATTAGACAAATAAGCGTTGCTATTAAACTATATGTAACTTAATCCATGTTGTCCTTACAAATAGTTAGATCTCAACAACAACTTAATTGTCCCTCCGACCCACCCACGCAACTATACTTTCGATAAATATAATTAAAAATATATACCAAAAGTTGAAAAAATTATAATATGCATTTGACAAGAAAGCGTTGTTACTAAACTATATATAACCTAATCCATATTGTCCTTACAAATAATTATATCTAAACAACAACTTAATTGTCCCTCCGACCCACCCACGCAAATATACTTTCGATAAATATAATTAAAAATATATACCAAAAGTTGAAAAAGTTATGATATGCATTTGACAAATAAGCGTTGTTAGTAAACTACATATAACTTAATCCAAATTATCCTTACAAATAGTTAGATCTCAACAACAACTTAATTGTCCCTCCGACCCACCCACGCAAATATACTTTCGATAAATATAATTAAAAATATACACCAAAAGTTGAAAAAAGTATTATATGCATTTGACAAATAAGCGTTGTTAGTAAACTACATATAACTTAATCCAAATTATCCTTACAAATAGTTATTTCTAAACAACAACTTAATTGTCCCTCCGACCCACCCACGCAAATATACTCTCGATAAATATAATTAAAAATATATACCAAAAGTGAAAAAAGTTATGATATGCATTTGTCAAAGAAGCGTTGTTAGTAAAGTACATTAAACTTAATCCAAATTACCCTTAAAAATAGTTATTTCTAAACAACAACTTAATTGTCCCTCCGACCCACCCACGCAAATATACTTTCGATAAATATAATTAAAAATATACTCCAAAAGTTTAAAAAGTTATGATATGCATTTGACAAATAAGCGTTGTTGGTAAAGTACATTAAACTCAATCTGAATTACCCTTAAAAATAGTTATTTCTAAACAACTTAATTGACCCTCCGACCCACCCACGCATATATACTTTCGATAAATATAATTAAAAATATATACCAAAAGTTGAAAAAGTTAAGATATGCATTAGACAAATAAGCGTTGCTAGTAAACTATATTTAAATTAATCCATATTGTACTTACAAATAGTTAGATCTCAACAACAACTTAATTGTCCCTCCGACCCACCCACGCAAATATACTTTCGATAAATATAATTAAAAATATATACCAAAAGTTGAAAAAGTTATGATATGCATTTGACAAATAAGAGTTGTTAGTAAACTATATATAACTTAATCCATATTATACTTACAAATAGTTAGATCTCAACAACAACTTAATTGTCCCTCCGACCCACCCACGCAAATATACTTTCGATAAATATAATTAAAAATATATATCAAAAGTTGAAAAAGTTATGATATGCATTTGACAAATAAGCGTTGTTGGTAAAGTACATATAACTTAATCCATATTGTACTTACAAATAGTTATTTCTAAACAACAACTTAATTGTCCCTCCGACCCACCCACGCAAATATACTCTCGATAAATATAATTAAAAATATATACCAAAAGTGAAAAAAGTTATGATATGCATTTGACAAATAAGCGTTGTTGGTAAAGTACATTAAACTTAATCCAAATTACCCTTAAAAATAGTTATTTCTAAACAACAACTTAATTGTCCCTCCGACCCACCCACGCAAATATACTTTCGATAAATATAATTAAAAATATATACCAAAAGTTGAAAAAGTTATGATATGCATTTGACAAATAAGCGTTGTTAGTAAACTACATATAACTTAATCCAAATTATCCTTAAAAATAGCTATTTCTAAACAACAACTTAATTGTCCCTCCGACCCACCCACGCAAATATACCCTCGATAAATATAATTAAAAATATATACCAAAAGTTAAAAAAGTTATGATGTGCATTAGACAAATAAGCGTTGCTATTAAACTATATGTAACTTAATCCATGTTGTCCTTACAAATAGTTAGATCTCAACAACAACTTAATTGTCCCTCCGACCCACCCACGCAACTATACTTTCGATAAATATAATTAAAAATATATACCAAAAGTTGAAAAAATTATGATA
Organism: Troglohyphantes excavatus; assembly: GCA_963932185.1. Lineage (NCBI taxonomy): Eukaryota > Metazoa > Arthropoda > Arachnida > Araneae > Linyphiidae > Troglohyphantes > Troglohyphantes excavatus. Next base: position 31,413,713 of record OZ010669.1, on the reverse strand, counting down.
TGCATTTGACAAGAAAGCGTTGTTACTAAACTATACATAACCTAATCCATATTGTACTTACAAATAGTTAGATCTCAACAACATCTTAATTGTCCGTCCGACCCACCCACGCAAATATACTTTCGATAAATATAATTGAAAATATATACCAAAAGTTGAAAAAGTTATGATATGTATTTGACAAATAAGCGTTGTTAGTAAACTATATATAACTTAATCCATATTGTACTTACGAATAGTTAGATCTCAACAACATCTTAATTGTCCCTCCGACCCACCCACGCAAATATACTTTCGATAAATATAATTAAAAATATATACCAAAAGTTGAAAAAGTTATGATATGCATTTGACAAATAAGCGTTGTTAGTAAACTACATATAACTTAATCCAAAATATCCTTACAAATAGTTATTTCTAAACAACAACTTAATTGTCCCTCCGACCCACCCACGCAAATATACTCTCGATAAATATAATTAAAAATATATACCAAACGTTAAAAAAGTTATGATATGCATTTGACAAATAAGCGTTGTTAGTAAACTATATATAAATTAATCCATATTGTACTTACAAATAGTTAGATCTCAACAACAACTTAATTGTCCCTCCGACCCACCCACGCAAATATACTTTCGATAAATATAATTAAAAATATATATCAAAAGTTTAAAAAGTTATGATATGCATTTGACAAATAAGCGTTGTTGGTAAACTACATATAACTTAATCCATATTGTACTTACAAATAGTTATTTCTAAACAACAACTTAATTGTCCTCCGACCCACCCACGCAAATATACTTTCGATTAATATAATTAAAAATATATATCAAAAGTTGAAAAAGTTATGATATGCATTTGACAAATAAGCGTTGTTGGTAAAGTACATATAACTTAATCCATATTGTACTTACAAATAGTTATTTCTAAACAACAACTTAATTGTCCCTCCGACCCACCCACGCAAATATACTCTCGATAAATATAATTAAAAATATATACCAAAAGTGAAAAAAGTTATGATATGCATTTGACAAATAAGCGTTGTTAGTAAAGTACAATAAACTTAACCCAAATTACCCTTAAAAATAGTTATTTCTAAACAACAACTTAATTGTCCCTCCGACCCACCCACGCAAATATACTTTCGATAAATATAATTAAAAATATATACCAAAAGTTGAAAAAGTTATGATATGCATTTGACAAATAAGCGTTGTTAGTAAACTACATATAACTTAATCCAAATTATCCTTAAAAATAGCTATTTCTAAACAACAACTTAATTGTCCCTCCGACCCACCCACGCAAATATACTCTCGATAAATATAATTAAAAATATATACCAAAAGTTAAAAAAGTTATGATATGCATTAGACAAATAAGCGTTGCTATTAAACTATATGTAACTTAATCCATGTTGTCCTTACAAATAGTTAGATCTCAACAACAACTTAATTGTCCCTCCGACCCACCCACGCAACTATACTTTCGATAAATATAATTAAAAATATATACCAAAAGTTGAAAAAATTATAATATGCATTTGACAAGAAAGCGTTGTTACTAAACTATATATAACCTAATCCATATTGTACTTACGAATAGTTAGATCTCAACAACATCTTAATTGTCCCACCCACGCAAATATACTTTCGATAAATATAATTAAAAATATATACCAAAAAATGAAAAAGTTATGATATGCATTTGACAAATAAGCGTTGTTAGTAAACTACATATAACTTAATCCAAAATATCCTTACAAATAGTTATTTCTAAACAACAACTTAATTGTCCCTCCGACCCACCCACGCAAATATACTCTCGATAAATATAATTAAAAATATATACCAAAAGTTAAAAAAGTTATGATATGCATTTGACAAATAAGCGTTGTTAGTAAACTATATATAACTTAATCCATATTGTACTTACGAATAGTTAGATCTCAACAACATCTTAATTGTCCCTCCGACCCACCCACGCAAATATACTTTCGAAAAATATAATTAAAAATATATACCAAAAGTTGAAAAAGTTATGATATGCATTTGACAAATAAGCGTTGTTGGTAAACTACATATAACTTAATCCATATTGTCCTTACAAATAATTATATCTAAACAACAACTTAATTGTCCCTCCGACCCACCCACGCAAATATACTTTCGATAAATATAATTAAAAATATATACCAAAAGTTGAAAAAGTTATGATATGCATTTGACAAATAAGCGTTGTTAGTAAACTACATATAACTTAATCCAAATTATCCTTACAAATAGTTAGATCTCAACAACAACTTAATTGTCCCTCCGACCCACCCACGCAAATATACTTTCGATAAATATAATTAAAAATATACACCAAAAGTTGAAAAAAGTATTATATGCATTTGACAAATAAGCGTTGTTAGTAAACTACATATAACTTAATCCAAATTATCCTTACAAATAGTTATTTCTAAACAACAACTTAATTGTCCCTCCGACCCACCCACGCAAATATACTCTCGATAAATATAATTAAAAATATATACCAAAAGTTAAAAAAGTTATGATATGCATTTGACAAATAAGAGTTGTTAGTAAACTATATATAACTTAATCCATATTGTATTTACAAATAGTTAGATCTCAACAACAACTTAATTGTCCCTCCGACCCACCCACGCAAATATACTTTCGATAAATATAATTAAAAATATATATCAAAAGTTGAAAAAGTTATGATATGCATTTGACAAATAAGCGTTGTTTGTAAACTATATTTAACTTAATCCATATTGTACTTACAAATAGTTATTTCTAAACAACAACTTAATTGTCCCTCCGACCCACCCACGCAAATATACTCTCGATAAATATAATTAAAAATATATACCAAAAGTGAAAAAAGTTATGATATGCATTTGACAAATAAGCGTTGTTGGTAAAGTACATTAAACTTAATCCAAATTACCCTTAAAGATAGTTATTTCTAAACAACAACTTAATTGTCCCTCCGACCCACCCACGCAAATATACTTTCGATAAATATAATTAAAAATATATACCAAAAGTTGAAAAAGTTAAGATATGCATTAGACAAATAAGCGTTGCTAGTAAACTATATTTAACTTAATCCATATTGTACTTACGAATAGTTAGATCTCAAAAACATCTTAATTATCCCTCCGACCCACCCACGCAAATATACTTTCGATAAATATAATTAAAAATATATACCAAAAGTTGAAAAAATTATTATATGCATTTGACAAAAAAGCGTTGTTAGTAAACTATATATAACCTAATCCATATTGTACTTACAAATAGTTAGATCTCAACAACATCTTAATTGTCCCTCCGACCCACCCACGCAAATATACTCTCGATAAATATAATTAAAAATATATACCAAAAGTTAAAAAAGTTATGATATGCATTTGACAAATAAGCGTTGTTAGTAAACTATATATAACTTAATCCATATTGTACTTACGAATAGTTAGATCTCAACAACATCTTAATTGTCCCTCCGACCCACCCACGCAAATATACTTTCGAAAAATATAATTAAAAATATATACCAAAAGTTGAAAAAGTTATGATATGCATTTGACAAATAAGCGTTGTTGGTAAACTACATATAACTTAATCCATATTGTCCTTAAAAATAGCTATTTCTAAACAACAACTTAATTGTCCCTCCGACCCACCCACGCAAATATACTCTCGATAAATATAATTAAAAATATATACCAAAAGTGAAAAAAGTTATGATATGCATTTGTCAAAGAAGCGTTGTTAGTAAAGTACATTAAACTTAATCCAAATTACCCTTAAAAATAGTTATTTCTAAACAACAACTTAATTGTCCCTCCGACCCACCCACGCAAATATACTTTCGATAAATATAATTAAAAATATACTCCAAAAGTTTAAAAAGTTATGATATGCATTTGACAAATAAGCGTTGTTGGTAAAGTACATTAAACTCAATCTGAATTACCCTTAAAAATAGTTATTTCTAAACAACTTAATTGACCCTCCGACCCACCCACGCATATATACTTTCGATAAATATAATTAAAAATATATACCAAAAGTTGAAAAAGTTATGATATGCATTTGACAAATAAGAGTTGTTAGTAAACTATATATAACTCAATCCATATTATACTTACAAATAGTTAGATCTCAACAACAACTTAATTGTCCCTCCGACCCACCCACGCAAATATACTTTCGATAAATATAATTAAAAATATATATCAAAAGTTGAAAAAGTTATGATATGCATTTGACAAATAAGCGTTGTTGGTAAAGTACATATAACTTAATCCATATTGTACTTACAAATAGTTATTTCTAAACAACAACTTAATTGTCCCTCCGACCCACCCACGCAAATATACTCTCGATAAATATAATTAAAAATATATACCAAAAGTGAAAAAAGTTATGATATGCATTTGACAAATAAGCGTTGTTGGTAAAGTACATTAAACTTAATCCAAATTACCCTTAAAAATAGTTATTTCTAAACAACAACTTAATTGTCCCTCCGACCCACCCACGCAAATATACTTTCGATAAATATAATTAAAAATATATACCAAAAGTTGAAAAAGTTATGATATGCATTTGACAAATAAGCGTTGTTAGTAAACTACATATAACTTAATCCAAATTATCCTTAAAAATAGCTATTTCTAAACAACAACTTAATTGTCCCTCCGACCCACCCACGCAAATATACCCTCGATAAATATAATTAAAAATATATACCAAAAGTTAAAAAAGTTATGATGTGCATTAGACAAATAAGCGTTGCTATTAAACTATATGTAACTTAATCCATGTTGTCCTTACAAATAGTTAGATCTCAACAACAACTTAATTGTCCCTCCGACCCACCCACGCAACTATACTTTCGATAAATATAATTAAAAATATATACCAAAAGTTGAAAAAATTATGATATGCATTTGACAAGAAAGCGTTGTTACTAAACTATATATAACCTAATCCATATTGTACTTACAAATAGTTAGATCTCAACAACATCTTAATTGTCCGTCCGACCCACCCACGCAAATATACTTTCGATAAATATAATTGAAAATATATACCAAAAGTTGAAAAAGTTATGATATGTATTTGACAAATAAGCGTTGTTAGTAAACTATATATAACTTAATCCATATTGTACTTACGAATAGTTAGATCTCAACAACATCTTAATTGTCCCTCCGACCCACCCACGCAAATATACTTTCGATAAATATAATTAAAAATATATACCAAAAGTTGAAAAAGTTATGATATGCATTTGACAAATAAGCGTTGTTAGTAAACTACATATAACTTAATCCAAAATATCCTTACAAATAGTTATTTCTAAACAACAACTTAATTGTCCCTCCGACCCACCCACGCAAATATACTCTCGATAAATATAATTAAAAATATATACCAAACGTTAAAAAAGTTATGATATGCATTTGACAAATAAGCGTTGTTAGTAAACTATATATAAATTAATCCATATTGTACTTACAAATAGTTAGATCTCAACAACAACTTAATTGTCCCTCCGACCCACCCACGCAAATATACTTTCGATAAATATAATTAAAAATATATATCAAAAGTTGAAAAAGTTATGATATGCATTTGACAAATAAGCGTTGTTGGTAAACTACATATAACTTAATCCATATTGTACTTACAAATAGTTATTTCTAAACAACAACTTAATTGTCCTCCGACCCACCCACGCAAATATACTTTCGATTAATATAATTAAAAATATATATCAAAAGTTGAAAAAGTTATGATATGCATTTGACAAATAAGCGTTGTTGGTAAAGTACATATAACTTAATCCATATTGTACTTACAAATAGTTATTTCTAAACAACAACTTAATTGTCCCTCCGACCCACCCACGCAAATATACTCTCGATAAATATAATTAAAAATATATACCAAAAGTGAAAAAAGTTATGATATGCATTTGACAAATAAGCGTTGTTAGTAAAGTACAATAAACTTAACCCAAATTACCCTTAAAAATAGTTATTTCTAAACAACAACTTAATTGTCCCTCCGACCCACCCACGCAAATATACTTTCGATAAATATAATTAAAAATATATACCAAAAGTTGAAAAAGTTATGATATGCATTTGACAAATAAGCGTTGTTAGTAAACTACATATAACTTAATCCAAATTATCCTTAAAAATAGCTATTTCTAAACAACAACTTAATTGTCCCTCCGACCCACCCTAGCAAATATACTCTCGATAAATATAATTAAAAATATATACCAAAAGTTAAAAAAGTTATGATATGCATTAGACAAATAAGCGTTGCTATTAAACTATATGTAACTTAATCCATGTTGTCCTTACAAATAGTTAGATCTCAACAACAACTTAATTGTCCCTCCGACCCACCCACGCAACTATACTTTCGATAAATATAATTAAAAATATATACCAAAAGTTGAAAAAATTATAATATGCATTTGACAAGAAAGCGTTGTTACTAAACTATATATAACCTAATCCATATTGTACTTACGAATAGTTAGATCTCAACAACATCTTAATTGTCCCACCCACGCAAATATACTTTCGATAAATATAATTAAAAATATATACCAAAAAATGAAAAAGTTATGATATGCATTTGACAAATAAGCGTTGTTAGTAAACTACATATAACTTAATCCAAAATATCCTTACAAATAGTTATTTCTAAACAACAACTTAATTGTCCCTCCGACCCACCCACGCAAATATACTCTCGATAAATATAATTAAAAATATATACCAAAAGTTAAAAAAGTTATGATATGCATTTGACAAATAAGCGTTGTTAGTAAACTATATATAACTTAATCCATATTGTACTTACGAATAGTTAGATCTCAACAACATCTTAATTGTCCCTCCGACCCACCCACGCAAATATACTTTCGAAAAATATAATTAAAAATATATACCAAAAGTTGAAAAAGTTAAGATATGCATTTGACAAATAAGCGTTGTTGGTAAACTACATATAACTTAATCCATATTGTCCTTACAAATAATTATATCTAAACAACAACTTAATTGTCCCTCCGACCCACCCACGCAAATATACTTTCGATAAATATAATTAAAAATATATACCAAAAGTTGAAAAAGTTATGATATGCATTTGACAAATAAGCGTTGTTAGTAAACTACATATAACTTAATCCAAATTATCCTTACAAATAGTTAGATCTCAACAACAACTTAATTGTCCCTCCGACCCACCCACGCAAATATACTTTCGATAAATATAATTAAAAATATACACCAAAAGTTGAAAAAAGTATTATATGCATTTGACAAATAAGCGTTGTTAGTAAACTACATATAACTTAATCCAAATTATCCTTACAAATAGTTATTTCTAAACAACAACTTAATTGTCCCTCCGACCCACCCACGCAAATATACTCTCGATAAATATAATTAAAAATATATACCAAAAGTTAAAAAAGTTATGATATGCATTTGACAAATAAGAGTTGTTAGTAAACTATATATAACTTAATCCATATTGTATTTACAAATAGTTAGATCTCAACAACAACTTAATTGTCCCTCCGACCCACCCACGCAAATATACTTTCGATAAATATAATTAAAAATATATATCAAAAGTTGAAAAAGTTATGATATGCATTTGACAAATAAGCGTTGTTTGTAAACTATATTTAACTTAATCCATATTGTACTTACAAATAGTTATTTCTAAACAACAACTTAATTGTCCCTCCGACCCACCCACGCAAATATACTCTCGATAAATATAATTAAAAATATATACCAAAAGTGAAAAAAGTTATGATATGCATTTGACAAATAAGCGTTGTTGGTAAAGTACATTAAACTCAATCCAAATTACCCTTAAAGATAGTTATTTCTAAACAACAACTTAATTGTCCCTCCGACCCACCCACGCAAATATACTTTCGATAAATATAATTAAAAATATATACCAAAAGTTGAAAAAGTTAAGATATGCATTAGACAAATAAGCGTTGCTAGTAAACTATATTTAACTTAATCCATATTGTACTTACGAATAGTTAGATCTCAAAAACATCTTAATTATCCCTCCGACCCACCCACGCAAATATACTTTCGATAAATATAATTAAAAATATATACCAAAAGTTGAAAAAATTATTATATGCATTTGACAAAAAAGCGTTGTTAGTAAACTATATATAACCTAATCCATATTGTACTTACAAATAGTTAGATCTCAACAACATCTTAATTGTCCCTCCGACCCACCCACGCAAATATACTTTCGATAAATATAATTAAAAATATATATCAAAAGTTGAAAAAGTTATGATATGCATTTGACAAATAAGCGTTGTTGGTAAAGTACATTAAACTTAATCCAAATTACCCTTAAAAATAGTTATTTCTAAACAACAACTTAATTGTCCCTCCGACCCACCCACGCAAATATACTTTCGATAAATATAATTAAAAATATATACCAAAAGTTGAAAAAGTTAAGATATGCATTTGACAAATAAGCGTTGTTGGTAAACTACATATAACTTAATCCATATTGTCCTTACAAATAATTATATCTAAACAACAACTTAATTGTCCCTCCGACCCACCCACGCAAATATACTTTCGATAAATATAATTAAAAATATATACCAAAAGTTGAAAAAGTTATGATATGCATTTGACAAATAAGCGTTGTTAGTAAACTACATATAACTTAATCCAAATTATCCTTACAAATAGTTAGATCTCAACAACAACTTAATTGTCCCTCCGACCCACCCACGCAAATATACTTTCGATAAATATAATTAAAAATATACACCAAAAGTTGAAAAAAGTATTATATGCATTTGACAAATAAGCGTTGTTAGTAAACTACATATAACTTAATCCAAATTATCCTTACAAATAGTTATTTCTAAACAACAACTTAATTGTCCCTCCGACCCACCCACGCAAATATACTCTCGATAAATATAATTAAAAATATATACCAAAAGTTAAAAAAGTTATGATATGCATTTGACAAATAAGAGTTGTTAGTAAACTATATATAACTTAATCCATATTGTATTTACAAATAGTTAGATCTCAACAACAACTTAATTGTCCCTCCGACCCACCCACGCAAATATACTTTCGATAAATATAATTAAAAATATATATCAAAAGTTGAAAAAGTTATGATATGCATTTGACAAATAAGCGTTGTTTGTAAACTATATTTAACTTAATCCATATTGTACTTACAAATAGTTATTTCTAAACAACAACTTAATTGTCCCTCCGACCCACCCACGCAAATATACTCTCGATAAATATAATTAAAAATATATACCAAAAGTGAAAAAAGTTATGATATGCATTTGACAAATAAGCGTTGTTGGTAAAGTACATTAAACTCAATCCAAATTACCCTTAAAGATAGTTATTTCTAAACAACAACTTAATTGTCCCTCCGACCCACCCACGCAAATATACTTTCGATAAATATAATTAAAAATATATACCAAAAGTTGAAAAAGTTAAGATATGCATTAGACAAATAAGCGTTGCTAGTAAACTATATTTAACTTAATCCATATTGTACTTACGAATAGTTAGATCTCAAAAACATCTTAATTATCCCTCCGACCCACCCACGCAAATATACTTTCGATAAATATAATTAAAAATATATACCAAAAGTTGAAAAAATTATTATATGCATTTGACAAAAAAGCGTTGTTAGTAAACTATATATAACCTAATCCATATTGTACTTACAAATAGTTAGATCTCAACAACATCTTAATTGTCCCTCCGACCCACCCACGCAAATATACTTTCGATAAATATAATTAAAAATATATATCAAAAGTTGAAAAAGTTATGATATGCATTTGACAAATAAGCGTTGTTGGTAAAGTACATTAAACTTAATCCAAATTACCCTTAAAAATAGTTATTTCTAAACAACAACTTAATTGTCCCTCCGACCCACCCACGCAAATATACTTTCGATAAATATAATTAAAAATATATATCAAAAGTTGAAAAAGTTATGATATGCATTTGACAAATAAGCGTTGTTAGTAAACTATATATAACTTAATCCATATTGTACTTACGAATAGTTATTTCTAAACAACAACTTAATTGTCCCTCCGACCCACCCACGCAAATATACTTTCGATAAATATAATTAAAAATATACACCAAAAGTTGAAAAAGTTATGATATGCATTTGACAAATAAGCGTTGTTAGTAAACTACATATAACTTAATCCAAATTATCCTTACAAATAGTTATTTCTAAACAACAACTTAATTGTCCCTCCGACCCACCCACGCAAATATACTCTCGATAAATATAATTAAAAATATATACCAAAAGTTAAAAAAGTTATGATATGCATTTGACAAATAAGAGTTGTTAGTAAACTATATATAACTTAACCCATATTGTATTTACAAATAGTTAGATCTCAACTACAACTTAATTGTCCCTCCGACCCACCCACGCAAATATACTTTCGATAAATATAATTAAAAATATATATCAAAAGTTGAAAAAGTTATGATATGCATTTGACAAATAAGCGTTGTTTTTAAAGTACATTAAACTTAATCCAAAATACCCTTAAAAATAGTTATTTCTAAACAACAACTTAATTGTCCCTCCGACCCACCCACGTAAATATACTTTCGATAAATATAATTAAAAATATATACCAAAAGTTGAAAAAGTTAAGATATGCATTAGATAAATAAGCGTTGCTAGTAAACTATATTTAACTTAATCCATATTGTACTTACAAATAGTTAGATCTCAACAACAACTTAATTGTCCCTCCGACCCACCCACGCAAATATACTTTCGATAAATATAATTAAAAATATATATCAAAAGTTGAAAAAGTTATGTTATGCATTTGACAAATAAGCGTTGTTGGTAAAGTATATAACTTAATCCATATTGTACTTACAAATAGTTAGATCTCAACAACAACTTAATTGTCCCTCCGACCCACCCACGCAAATATACTTTCGATAAATATAATTAAAAATATATACCAAAAGTGAAAAAAGTTATGATATGCATTTGACAAATAAGCGTTGTTGGTAAAGTACATTAAACTTAATCCAAATTACCCTTAAAAATAGTTATTTCTAAACAACAACTTAATTGTCCCTCCGACCCACCCACGCAAATATACTTTCGATAAATATAAATAAAAATATATACCAAAAGTTGAAAAAGTTATGATATGCATTTGACAAATAAGCGTTGTTAGTAAACTACATATAACTTAATCCAAATTATCCTTAAAAATAGCTATTTCTAAACAACAACTTAATTGTCCCTCCGACCCACCCACGCAAATATACTCTCGATAAATACAATTAAAAATATATACCAAAAGTTAAAAAAGTTATGATATGCATTAGAAAAAAAAGCGTTGCTATTAAACTATATGTAACTTAATCCATGTTGTCCTTACAAATAGTTAGATCTCAACAACAACTTAATTGTCCCTCCGACCCACCCACGCAACTATACTTTCGATAAATATAATTAAAAATATATACCAAAAGTTGAAAAAATTATAATATGCATTTGACAAGATAGCGTTGTTACTAAACTATATATAACCTAATCCATATTGTATTTACGAATAGTTAGATCTCAACAACATCTTAATTGTCCCTCCGACCCACCCACGCAAATATACTTTCGATAAATATAATTAAAAATATATACCAAAAGTTGAAAAAGTTATGATATGCATTTGACAAATAAGCGTTGTTAGTAAACTACATATAACTTAATCCAAAATATCCTTACAAATAGTTATTTCTAAACAACAACTTAATTGTCCCTCCGACCCACCCACGCAAATATACTCTCGATAAATATAATTAAAAATATATACCAAAAGTTAAAAAAGTTATGATATGCATTTGACAAATAAGCGTTGTAGGTAGACTATATATAACTTAATCCATATTGTACGTACAAATAGTTAGATCTCAACAACAACTTAATTGTCCCTCCGACCCACCCACGCAAATATACTTTCGATAAATATAATTAAAAATATATACCAAAAGTTGAAAAAGTTATGATATGCATTTGACAAATAAGTGTTGTTAGTAAACTACATATAACTTAATCCAAAATATCCTTACAATTAGTTATTTCTAAACAACAACTTAATTGTCCCTCCGACCCACCCACGCAAATATACTCTCGATAAATATAATTAAAAATATATACCAAAAGTGAAAAAAGTTATGATATGCATTTGACAAAGAAGCGTTGTTAGTAAACTATATATATCTTAATCCATATTGTACTTACGAATAGTTAGATCTCAACAACATCTTAATTGTCCCTCCGACCCACCCACGCAAATATACTTTCGATAAATATAATTAAAAATATATACCAAAAGTTGAAAAAATTATTATATGCATTTGACAAGAAAGCGTTGTTACTAAACTATTTATAACCTAATCCATATTGTACTTACAAATAGTTAGATATCAACAACATCTTAATTGTCCCTCCGACCCACCCACGCAAGTATACTTTCGATAAATATAATAAAAATATATACCAAAAGTTGAAAAAGTTATGATATGCATTTGACAAATAAGCGTTGTTAGTAGACTGTATATAACTTAATCCATATTGTACGTACAAATAGTTAGATCTCAACAACAACTTAATTGTCCCTCCGACCCACCCACGCAAATATACTTTCGATAAATATAATTAAAAATATATACCAAAATTTGAAAAAGTTATGATATGCATTAGACAAATATGCGTTGCTAATAAACTATGTATAACTTAATCCAAATTATCCTTACAAATAGTTATTTCTAAACAACAACTTAATTGTAACGCAAATATACTTTCGATAAATATAATTATAAATATATACCAAAAGTTGAAAAAGTTATGATATGCAATTGACAAATAAGCGTTTTTGGTAAACTACATATAACTTAATCCAAATAATCCTTACAAATTGTTATTTCTAAGCAACAACTTAATTGTCCCTCCGACCCACCCACGCAAATATACTTTCGATAAATATAATTAAAAACATATACCAAAAGTTGAAAAAGTTATGATATGCATTTGACAAAAAAGCGACCCGACCACCCACGCAAATATACTTTCGATAAATATAATTAAAAATATATACCAAAAGTTAAAAAAGTTATGATATGCATTTGACAAATAAGAGTTGTTAGTAAACTATATATAACTTAATCCATATTGTACTTACAAATAGTTAGATCTCAACAACAACTTAATTGTCCCTCCGACCCACCCACCCAAATATACTTTCGATAAATATAAATAAAAATACATACCAAAAATTGAAAAAGTTAAGATATGCATTTGGAAAATAAGCGCTGTTAGTAAACTAAATAATATTTTACCTTACTGCAATTACAAAAACTAGATCTAAACAACACATTTTTTGTACCTCTGGCCCACCCACTCAAAAAATATATTGTGTTTTTAAGGACATAATATTGACGAATTTTTTTTAATATATGCTTTTAGTAAATAACCGTTCTTGGTAAACTACATATAATTTAACCCTACTGACATTACAAAAACTAGATCTAAAAAAACTAAATCACAGCATCGCATATCCTGAAATCGGCATGAAAAAATTCTTAGGGTTCGATGCTGATTAGATTTTTTTTTCATACACCTCATTAAGTAAACTATTTAGTTCAACTCTAACTTAAAATAATCTGTTACGTGGAATAGTCTTACTTATATTCTTAAAAGAGAAAAATAAAACATACCTGTGCAAGAGTTATTTATGTCGTGCGTGCGACTTGAAATTGAAGTGCCTCTAGCCCGATGCGATGGAAATCTAAATGAATACTCGTCGTGTAGCGGGTTCCTGGTACCCGTTGAATCCGTCACGTCTCAAATTCCTTGTGGTTGGTAGAGGTGGAGAAGTATTCTCTTATGCCGTGTGTCCGACTTGAAATTAAAGTGCCTCTATCCCGATGTGATGGAAATCTAAATGAATACTCGTCGTGTAGCGGGGACCTGGTACCGTATGAATCCGTCACGTCTCAAATTTCTTCAAGTTGGTAGAGTTGGAGAAGTTTGGAGAATAGAGCGCCATATCAGATGTCTCCTGTACCCGATCGGTGTTAAAAATTACGAGGAGGCACTATTCCCTTTTCTTTCCTTCGTGATTCGCCAGTGACCCATTAGTGTAGATCTAATGGAAGTTATTCCAACAAGCCAATCTTACCCTTTGCCTTAGCTTATCACACAAGACTTGAGAACTTTGCTGAAATGTAAAAGTAAGTTGCCGACTTAGTTTTTTGGAGTAAAAATACTTGAAATAATTTTTTTCACGAAATTGCTTCCATTTCGTACGCAGTTGGCAAAGATGGCGGCGAAATGAACCAATTTTCAACAATGAAACATGTATGTGTTCATTTCAATTGTTTAGAATAGTATTTCTATTTATTGTTATAACAATAAGATTTGCAAAAAAGAGCTATTGTTGTATGAAAAATATGATTTAAACAGTGAGTTTAATATTTTTTACTCAATACTGTTATTTGTATTGATATTGTTTAAAAAAAAATATCAAGGTTAAAAAATGTATGGCAATGAAACGCAGCGAGTTCTAACTTACGGTCAAATATGAATCAAATTGAAGGCTGCAAAAAAAAAACTTTTATTATCAACTAATAGATTTTTTTTATAAAACAGTAGATTTTCACTAACAGAAAATTGATTTTTTTAAATATATAAACACTATATAACATTTCTCAAAATCAGATATCTATAATAATAATAAAAGAGTGTATGTTTGTCGCACGCAAAACAGTATTTTTCACCACTCGGACATGCCCAAAAATTTATTTATGCATGCTATTCAACAGTTAATTGTGCACCTGCGGCTTGTAATTTTTGACCTTACGCGAAAAATTGTGTTTTCAAGGGTGATGAAGTTGATAGGTGTTCATCTGAAACAAACAAAGATGTAATTAGTATAATTCGCAAATGATCTCGCTTAAAGTTAATTTATTTAAATGTTTATAATATATTTTAAAGTAATTGTTAGATACGGATGCAATTTACGGGTATAAACATTTAATATATACAATTAATTTAATAAATACCTCTTTTTCGTCATATGCTTGAATCCTTTTCCAACCAATCATTCCTCCTTTCAAAATATTCTAAGTAGATTTCCCATTTAGAGTTCGGGATATTTTTATTTGATACTTAGTGAAAATATCCCGAACTCTGCTTGATGAAGATGATTGGTGTACATCTAAAACAAACAAAGATGTAATTAGTACAATTCGTAAATAATCTGGCTTAAAGTTAATTTATTTAAATGTTTATAATATATTTAAAAGAAATTGTTAGATACGGATGCAATTTACGGGTAGAAACATTTAATATATACAATTAATTTAATAAATACCTTTTTTTCGTCATATGCTTGAATTTTTCTCCAACCAATCATTCCTCCTTTCAAAATATTCTAAGTAGATTTCCCATTTAGAGTTCGGGATATTTTTATTTGATACTTAGTGAAAATATCACGCACTTTGTTTGATGTGGCTCAAAAGAGGACTTTATTAAATATGCATCTGTAACGAAATAAGGTGTCATTAATAAAATAAAATTAGTACTTATCGAAATGCACATTACTGCTTTATGAAAGTTATTCCGAAAATTAGTTAATGTAACTTCAACTTTTAACTATAACTTTACTTGTGAAATCTATTTGATTTTTTTTAAAGAACGCGCGCAGTTGAAAAGGTTTATTAGAGTACTATAGATTAATAGAATCCATAAGAGAAACACTAACTGACGATTAGAAATTCTGATTTTTATATATAATGCGCACAGTTGAAAAATTATTTATTCAAAGGGGACATGGGTTTAGAAATTAAGACTATAAATACTAAATCGTAAAGCAAGTCAATGAAATATCTCTAATTTTGTGAAGTTATCACAATGTACTAAAAAAAAATTCAAGTTTTAGATTATGTAAGGCATGCGATGAATATTATGGGTTTAAGAAAATAACTCGTATCTGCACCATTTATAAACTTTTATTCCAATGAAGCCTACATTTTTTTTCAATAGAACTGTGCATTTAAATTTAAATAAAAACTTTACTCCCACATCTTAATATTTAATTTGCACTACCTCGCATGAAAATATATTATAACCAATTTTTAGTGTTTTAATTTTTGCCGTGAAACGTCTATAACATCATCTACATGGTGTATTAGGATAAAATATTAAAGTAATTGAAAAATAAAAACGGTTTTCTGAAATTTGGTGTCGTTCCATAGAAAATAAGACGCCGATCCATGTAAAATCTTGAAGTAAAATAAAGCAAGTAAGTGATGGATTCCTGCATAGTCAATACTACAACTTGCATATTTTCATTCTATTGGTAAGATTCTTGTTGACGAACAATTTATATTTCTGTAATCTGGCGAATTTAAAATCAGCTTCGTGAGGTATTAGAGTTGAAACACTACGTTACGCTTTTAAGGTGATACATTCCTACACTAGAACTGCGTGGAAAATAGCACGATTGACATAAATTTGGCTTGCTGGATAGAACATGAGGCACCAATGCGTGTAATAATAACGAAATAAATGAAAGAAAGTATAGGACGTCGACGCTTTCTATAATCAGCCTTCGTTAATCTGCTGAAATGATGTTTCGGCCAAAATCGTTCTCGTCGTACTTTGGTACATCTTTTTTATATAAAAATTAAGTGCTTAATTATAACTGAATTATGACAGTTTATTAAATTGAAATTATGACAGTTTATTAAATTGAAATTATGACAGTTACAATTATGAAAGTTAAATTAGATTATTAAATTCTTAGATTTTTAGAAAATTAAATTATGACAGTTATAATTACGACAGTTCTCACGCATATTATAAAACTAACCACATTGAAAAAAATACAGTGAAAACCTTTCTTTAATTTGAATTTTATTACAAAATAAAAATCCTAATATTTATAAATGTTATATTATAATTAGATAAGAATTTTAAACTTTTCAAGATCGTTTTATAAGCAAAAGGTTTCTGATTAAATAACCAGGGTGATCAAGATAAATTCAATTTCACTACAGACACTCCTTGGTGAAATGCTAGCTTTATTTTATTTCTTTTACATAGGGGTTCATTATTGGCTTTGTTTTTAATTTCTAAATGTTATTTACATTAAAAAATTAGTTTTTTCCCCAGAAAGTGACTATGTTGTTATTTAATTGGCGATTACAATGACGATAAATGTGAAAAATATTTAACATATTAGCCATAAATACTACAAATGAAGTATTTGAAGTATTTTTACATCATTTATAGGTACAGATGTAGTATAGGACATTTGGCGCGCGAGGTTTTATTTGGCGTGTTTTATAGGGGCGATAAATTTATAGTATGGCAACCCCACCTGACATAGTTGGTATATTCCGATTCTTTTGGCGACTTACAATATGGCAACCCTATGACGTCATACCGCTGTTTAACGGCAATTTTTCGTCGCCAAAAACAAAAGCGCGCCAAATGTCCTATACTACATCTGTTCCCATTTATAGCTAGAACTTTTGTCCAACTATTCGAGAAAATTGTTTGAAATGAAAGTATTTGAATTATATTGCTTTGAAACAAGGGAGTTTATAAACATAAATTTAATAATTTAAACGAGAACTCTGTATACTTACATACTGCTTCTTGTTTATGAGACACGTATACGAAGTATTTCCTATAGAAATTTCATTGTAAATGCACAAATTTGTTTGGTTAGTTTTTACGCACCACTTATTCCTGAAAATCTTCGAAGTTACTGAAGCAACAAAGTAAAGACATCGGGAATTATTTAGTATTATTAACACTTTTCACTGTTGCACAGCTTAATAGTTTGAACAATTAAAAGACAAAAAAACTTTCGGTTTATTATTGCTGCGATTGTTACGTTTATTAGAACTTTCAGTTCATGAATTTTCATTGTTATCCACTGGTGGACATTGTTAGAGCCAACCATTATAATAGTTTTTGTTGTGGATTTTTTTTTTGCTATCCAGATATATATAATGCAAGATTTTGCACATAAGCATGCTTACACATATTAAAACGGAAAATATGTGTACAGTATGCATATGTATAATTGTACATTCCATTTTACCTAATATCATAGATACAGAATTATAATTTATACAAACATCACATTAGACTTTAATATCAATGCCCCTTTGAGTTCACATCACAGATGTGTTTTGCACACATGAAAACCACATAAAAAAATACTTAAATCTGAGTACCTGAACCTGCTCGTTTTCCTTGGGTACAATTGCATCGAAAATGAGCGATGATGTACTCAAATTTCAGTAACCGTACTTTCTCAAAAATGAGCGAGCAGTGTGATTTAATATTGCTAATCTCAGCTTTTGCTCAAACCATCTTAACAAAGCGTCCTGACAAACTTAAAATAGTTGTTCAAAAGATGGTTTTCCACTTCATTTGATGTCGATTGCTTAAATGGAAACTGAGTTATTACTACTCAATTATCTTACTTCCCATTGTTTTGGCGCACCTTTTTAGCTTTTTGTCTGTTTAAAATTTATTCAAGTCGCCCTGGTAGCTTAACAGATAAGGAATTGGGCTGCGGTAAATGGGGATCTGGGTTCGATTCCCGTTAAGTCTTTGTTTTAATTGTTGATATTTATTGAAAGTGGTTTGCGAAGGCAGCCTATGTAGACAAGCAACTTCTCTTTTTATTTATTTTTAATCATTGAACTCATTTTTGAGTACACGTCTTTTTCAAAATTGAAATGTATGTAATTGAAATGTAACATCGAATGTACTAAAAAAATAAGTACATTTTACTTATTTTTGAGTACTTATTTTTAACAGTGTACGCCAATTTAAGAAAATGTTGTTTATTCTCGAGTACTTATTAATTTATTAAAGTAAATAAAACATTGGTATTTTCAGTATGCAAGAACATATAAATGAAAGGTCCATTTGTAAAACCCCTTGATGCGATTCACCATCAAGGTATTCGTATTTGCACTGGAGCGTTTCGAACATCACTAATTGAGAGCTTATACACAATTACAAACGAACCGTCTCTAGAAAATAGGCGGCAGAGACTGTCTCTTAATTATTTTTTTAAAATCAAAAGCATAGAAAATCATCCCATGCTCCATAAAGTCATGTATCCCATTTATAGCGCATTATTTGCATTTCGACCATCTGTCATACCAACATTTGGTTTTAGAATAAGACAAATTTTGTCATTTTACAACATTGACGACTTTCCAGTTCTTAGCAGAGGGGACGAACCTCCACCTTGGAGTGACACTAACCTATCATTTATTAATGAATTCACTAAATTTCACAAGCCCTCAACGGCCCATATTGTTTTTAATCAGATGTTTTATATACACAGACAACAGTACGGAGAATACCACGCAATTTTTACTGATGGATCTAAGTCTAATGACCACGTCGGATCAGCTGCTGTTTTTAACAGCCTAACAATTTCTATTAGAATGCATTCATTTTGTTCCGTTTTTACATCAGAAGTATATGCAATATATGTAGCGTTAACGAAATTGAGACGTTTTCCGCACAAAAAATTTATTTTATATACTGATTCAAGGAGCAGCATTGAGGCATTGCAAAATGTTTCGTGCAGAAGTCACCCTTTGGTTTTAAAAATAGTTGAGACGTATGCTAGCCTGACAGAACAATCTTATGACATTATGCTTTGTTGGATACCAAGCCATGTTGGTATTCCCGGTAATGACAAAGCGGATGATGCAGCAAAAAAAGCTCGTAATAATACATTTAACTTTTTACCTCTCGAGGATTCAAAACTGGCAATTAAACAAGCACACGATTCAATATGGCAGATTCATTGGAGTAACCAAACAAGTAATAAATTACATTCTATAAAATCAATACTAAAAGCTAGTAACAATACAACTTGTAATAGGAAAAATTATGTGATTCTGACAAGGCTTCGAATAGGTCACACCCGGCTGACTCACAAACACCTTTTGGTTTCTGAACCAACACCGACATGTCTCCGGTGTAACTGTGTTTTGTCCGTTAAACATTTTATGTGTATTTGTCCCGACTTTAGGAATGCGAGAATAAAATATTTCGGCACTGCAAATCCCATCTTAAAAGATTTATTAAGTGATGATCCGCACCCAAACTTGTTTGAATTTCTGTACGACACTGGTTTAGTAAATTGTATTTAAATATCTAAAGATTCGTAACTATGTCAATGTTTGGCGCAGCTTAGCCAGTTTGGCTCTTGTGCCAATAAACATCATCCAACCAACCAACCAACCATTTGTAAAAACACTTTAACGGAATTTTTTTCGAAAATGATACACCTGAGCCATTTTGCTGCTTTCAAGGAGTAGTATCACTACATGCATTCATTTTGGGGCAGAAACACTTTAAAGGTGCAAAAATAGCGATTAAGTTTCGATATCCCGGGGAAAAAAGAACTTGACTCTATGCATTCAAATTCGTGTTTATCAAAATTTATTTTTTTGTTGTAAAATGGTTTTACCACTGGACAGTTTAAATTCGTATTCGAACTTATAAATCGGTACGAATTTCGTGATAATGTATACAGATACACATATTCCGCTTCGTGAAGAACTATGCACATTAGAGCCGTTCTAAAAGACGCCCTCAGGGATGTGCGACGAGTACTAGCACACAGGGCACCTCATATTTAAAAGGTCCGCAGTAGTTTTTTAAATAATGAAAATAAGAAATTTACATATAAATCAATTATTATTTAAAAAAAAATTATATTTGGAATATTATTTTTTGATTTGCATTAACTAGTATATCCATTTTTTCGTTCATTGATCAAGTTATCTGGTGTTAATTAACGAGTTATTTTTCCGTTAAAATAGGCTCTACTACAAATGTAAAGCTGCATTATCTAGAAAGTGTAAGTTTATTTTTTATTTTGTGTGTGTGTGTGGGGGGGGGGGTAAATATATAAATTTAGTTAGTGCCATTGCTTATTTCTGACGGGGCCTCCAGCGGCCCTGTGGATAAAGGCGTTCAGCCAGTAATCAGGATTGCTGGTTCGAATCCGTGCGATGGACTTGACAAAGAAAAGTAAAAAAATATTGATCTTGCGATCGGAGGGTTGCCAGCTTCGCTTCAAAAATACTAGAAAACCGTCGATAACATCCAACAAATTATACTGGCGTGTAATACGGGACTGATGCATGATAAATCTGTTCGGGGTCCAATGTCCTGACGCCTATTGAGGTTGCGTCAGGTGCCAGCTCAGGTGTTGTCCTCATCACCTGGCCATGGTTAAAAAATACGAGGCATCGTGTCTTTCCTTCGAGATAGGCCCTGCACCGTTGCCAATTGCCCACTACGCAGCTCTAGTGTGACGTTTATTAACCAAACCAAACCCCATTCCAGACTAAAGTTGACCCCATGACTTCCAAGGTTTGAAAATAAATGAAAAATTTAGAATAATCGACGTTTCCCATCATAAATTATCTATAACAATATTTCAAAATTAGTGGGCCCAGAATACAGAAGAATGACAGGGGTCAGGTAAAGTGACGTGGCACAAACCCACATTAGCCCCATGCACTGACCACTACTGCTGCTTTATGTCACTACCTGTTATCAATTAAATGATCTAATGAATATTCTACTCCGGTGATACCCGGTAGCTGTAAGTAGTATTGGTACACTTAATTTGATTTAATTAACGAATTATACAAAAGTAACATTTCAATACAGATTTATTCTATTATGCACGTTATCTTTCCTTATTTTGGTTAACCAAGTTTGCTTTAAATTCTCAAGTGCACGTTGTCTGTTGATGTTGTCATGTTATATCTTTATTCCGTTGTTTCAACGACTTTAATAGAGTTTTCCCGCAAAGCGTTGGATGTTTCCTGCGTGACATAATGCGAACCATAATTAAAAATTTCAAATGTATTGTTGAATATAAACTCCCATAATAAACTCTCGAACAATTTTGAAATGCCTGCATTGTCTCTCTTTCTGTAGACTTAGATTTGTGAATATGCAATTACTGGAATTTTGATTTGGAACAATGTAATAATGGCCATGCATTAGACGTCGCATTTTAATCCCCAGTGAACTAAAAATTATAACATTCTAATTTCGACAAAATAACCTCTATAATTCGTTCCGATAAAGTTTAAAATAACAAGAATAGATTTCTTGGGTAATGCATTTTCGAAATTTCAGCACTTCTATAATTTATTTTATAACATATCTATAAACTGAATTAATAAACAAAATACAATGAGTGATTACAGTTGCAGATTTTAACCCTCTAGTGCATGATTTTTTCTTTTTTAATGATTTTTTTTTCTTTTTGTCCCTGGACCGCTGCAAAAATAAAAATAAATCCTAAGTGCCTATTTAATTAAATAATTAAAACCATTATGTAGCTTATATGCAAATTCATGTGTAATTACTAAAATAATTTTTCAAAAAGTAGGAAAATATAGTTAATCTACATACCTCTGGTATTAGCTAGGATTTTTTGTAGAGACAGATTATACTTATAAGCAATAAAACAATCTTCGAAAACTTCACCTTCACGAGCCAGTTTTAGAAGAACAGACATCGAAGCAACTAATTGCCTTTATTACAATCATTTTTATAAAGATAAGGGACCTAAAGGCGGTTATAAGAATCAGGCACATGGTTCCGTACGTGACAATACTATAATAGTTAACATAAAACTCAATAGATGCAACTAGCGGCCATTTTAAAGTTGTGTAGCATATGTGCTACACTATGCACTAGTGGGTTAACAGGGAAGATGATGATTTTATTTTAAATTTTAGATTTTTCTTTCTTTCTATTTTAGGAAGATATCAAGGCACTTGTTTCATAATTTTTTCCCTCAATCAATTCTTATAGAATACTGTAAACTAAGTAAAAAAAAACAAGCGTTTCTGTAACTGTAGTCTGAGTGTTTCAAGATTACATTTGTATACAATTCTCATAAAAAAACAATGGACATTTCCTTCTTTAATTTATTTTTAATATTTATTCGTAATTCGAAATACAAGGTGGTCGGTCAAGGATAGTAAAGACCATATATATATAAGGTGTGTTCGTACTCGCACTGCCTGACGGAAGGCGGAGAGAGCAACTATTTGACGTCATAGTGACGCCTACTTCGCCTTCTGTGGGCGTGTCTAATGCTCTTGTTTGAACCAATGGCAAGGCTGAACTAGATGCGGACGCGGTGTTTGATGGTGCTGCCATCTATTCGTTTTTTTATGAACTATTAAAAAGTGATAAGCTAATTTTATTTAGTTACTTTTACTACATTTTATGAGTTTAAATTATATATTAAGGATTGCATTTAGTAAGGAAAAATTGCAAAAGAGTTGCTTAATAAATTAAGCGTATTAAAATAATATTAGCTGCCACGAGAGCATGTCCATGAATTTTGAAAGAGTAAAATAGTGGTCGGAACTATCCGGTCAATCTATTTGTATTGGACATATTAAATGAGTTACAATTTCAATCAAGTAAAATACGGGGACATAACAAAACAAGGACGGATTAGTAGTGAAGTTACTTGAACACAATTATTTACAGATATTTACATTATTTTGCTAATTAAAAATTAAATCACCAGTTGTTACCCAACCGGGATCGAACCTAAGTAGCAATGCTTGAAACACACAGCCAATGAGAATGATCAAAAACCGATAGTAAGGCGGGGCTAAAATGTCAAAAGTAAGGCGGAGCTAAAATGACGTCATTTAGTTGCATTTCCTTGCCCACTTTCAAAAAGCGAAAAACGAGCGCACCTTCTATATATAGTCTTTACTATCCTTGGTGGTCGGTCATTGTTTGGAAGTTTAATTACACGTAAAAACATTATCTTTGCTATACTTTAACCACTTTGTTTGCTTCTATAAAAGCTAGGTGACTTGTTTGAAATATAAGCAAAGTAGTTGGATAAAAATAATGTTTTATTATTCCAAAAATAAGAGATGCCATCGTTCAATAATATTTGTAGCCCAACCTTTATTATAATCACATACCCTCCAATAACGCAAAAAATAACGACACTGATATCAAAAATAGCTAACGATATCTGACAATTAAAGTATGCATGTTGCCATGGATACAATAGTTGATATTGATTGTCTATTCAAATAGCGATAATTATATGATCTTCCGAATATATTTTAAACAACTTTGCTTCTAAAATATAACAAACTAACTTATACTAACACACAATGTTATTCTAAATTGTGTCTTATTAGATAGTTTTCTAAATAACTTCCTTATGAACACTAAATTAGAAAGGGGAAAAGAACAAACCCTGTTTTCAATCAATTAGCTTTGTTTATCCGCTTTAAACAAATAACGTGACAATTAGTATTTGAGCTTGAATGAAGAGTGGACGAATGCGTTAACAAAAGAAAATGCGGAAACGTCGCTGTTTATCGCGGAGTTTTATTTCTAGAGTTACTTGGGTTACAATGGGTAATCAATTATGGTCAATATAATAAGCGAAATATTTAAATAATGCAGTATAAGGCTACTGTATTCCAAATGCGATTTATAAACTTGTTTAAAGATTATCATTGCGGTTTGCTGACAATGATTGATAAATGTTCATTGTTTAGTGATGAAGAAGAGAAAATAAGTAATGTTTGGTTTCCTCATCGGCGTCCTTACATATATAAAGGAATTAAACAATTGAATTAAAACAAAATATACTGAAGCAAGTTTGACAAGTGAGAGTTCGGATGCAAAAGCAAGAGTTAGATTTTCAATAAATATGTAACTATTTAAATTTTTTAAAAAATGCAAAGAATTAGAGCAAAATCAAAACTTTTATTACTAAAAAACAAAATTAAATGTTTTACTAATATTTTTTTACTAACCTTTACCAAAATATGCAATAATTCTAACATAATGTTTGTTATATCAAAATATCATATTAATAAGACATTTGGTATGGTACCTCATAGTAGTTAAAACATTCATAAAATTATATTTTAATGTATTTTAAAACAATAAAACAAATTTAAAATGAACCTAAAAAAACCAGTTCGGGATTTAGGACCTGATAATCAAATCTTCTTTTTCTTTACCAAACTAGCTAATTTTTTTTATATATAATTAAATTGATAAAAGAGGAGAAAAAAAACATGCTAGCATAGTTTAAAAATCTAATTAAAAACATAAAGCTGTAAATTGGGGAATTTGCCCTAACAAACCATTTAGTATGACCTGGTCGAAACAAAAATGCAAATGATAAAAGAATTTATGGCTTATTTACAGACATAAAAAGGGGGGGGGGGGTTAACTATCATAAAATCTTTTCTGATTTCACTGAATAATGGTAGAAACTAAAAAAATTGTTCCTATACTTACAGCAAAAATAAATGAAAATATACTTATTAGATGTAAATTGGGGCTTTCGACCCAACAAGCAAACTAGTTATAATACTCTGAGTAATTTACTTTAAAAATGTATCTAGCTCATTAAAACATTTTAACACAAATTAAAAACAGTACTTTTTAAAAACACTGTGAAAGAAAATCGAACGATAATTATATGGTTGTTATTATTTTGGGATTACTTCTTTTATACAGGAATCGGTGTGTCAAATTTATTTTGTTTACGTACACTGTTAAAAATAGGTGCTTAAAATAAATAAAATGTACTAATTTTTGAGTACATTCGATGCAGTTGATTACACACACAGGCTGTCTTCTTAAATCATTTTCAATAAATATCAACAATTACAACCAAGAATTACCGGGAATCGATCCTAGATCCTCAAGCACCACAGTCCAGTGCCTTATCCGTTGTACTACCAGGGCGACGTGAATAAACTATAAACAGAAGAAATGTTAAAAAGACTTGTAAAAAGATCGGGAAGTAAGATAATTGAGTTATAATAACTTCCGATTACTTAAATTTGATACGAGCCCCAGTTGCTCAGTGGATAAGGCGTACAGCTACTAATCAGTGGGTTGGTGGTTCGAATCCGTGCGATGGACTTGACAAAGAAAAGTAAAAAAGTAGTGATCTTGCGATCGGAGGGTTGCCAGCTTCGCTACAAAAATACTAGAAAGTCGCCCAGAACATCCAACAAATTAAACTGGCGTGTATACGGGACTGGTGCACGATAAATCTGATCGGGGTCCAAAGTCCCGACGTCTATTGAAGGCGTTGGGTGCCAGCTCAGGTGTTGTCCTCGTCATCTGACCATGGTTCAAAAATACGAGGCATCGTTCCCGGGTCTTTCCTTCGAGATAGGCCCCGAACCGTCGCCA
This sequence comes from Troglohyphantes excavatus, assembly GCA_963932185.1. NCBI lineage: Eukaryota > Metazoa > Arthropoda > Arachnida > Araneae > Linyphiidae > Troglohyphantes > Troglohyphantes excavatus. Next base: position 31,387,239 of record OZ010669.1, on the reverse strand, counting down.
ATAGCCCACTGTGCAGCTCTAGTGCGACGTTAATTAAACAAAAAAATAACCAAACTTAAATTTCATACGTCATCGCTCACTTACGTTGCCATTGTACTCACAGAAAAACGAGTATGTTCAGGTATTCATTTTCAGTGTATAATGTATTTAAATGAGTCATTTTTAATGTTAATTTAATTAGTAAAGCATGTACATTATTTGCCATCAAACCAATTACCTTAAAAGAATGACTTCCAAAAATAAATTAAATATCAAATCCAATAAACCAGTAAACAACTGCTATATTAATTGAAAGTAGTAAAAATTGCTTAAAATACAAATTTTAATAATTTTCTGTTATTCTATTACGTTTCCATGATGTTATACTGCATCAACATTCAAGGTTAGGTTCTACGATCTTTCCGTCAAATCGTGATTTGTCTGAAATGTTAATTCGGTGTTGGTTGTCACAAAGAACCCGGGGATAGTTGAAATCCGGTCTAAATAAGTTTTATACTTGTCAAAATTGGGAAAGTGCGCTCGAAAGTGATTAATCTATTATTAACCTATAAATTTTCCATTAAATTTGGGCGTTATTCTGTTCTTTATAAAATGTTTTGAAATTTTTTTTATTATTTTATTTTCCTGTATAAATAACCTGTGACAACCAATCCCGAAAGTCTATGATAACCAACCCGGCGTCGGGGCAGGTACAGGTTATCGCAAAAAGTTGCCCAGACAATTTTCTTTTTCTGACTAACCACTTATTATTAAAATACAAATGCAACGTTAAAATACGCAATTAAAAATCCATGAGATTTGGACATGTTTCGAGAGATACATCTCCCTTCATCAGCAGAAATGAAAAGTCTGTATGCGAATCCATGTCCAAATCTCATGGATTTTTATTGCTTATTTTAACGTCGAAATTTTCTATAAGACGAGTTTTTATCTTAGCCACTTATTGCTATGATCTTAGCTCTTTGCACTCCAAGAACTCTTTGCGTTTTCCGTTCTTTCTACGGAACAGTTATTTATCCTTATGTTCTTTTCCCTAGAATTTGTTATGCTTATAGAAAAAAGAAACCTAATCTGTTTTGGATCTGCAATAGAACGAGTTGAAAAAAATATCGATGTTTTTTAAACACAAGATCATGCTGTTCTCGTTTATTTTAAAGAACAGGGAACCAAAAGAACGAGTCGTTATGTTGTCGCCTGAGCGGCGCCAACGGAGTGCAAAGGGTTAAAATTGCAATTTGAAAAATATAGCCAAGGATATTCTAATAATAGAAAAACAAATTTAAGCTCTGCATGTTTAAAAATTAAAAAGCAAAAATTGTGACAACCCGCACCGGTGTTCCCTAATGATAAACTTCAACACTTTATTCTGAAAAATTGGTACTAGTTGGAGACTATTGGTCTACTACTTCGAGCATGGATTCCTCATAGTAGAGTAAACATCGGGATATCATCTCGCTGACATCAAAGTGAGGTCAACATGTATCGCTACAAACACGTGACTAATGACATCATTCCATTCATAAAATTTCATTGTTACACATTTCCCAAATCATCAGCCAATCGCGAGTACTTTTTAATTCATAATTTTTAAAAGAAGTCACGTGTTTGTAGAGATTTGGTCTGAGATGTTTGCCTCACGATTATGACGTCATATTCTCTCTACTACTGGCCATTCATGCTCGAAAGTCTACTAGAATAAAATAGAGAATTCGTTTCGAATCTTTTATCGAAAAAAGGCTTAGAAAATTTTAAAATGGCGTCACTTATTTGACATTCCCCCAATTACTTTCAGGGCCATTTACTCCGTACAAATTTACTATCCGCCCCCACGGAAGAATCTTCTCGGCAGTTTTAATTCGAAAACAAACGAAACAGAATTTCGAACGGACCCATCTCCTCATTAAGAGTCAAAGTCATAAAGTTTTATCTCCAGCCAGCAATTCACGAACAAAAGCAAACACCCTTCGACGCACCAAACGAGGCGGACCCTTAAAACGCGAGACTTCAAGCCCCAAAATGGCGTGCGCGTTCCCTTCTTGTTCCACTGGAGGAAAAAAAAAAGAAAGGACCCTTTAAAAGCTTTTAGCAGCGAAAAGGGGAACGCGATTAGCAAGTTGCGCGAATGCTAAATTACTTGGGCATTAAGAGTATGGAGTACACACGGCGATGCCGTTACACTTCTAATGTTTTATTTATTGCCGAAAATCTAAAGATGGCCGAGCGCTGTGTATTTAGGGAAAGCAGGGGGGGGGACTCTTGTTGAATCGCTCTTATCTCGTTTTAAGGGGGAGGGGGGAGATATTGTTGAAGTTTATAAACATAAATGGCGAAAAGAAAATATCTGCCCTCCTCGTGGAAGTGCTTGAAATTGTTATTTTAGCTGCGTTTGAGCGGTGGGGTCGTTTCGAGGGCTGTTAAATGGTGGAAGTCGAGGTCTGGGATGTTTATTCAAAGGGCCCATTGGGATGGGTTCATTTCGGAAAAATTCCGATGTATAAATATTTCTACGTTTTTTTCAGAAAAGCGCCAATCTTCATTTCCTCGAATTTGTCTTTGGTTCACATTTCTCTAAAGAACAAAATAATAAAAAATATTTTGCCCAAGGAAACAATTCTAAGTTGGTTTGGTTTGTTTAAAATAACGTCGCTTTAGAGCTGCACAGCGGGGTATTGGCGACGGTTCGGGGCCTATTACGAAGGAAAGACCCAGGAACGATGCCTCGTATTTTTGAACCATAGTCAGATGACGAGGACAACACTTGAGCTGGCACTCGACGCAACCTCAATAGGCGTCGGGACATTGGACCCCGGTTAGATTTATCGTACACCAGTCCCGTATACACGCCAGTATAATTTATTGGATGTTCTGGACGACTTTCTAGTATTTTTGTAGCGAAGCTGGCAACCCTTCGATTGCTAGATCACTACTTTTTTACTTTTCTTTGTCAAGTCCATCGCACGGATTCGAACCACCAATCCTCTGATTAGTAGCTGAATGCCTTTATCCACTAAGCAACTGGGGCTCAACAATTCTTAGTATATTTTTAACTATTCACCTTTTATTTTTACAATATTAACCCTTTGCTCCAAGAACTCTTTGCGTTTTCCGTTCTTTCTACGGAACAGTTATTCGTCCTTATGTTCTTTTCCCTAGAATTTGTTATTCTTATAGAAAAAAAGAAACCTAATCTGTTTTGGATCTGCAAAAGAACGAGTTGATAAAAATATCGATTTTATTTTAAACACAAGATCATGCTGTTCTCGTTTATTTTAAAGAACAGGGAACCAAAAGAACGAGTCATTATGTTGCCGCCTGAGCGGCGCCAACGGAGTGCAAAGGGTTAAGTGTTTTACTAGGATAAAAAATTATATGTGTGAAATTTTTTGTTAAAAAGTAAACAAAAACTCTGTTTTCAAAAAAAGTATGGTAATTTTATGGTTAAAATTAAAAATATTTTTGGGTTTATAGCTGTTACTTATTTGAAGAAATTACCGAAATAATTTCGAATGCACCCAAATTAACCCTTTTTTCAAAGTTAGAGATTCATCTCTACTTTCGTAATAAAAAATTAACAAACAACTTTAAAAGTGATTGTTATATACAAACCACAATAAATTTAACGTATTGTAAAAAAATATACTAAGTTTTTATCTAGAAATTTATTATTAGATACTCACACAGATTGAACAATTTAAATTTAAACTAGTAAAGTATCTGTTATTTTAACGAAAACAGCTCATTTATAGTATTATACCGATTTTACATAATCACCTTGTCACATAATTTAATCTGATTTGTTGCTTTCTATCCGTTTTTAAATGTCATAGCTACTTGAAACTTGGCATACTTATGGAATCTCGATTTGGAAATGCTTATTCATGCGGAAGAGAGGAGGGGGAGGGGAGATTGGATTCAACTGTTCAAATTTATCTAATAAGGTATTTTTTGGTTTTGGTTCAATAACGTCGCACTAGAGCTGCACAGTGGGCTATATCAAATAAGGGGACGTGGAGGGTTTACATTTTAATATGAGTGATAGAACGAGAGGTCATGGGTTTAAATTAAATAAATCCCATTTTAATTGGGAAGGGAGAAAACACTATTTCTATAATAGGGTAATAGACAAATGAAACAACTTGCCAGTGAATATTGTTAATTGTATAGGAGTAACGGATTTTAAGAAGAAGTTAGATATTCATTGGGGGATAGTTAGGAGGTACTAGCTGGACCAACCTTCGAGCATGAATGGACTGTAGCAGAGAGAATATGACGTCAAACTCGTGAAGCTTACATCTCAGAGCGAAGGGCCCATATCACGTGCCCTCTCTTCAAAATTATGAATTGCGAAATGTGTAACAGTAAAAATTTACAAATGGAATGACGTAATTAACCACGTGTCTGAGGCCATACATGATGGCTTCACTTTGATGTCAGCGAGAGTGACGTCATGACTCCTCTACTACAAAGATCCATGCTCGAAGAACCAACCTTGTTGGGCCTTGAGCCTGTTGTTGATCGTCAGTATTTGTATTTGTGTAATAACCATTAATAAATAATTTATACTAATTATTAAGTTTAATTCTATATAGAAAACTTGGACAGCGACAAGTTTCTTTTGAAGTTCTTTAAAAAAAAATTAACTTAAGAAAACAACCTTTTGGGTTGAACGTCTTACTCTTGCTTATAAACTCCTACCAATTATTTACAACCTTTTATTCGTTTTTTTAGATACGAATTCAACTCATCCATTCCATGTTTTTATTACACATTAAAAGTACGCCTTCGATAGAAAAAAACTCGTTTCAACACGATTGAAACAACTCTAATTTCAACCGAACGATTTCAATTTAATTGGCGATATCCAGACGAAGAACAGACGAGTTGGCGATTGTTTCGCCCATCGCACATCTTTCCACAAGGCTCCCATTATAAACAAGGTTAAGGAACAAGTTTTTTTTTGTCAAAGTGTTTCACTGTTCTACCTTGCTGGAGCAGAGTCCTACACTTTCCAATGCGCCGAGAAGGTCAAAGCCTTTGAGAAAAGAGAGAAAGTTTTCGTAACGAATGTTTTAAGAAAATGTTTGCTTCTAGAAGTGGTATTTTATGCTTTATTTGAAGAGTCGTTGAACCTTTGTTTTGAATTGATTGTAAGCGACGCTGTCTTTTAATTTCAGGATTTGGGTTTATTTGAAGAGTTATTTGTGTTGTTTGGCGATGTTCTGGAGAATCGCATTGGTTCGAAAATGTCATGGGATGTTAATTGCAATTTATATAAATAAAAAATGTTTTTAGAATGAGAATCTAGTAATTAAATAGACTTTTTAAAATGAGTTACAGTTGGGGAAAATATGTAAATCTTATAAACCGACGGCTTTTACAAAGTAACTGTGTAATTTTGAAGTGTGCAAAGCTCTATAGAATAAATTACAGCGAAGAAAAAACTTATAGCTAGACATTTTCCATGCCTTAATAAAAAAACCTGTCAAACAAAATAAGTTAAAAAATTTGAAAAAAAAAAACATGAATTGAACAGGGATGTACTTTTCTCTAAATTGGACCCAAACATGGTATTCTTTTTCCGATTATCTAGCCTTACAGCATGCTATTTTCTTAAAAAATAACGTCCAGTTGTTTTCAGAAAGCAAGTCTGCTCTCATATAAACTCTCACCTAGTTTCTACGAAAAATACTGCAAAAAAATAAACTTCTTTATTTACTCTCAGGTGTATGCTACTCTTAAAAGATAGAAATATAATTTTCCAGACTTTGGAAAGATTAAATATATTTAAAAGTAGAAAACTACAATGCAATTTAATTATAAGGTTTAGAGAGTGTCGTTGTAGTTTTTATTTTAAAATTTTCCTCTGAGTTCAATGACCATTAATGAAATTTGCACATCTTGCAACATTAACACAACAGATCGATGGGCATGTCAGCTTTGTGCAGATGTTTTTTTCCTTTTTAAAGTGCGGGTGTTGATTTTTTGTCTATTAATAAATAGCGCTGTTGAATTTGAGTAAGTATTGTCGAGGCTAATTTGATGACTAAATACAGCGTTAAAAATATATATTCGCATTGTCTTTAATGATATGATATTTTTGCAAATATAATAATAATATTTTTGTATGTGTAACTAACTAATAGTTCCCATATCTTGCATAAATGCATTGAATATAGTTGAATATTTGTCAATAACATCGTATTAGCTACTGTTTTTTCAGAATAACTGCTAAGCTATTCCTAACAAAAAACAGGTAAATTTTTATGCAACTATTTTTGTCAAAAAGTAAATATCTTTAATATTTTTTGAACATGTAGAAAAGCCAACTTTGCTGTAATTAAACCGCTGCTGTATTTAAAAATTTGCTGCGTGGAAAAAATTAATATTACTTTTTTTAAAAAAGATGGATCAACTCAATGTAAAATTTTTAATTATCATTATTTTTCTAATTTATGCATTCATTTTTTCCGTTCTTTTTTTAATATTATATTTAAAACATTTTAATTTAACAAAAATAATGCTCCTAAAATTATATAATATTTTACAAAAAAGAAAGTGTAAGTTTAAAATACAATATTATTTTGTTGAGCACACAGTTTTAACATGATTTTTTTTAGTTAATTTAGATAAAACACTTATATTCCCTCTTCTAAAAATACTTAAATAACAGTTAAAAATAACTGTTGTTTGTCAATAGCATCGTATTAACTACCGTTCTTTCAGAGTACCTGCTAAGCTCAACCTCCTTAACAAAAAACAGGTAAACATGATAGATGGAATAGAAACAATAATTTGAGTAATTTACAATACACAGCCAATCTTTACAAAGTATTAACCCTTTGCACTCCGCGAACACTTTGCGATTTGTGTTCTTTCTATGGAACAGTTATTCCTCTTTACGTTCTTTTCCATAGATTTTTTTTTATACTCATAAAGGGAAAAAAATCCTGATCTGTTTTGTATTTGCAAGAGAACAAGTTGAAAAAAGATGGATGTTTTAAACACAAGATCATGCTGTTCCCGTTTATTTTAAAGAACAGGGAAACAAAAGAACTGGTCGTTACGTTGGCGCCTGAGAGGCGACATCGGAGTGCAAAGGGTTAAAATGAATATACGATCTTTTTCATGAAATTTTGAAGGCGAGCGTGAATCGAGATCTATTTACTAACCAACCCTCAAGATATTTTTGCAATTGTAGAGTTGTTTTCATCGTTTGGAAGCTTTAGCAATTTTTCCTGTACAAAGTTGTTTATGTGTCTTCAAAAATGTAATTTTAAAAAGATAAATTTTGTTTATTACACCAACCATTACATTGGAAAAATATATGTAAAAAAAGTATTTATATGTAATTCAAAATTATCTACATTGCTACACTGTTAAGGATATGGACTTAAAAATAAGTAAATTGTACTCATTTTTGATTACATTCGATGCTTATCATAGCTCCGAATACACTAGTTTCATTAAATTAAAAAATACCTCAAAAATGAGTAAAATTAATGAAAAGAGCAGTTGCTTGCCTACATAGGCTGCCTTCATAAATCACTTTCAATAAATTTCAACAATTACAACCAGGACTTACCGGGAATCGCACCCAATCCGTCTACCTGATGTCGTCCGCACCGAGGTCCAGTGCCTTTTCCGTTATACTACCAGAACCCGACGCGGAGAAGTTATAAACAGAAGTAATGTTAAGGGAGAACCGGGCCACAAATCCTAATTTGTTTGTTAATGAATTCAGAAATACTATTTTTTTAATATTATTAGAACATCTTTTTCTAAACAATAATCAAAAACAAAAATATATTTGAAAATTTTATTTTTGTTATTTTTTGAGTTGTTTAAGCAGGCTTTTTTAAATAAACACTACTCCTCCTTCAATTTTTAAAGTTTTTAATTTTTTTTTTATTGTTTAAATAACGTCAAGGTATGTACTACAGACGCATGAATATACTTTTGATTTGAGTTTTAATAGTTTTCAGAAACTTATTTCAAGTTCAAAACCTGAAAAATATTCACATTTTTATGTTTAATAATTCGTAAAAAAATAATTTATAATTTAATTTAAAAAAGCTAGTCATACTTTTATAAAACAAATATTAGAGCTTCAAAAACTATTAACATTTTGGTTTTAAGTTAATTAGTTACAAAGCCTTAGCATTTTAAACGTGACCAAAATTTAAAAAAAATATTTTGAGTAAATGACGATTGTTGCAGACGAAAATTGTGTAGAAAGATGATAAATGGTACATAAACATCTAAAAAAACCTATGTTGTGTTTCTTTTATTGTTTTGAAATTTTGTACACACCTTCTTAAGTATGTATAGCATCGTTTTCTGAAGATTTTTTTTTTTGGGGGGGGGGGGGGATTTGGGGCGTGGTAAAAGAATGGAAAGTAAAATAATTGAGGCGTAATAACTCAGTTTCCATTTAAGCAATCGACATCAAATAATGTAGAAAACCATCTACTGAACAAACATTTTAAGTTTGCCAGGTCGCTTTGTTACGATAGCTTGAATAGAAGCGGATATTGGCAATATTAAACCATACTGCCCCTTTTTGCGTAAGTACGATTACTTAAAGTTGAGTATGTCATCGCTCATTTACGACGCAATTGTACTCAAAGAAAAATGAGTACGTCCATGTACTCATTTTTAAGCAATTTTTTTTACAGTGTAGAAAAAATGGGGATCTCAAAGTATAGTATCACACCCGCTAGCGTCAGTGAATTTTAAACAAAACTTTAAAAAGGAATTAACTAACCAAAATGGATTTACTTTCAATTCTGTACAGATTTTCTATCCAGTATGATGTTCGAAATTGATCTTTATTCATTCATTTATTTATTTACCATGTGATTCGTTTTTGTATGAGACCAACTACTACTACTATTTTCTCTCCAAGAGATGTTGCCAACCCTATAGAAATGTTTTCTCCTTTGCTAAACTAGGCGAATCCTCTGTAATATCAATCCTATTAGATGTTACTGCAGAATCGTTTTATGGTTTATTCATGAGCGTTTCGTACAGTTTAGGGCTCTGAATAGAGATTCGCAGTGATCTTTCGTGTATTCTTTTAAGAGTTCTCTACCGGATGAAACCACTGCTTTGTTGAAGTTATTAAATTACGCTGAATGTTATAGGCTTGTTTTGGTTTGAGTTAGAAGGTATATTCGGATTTGTTTGCGAGCCCCAGTTGCTCAGTTGGTAAGGCGTTCAGCTATTAATCAGAGGATTGGTGGTTCGAATCCGGGAAATGGACTTGACATAGAAAAGTAAAAAAGTAGTGATCTTGCGATCGGAGGGTTGCCATCTTCACTACAAAAAATACTAGAAAGTCGTCCAGAATATCCAACAAATTATACTGGCGTGTATATGGGACTGGTGCACGATAAATCTGATCGGGGTCCAAAGTCCCGACGTCTATTGAAGGCGTTGGGTGCCAGTTCAGGAGTTTCCTCGTCATCTGACCATGGTTCTAAAATAACGAGGTGCATGTATGAATGTGTGTGTGAATGTGTATGTGTTCCCGGGTCTTTCCTTCGAGATTGACCCCGAACCGTCGCCAATAGCCCACTGTGCAGCTCTAGTGCGACGTTAATTAACAAACCAACAAACCAACCATCGAATTTGTTTGCTGGATATCGGGATAGTAGTTGGTGTCTAATATATATGCGTTTGTAAGATAAAATCTCGTCTTATAGAACATTTCGTTAAGAATCTTAAAATACAAATGAAACGTTAAAACTGCGCAATAAAAATATATAAAATCTAGACGGGAGATATATCTCCCTTCATAAGCGGAAATGAAAAATCTGTCTGCTAACAAAATCAAAATAAACCCAGAATTGAAAGTTTTGCCAAAGAACAAAAACCATCTCAATAGGTTGGAGTTAACTATTGTGTGCTAACAAGCGGGAAATACCATAGAGTAATGATACAAATAGAGGAATAAAAATGCTGATTTCCGTGTGTCCATCATTGAAACCACGTGATATGTGGAAATGCCAATTCATTTATGCGCCAATATTACTTAGCAGGCCTTGGCGACTTTAAGAACTAAACGAGATCGAAGTATTGTAATATGGTTTTGTGTTTAATTTTGTATTTAAATATAGTTTTTTTTAACGAGTGGCATAATTTAAGGGAGTTTAACAGATATATTAAGGAGATTGTTCTTACTTTGTGGTTTTAAAATAATTGCGTTACGTTTTTGTGTAAAAAATTTACCAGAAGCGAAGTTTTTTCAATTGTTATTTCGTATACTTCAATAAGAAAATATGAACAATAAAACCTGAGTAATATAAAGAGTTTCGCTTCTTCGAGTATTGAACACAAATAAAATATTTTCGTTTCGTTAATGAAGAGGAAATATTTAGCGCATATTTTTTGAAAATAAGTAAATACGTACATATATGTTAAGAAGTTGAATACGGACAGAACTCCTTATCCACCAAAAAAGAAGAAAGTGCGCCAAATTTGAAACTCCTGCAGATGTCTGAACGCCAAATGTGGCAGCGCTATAACCACGTGATGTGGGTTTTTCTTTTCAATGTTGACACCGCGGCCTTACGAGAGTCTGGTATTGAAGGCGCTCTAAATTTAATATTACAACTCTCTGGGAAATACCGGAACAGCAAAGGTTTCATTGACAATCGCGCCTCCGTGGCCGAGCGGTTAAAGGCATCAGCTGGGAATACGAAGATTCCTGTTTCGATTTTAGGCGATGGACTTGAAAAAGAAAAGTAAAAAAAAAGTAGTGATCTTGTGATCAGAGTGTTGCCAGCTTCGCTACAAAATACTAGAAAAATCGTGCAGAACATCCGCAAAAATTAACGGCGTGTATACGGGACTGGTGCACGATAAATCTGATCGGGGTCCAAAGTCCCGACGTCTATTGAAGGCGTTGGGTGCCAGTTCAGGTGTTTCCTCAGCATCTGACCATGGTTCTAAAATAACGAGGTGCATGTATGAATGTGTGTATGAATGTGTATGTGTTCCTGGGTCTTTCCTTCAAGATTGACCCCGAACCGTCGCCAATAGTCCACTGTGCAGCTCTAGTGCGACGTTATTTAACCAAAACAAACAAACATCACACGATTTTGCAATTGTAAAGTTGTTTTCACTGCTGGGCTGAGTGGGTTTGGTTAATTAACGTCGCACTAGAGCTGTACAGTGGGCTATTGGCGACGGTTCGGGGTCAATCTCGAAGGAAAGACCCGGAAATACAAACACATTCACACACATTCATTCATGCACCTCTTTTTTTAGAACCATGGTCAGATGACGAGGAAACACCTGAACTGGCACCTAACGCCTTCAATAGACGTCGGGACTTTATACCCCCATCAGATTTATCGTACATCAGTCCCAGTAGTAACATTGCTGGGTTGGTTGGTTGGTTAATTTACGTCGCACTAGAGCTGCACAGTGGGCTATTGGCGACGGCTCGGGGTCTATCTCGTAGGAATGACCCGGAAACACATACACATTCACACACGCATTCATACATGCACCTCTTTTTTTTAGAACCATGGTCAGATGACGAGGAAACACCTGAACTGGCACCCTACGCCTTCAATAGACGTCGGGACTTTGGACACCGATCAGATTTATCGTGCACCAGTCCCAGTAGTAACACTGCTGGGCTATTTAAATAATTTTTCTTGACAAACTCTTTTACGTTATTTAATTTATTTTAATTAACTGTATAGAGCTATCTTCTAAGTTATATATCTCAAATCTTTAAAGTTAAAAATTTAATTTTATGAATTTAAAAATTGCTTGAAAGGTTGGAGATCTGTGGACGTATCATTTCACGTCTGTGTGTATCAGGAGGCTAAAATAAAGATATCGTAAGGCCTGTTACATTTTGGAGGAAATACGATGACTATTCTTCTTAAGTGATTTTGCAAAAGTAAAATACAATCTTTACTATTACTATTATAAAATACTATTTACTAAAAATAAATAAAAAAATGTTATCTCTTATTGATTTTACCTGGTATTCTTATCTTTAAACTGCAATTTTTCTAAAAAAAATCTATTATTACTTTTCCAATTTTCTAACTTACAGCCCTGTATCAAACCCAAATCATTGATATCACGATTTCATTAAAGAGTAGATCCTCTTTGTCCCCCCCTCTCCCGGACCCTTAATGTTTTACCAATTGAAATAAACAATTTAAAAGATAATCCTGGATTTTTATAAAATAAAACTAAATCAATACAACTTATTATGATTGAGCATTTCGCAATAAACTCCCGACAAATCCCCAACAAATTTAATTCTAAAAAGAAACTATTAGCGAATATTTTATTTTTAAAGAATAAAGAGAAATGACACCCCCTAGACCATTCTAAAAACCAGAACAAAATGTACTTAAGGCATGAAGAGACCGAGACTTATTATTACGAGACACCAAAATAACATTGCATTAAAAATGCAAAACTGGAATCTAGAGGAGAAGGAATCGAATTTTACGCTCTGTTGATTTTAATCTCGCTATTAAATCCTTTTATCTGACCTGGTACATGTTTGGTATATTTTTAGAATGGCTGGGAACTGTTCTTTTGTGTTGAATTCTTTGCGATGCTTAAGATCCGTGGTCTTAGTTCTTTTAAGTTTCGATTTCTTGGGTCTTATGCTTGAGTGAAGTGTCAGAACTGTTCGGCTCTTGAGATCTTAAGGATTTGGAAAAATCAACAAAGTGAAAATGTTTACTTTGAAAGCGTTGTGTAATGAAAGTGAAACGAGTTTTTGTGAAAGTAAGTTTACTTTGTTTGATCTTTTGTAAGGATGATTATATAAAAATTAGAAACTTGTTTTTATTGATTTTGTTTTTCTTGTTCAAGAATGAAGGACGTTATTTGCGATTTAATAAAAAAGCGATTGTTTCAGTGATTTCCTATAGTTAACTTAAATCAGTATTTTAGATTAATAGGATTAGTTGATTGGTTAATTGCCGTCCCTTACCGTCGCCAATAGCGACGTTAATTAACAAAACCAATCAATGGTATTAATTATAAATTCTTTGTGAAACCATGCAATGCGAACAGTTGTAGTTCTTTAAGTTTAGTGCTGCCTTTCAAACTTTATGGGTCTAAGGTCCATTATACACGAACGTGAAAAACGCGCGCAATCTTCTGCAGATGGTTCTGCGATTGGTGGATATAAACCACGTGGTTTGTATGCTCTAATCACAGAGCCACATGGAAAAGCTCGCGCACGTTTATGTCGTCCATGTAGAATGGGACTAAATACAATTTTATTTTAGTCGTTTTAGGTTTTCACTTCGTATGAGTTTTGTAAGAAAGGTAAATAAAGAAAGAAATTGCAAAAAGGAATATTGTTTTGCAAGAAATTGTAAGAAATGCAAATTTAAAAGAGTTTCATTAAGGTTTGGTTTGGTTTGGTTAATTAACGTCGCACTAGAGCTGCACAGTGGGCTATTGGCAACGGTTCGGGGTCTATCTCGAAGGAAAGACCCGGGAACACATACACATTCACACACACATTCATACATGCACCTCGTTATTTTAGAACCATGGTCAGATGACGAGGAAACACTTGAACTGGCACCCAACGCCTTCAATAGACGTCCGGACTTTGGACCCCGATCAGATGTATCGTCGTGCACCTGTCCCGTATACACGCCGTTAATTTTTGCGGATGTTCTGGACGACTTTTCTAGTATTTTTGTAGCGAAGCTGGCAACCCTCCGATCTCAAGATCTCTACTTTTTTACTTTTCTTTTGTCAAGTCCATCGCGCGGATTCGAACCACCAATCCTCGGATTAGTAGCTGAACGCCTTAACCGCTCGGCCTCGGAGGCCTGAGTTTCATTAAGAATAATGTTTTAAATTAGATACTTTCTTCATAAAAAACATTAGTTAAATTCCTTTATTTTAGTCTCTTTTACTTTTTGCAAAGTTGGGAACCTTTTAAGTTAAATAGTTTTTGATAAAAATCTGTCCAATTATTCCAGAAATAGAAAGTTTCATGATACTTAAAAATAATGAGTTTTAAAAAGAACTTTTTAGCTTTCTCGCTGTCTTCATTTCTTAAAAGAGAATTTTGACCTCTGATTACAATTCTCATTACCTTTTAAATTGTCTGAGGATCTAAATAATGATATTTATTTTGGTTTGGTTTTGGTTAATTAACGTCGCACTAGAGCTGCACAGTGGGCTATTGGCGACGGTTCGGGGTCAATCTCGAAGGAAAGACCCGGGAACACATACACATTCACGCACACATTCATTCATACATGCACCTCGTTATTTTAGAACCAGATATTTATTTTGGACGTTGATCTTCTTCGTACAAAGGTGTAAGAATTTATATACAAAATGAAAAATCGCGATTGTTATTTAGGTCGAAACAGTCATATATATTGTGCGTCGCAAAAAATAATCTTTATGCACGATATACATTACTTTTTAAGTAATTTTAATTGTTATATGCTGCGTATTTGGATAAAATTTTGAGCAACCAGTCGAGCGGCCAACTGAAATTGTAAAGTTATTTTTTCTATACATACGAGAGTTAAATTTATAATTACAAAGATATATTTATTTATTTATTATTTTATGGGGATATTTTTAAATATACATCAATGCAAACCATATTTAAAAAGATTGTAAGTCTAATTATAATTTTTTTTTAATTGTCTCATTGTTGGAAAAATTAAAGATTTCCTGTCATAATATTCATTCTCACATATAATTTAAAATGGTAATAACATACATTCTTATAATTATATGTCCACGATGTCCTGGTCGGAAGTGTGCTTAGGCCATAATCGGAGGGTTGTGGATTTGACCTCACCTTGGAAAAGCAGAGCGCTGGAAATCGAAGGATTGCGAGTTCGAATGTCTTTACACATCGTACATAGGGCCCCCAGTTGCCCAGTGGATAAAGGCGTTCGGCTAGCAATCAGAGAATTGTAAGTTCGAGGAGGACTGAGTAGACTCATAGAAAAATAAAAATGTAGTAATCTTGCGATCGCTATTAAAATATGAGAAAGTCGTCTAAAAATACTCAAAAAAATTATGCTGGTGTGTATACGGGACTGGTACACGATAAATCTGACCGGGGTCCAATCTACTAACGCCTATTCAGGTTGCGTTGGGTGCCAATTCATGTGTTAACTCGTCCTCTGACTTTGGTTCTAAAATACGTGGTATAGTGTGTGTGAATGTGTGTGTTATCTGTCTGTCCCGAGGATTAAGGATAACAGAGATAAATCAATCTAATTCAGGCGAGTAAAGATATCTTATCAATTAAATCAAAGTTATAGATTCACCCTTCAAGCATGAATGGACTGTAGTAAAGCGAATATGACGTCATAATCGTGAAACCAACGTCTCAGACCGAATGGCCTCAGACACGTGACTTCTTTTCAAAATTATGAATTAAAGAATACTCGTGATTGGCTGATGAATTGGGAAATGTGTAACAGCGAAAATTTATGAATGGAAAGACGTAATTAACCACGTGTCTGAGGCCATACATGTTGGCCTCATTTTGATGTTAACGAGATTATAAAGATATGTTTTCTCTACTATGAAGGATCCATGCTCAAAGGATTCACCTTCTAGACGGGAGATGGTTCATGTTCAATCTGTCGAGGTTCAAATGTTCTCACCTTGATTGCGGAGCGGAAATTGGGAAAGTGGGATGCTCGTCAATTGATGATGGTTTAAAATTACTGGGTGGTAATTCCAGGTCTTTTCATTAACATCCCTTTCCTTTTGCGGGGCTTTAATGTCGATGTTATTTCAACCAATCAATACTTGTATTTTTCTTCTTCCACAATGCTTTCCTTTATTAGTCCAAGGCCTACGTGGCCGAGTGGATTAAGGCGTCAGCTAGGAATCCGTGGGTTCCCGGTTCGAACCTGTGTGACGGACTAGACTAAGAATAGTAAAAAAGTAGTGATATTGCGATCGGAGGGTTGCCAACTTCGCTTCCAAAATACTAGAATGTCGTCCAGAACATCCACACAAATTTAACGGCGTGCACGATAAATCTGATCGGGGTCGAAAATTCCTGACGTCTATTGAAAGCGTTGGGCGCCAACTCAGGTGTTGTCCTCGTCATCTGACCATGGTTCAAAAATATGAGGCATCGTAACCCGGGTCTTTCCTACGAGATAGGCCCCGAACCCTCGCCAGTAGCCCACTGTGCAGCTCTAGTGCGACGTTGATTTACCAAAACCAAACCTTTATTAGTCTTTTCCCATCTACAGTCACCCACATGTTACAAAATAACTGGCAGGTATTTATGTTCAATTTTCTTTAAAATGAACAAAACAGAACGTTTTTGAGTTGAGAAAACGTCGGTTTTTTGGTTAGATTGTGTTTTCCCCTCTAATTCCGGAACATAGTATTATTTTTATGAAACAAGACCGTCAAAAAATTTCAGTAAAAGGAACAAGCAGTTTTGTAAAAAATGTTAGCGATGGTTTTGGAGTGCAAATATTGAATAATCAACGTTGAAATTCCAATATAAATCCAATTAAGGTCATCTAAGCTTATCATAGAATATAGGATTTGATTTAAGCTTATCAAAGAATATAAGATTAAAATGCCTTAATAGCGCAATTCAAGTGATAAAAAAGACCATCTCAACCTAAAAAGTAATCTATGTTAAACATTGACTAACGATATCTCACCAACTGTATAAAAGCAAATAAAACGAGGCTAAAAGCCAACAACACTTGCGAAGGCTACCATGGACGGATTACACTTTTCCCTTCCTTCCCTAATCGCCGTTTAATTACAGGTTTCCTATTTTAACAATCAAGTGCGTTGCCATTGAAATCCAAACTGAAACTGGCAGAAACCGGTTTATTTTTTCAACTCCGGAGTGGCTAAAGGCGTAGAATTTAGAAGACATCTCTCTGCATTCGAAAAAGAGTTTTCGAGAGTTCTCGCTGAATTTTTCCACCCTTAAATTAATGGGAGAGCTTTTTTCTTCTGCAGAAGAAGATAAGTACGACAAGTAAAAGAATGAAAGTCTTTGAAGATATTTTCTGGTGACTTGGCGGATATCTTATTTTATTACAAACCGCCGAGGATCAACCATACTATGAGTTTGCTATAGAATAACCTAAAACATTGCTAAATGTCCCTCATGGTATTTATAACTTATAAAAATATGTAATATGTATACAAGTATTATCAACAGTGGATCATTAATGGATCATTTTGCATTTCTCAACTTTAGGGAAGTGTTTGAGTACCATACAGGGCAGCTAAAATTATGTTTCGGGTATCAATTTATTCTTTAATAACTGAAGATTCCGTTAATTTATGCATATTTTTAAAATTTAGACTTGATTAGAATATTTATTTTTATTTTTTTGTAGAGTTAAGTAGAACTTTGCACCAATGTCAAAAATTTACTTTTTTCCTTAGTAAATCTTGGTTGAAATAAATAAAACTATTCAGCACCATTCAAAATGTATGTTCTATTTTTGCTGTCCAAAAAACTCATTTTTCACTACAAAAAAAAATCATTAAAAACCCCACAAAAATACAAAAAAAAAAAAAAATATTTAAATAATTTCTAAGGTTCCCTTTTTTTATTAAAAAAAATTCGCGAATTCGAATTGATTAGTTCGTCCAATTGTTGTTCGTATACTTCATTAGAGTAAATAAAAATACATGGGATATAAATTGATAAAAAACTCAAAATATATTAAAAAAAATAATAAAATTTTAATACAAATGAGGTTGGTGAGCAAAATTATTTGTAACGAGAAATAGAAACAAAAGTCCATTTGTATACTTTTAACCCTTTGCACTCCGTTGGCGCCGCTCAGGCGACAACATAACGACTCGTTATTTTGGTCCCCTGTTCTTTAAAATAAACTCGAAAAGTGTCTTGTATGTAAAACACATCGATATTTTTTTTTCAACTTGTTCTCTTGCAGATCCGAAACAGATTATAATTTTTTCAACTCTATGGGCATAAAAATTCAGGGGGAAAAACAGAAAGAGGAATAACTGTTCTTTAGAAAGAACGCAAATGTCAAAATGTTCTTGTAGTGGAAAGGGTTAAATTGATTGTTTCATAACAAAATTGTGCACTTACCATATCCAGGGTGTTCACGTGGGTAATGTAAAAAAAATGCAAAATTTTCCACTGGAAGAAAATATGTGTTCTATCACAGCCACACAATTAGCTCTATAACCTCAGTTATAAAGCCACACAATTAGCTATAACCTCAGTTATAAAGCCACACAATTAGCTATAACCTCAGTTATAAAGTGAAGGGGTAGGGGAATGTCAAACCGTTGGAGAACAGTGTTGCCAATCTTCACAGGAAAAATATATTATTCCTTCTTTTACTGTATGTCCCACCTTGTTCCGCATGAGACACTTTTTTCATCAGGTGGAGTACAGTTAACCTACAAAGAGTAAGGTAACCTCCGTTGACGATACTTGTAATGTTTACGGTTTCTTGAAAGTTGTGACGACTTTTTGAGCTACCATCTCAGGGGTTGTCCTTGCCATTTGACTTTAGTTAAACATTAACAAGGCAAATTTCCCGGTTTTTCTTTCTGGTTCTTTTACTATTAAGTGTAAGAATAAGAAAGTAATCTTTATTCATGTGTAGTAATATAATTTTATAGGCATGTAATTTTAGAAAATTGTATTGAAAATAATTGGTATAAAGGTTTCGAAACAAGTTGGAGCTAATCTTAAAGTAAAAATCGGAATAAAATTATTGTAGTATTCTTTTAAACTCATTATCTTGATTTTCTAAATCCGTAAGCTTACAAAAACATGTTTGTATAATGATATAAAAAATTTCTACGCAAAATTTCTTCTATATATGGAAAATTAAAAATGAAAGAATTTGGGAGTGAGTTTTTGGGTGATAACGTTTTTATTTTTATACATAACGAACTAATTTAACCTAAATTATTTCTGTCGGTATCTATTTTTAGTTATGAATCACCACCATATTTTGGACATTAGTGACTCTTAAAGGCTCATAGGGAAGTTTCAACAACGTAAAAAAAAATCAACATTAAGTATATCTTATAAATCAGAATTTACGATAATAATTCCTAAAAGTTTCCGTTTAAAAATGAGATTCCAGATAAAATGATAAAAGTAAAACATAATTTCTTTAAAAACGCTAAGATATATTTCTAAGACTATCCGATGTCAGATGATGCCATTCTGATAATAAAACATTGATGTCATTTAGACATAAAAGAATGACATTTCTATTGTTTGACATTTATAAGGATAGTCATTATCTAAAGATAAATAAGAGGTTTTGAAGCAGATAAATGCAGTATAATTACATCAATTTAAGCAGCATTTTGCATAAGGAAGTCGAATCCTCGCAGAAGTTCCAAGGTTATGCGTCTCCAAGGTTGTGGGCCTTTTCAGAGTTTACTGGATCATTCTTTATTGACGTTAATAATGGCATTACTCATCACAATTCAAATTAACGTTTTTTCTGCTTTGTTGACCTAATAACACTGCATTAGTAACACCTGTCAAAATGACGGGTACGTGCACTGGAACAACATTAGCAGCGGTAAAATGCTACTAATGCATTGTTAAGAGAAATTCATATATGTAGCTCTAGTGCGATGTTAACTCAATCATATTATCTCTTTATTAATATTTTTAAAACATATAAAGAGTATTGGTTTTGTGAAAAATTTTGTAGTATTCTGAAAAAGAATATGTTGCAACTTTTCAAGTATTGTTGTCTAGGCTGGTCGGCAAACCACGGCTCGCGAGCCACATGCGGCTCTCCGTCCTCTTGAGTGTGGCTCTTCCACAAAATATTGAACAATATCCAAAATATCCACTATTTTGAAGAAGTGGCGTTATACAGGGGTGTAGGTGAAATTACCTAAGACTTAAAATTTAAGTAAAGTTAATTAAGTTAATTTTAGGGAGCGTGGTGGAGTGAAAGAAGATATAGTGTCGAGGATTGAGAAAGGTATGTTGAGATGGTTTGGTCATATAACGAGGATGAACGAAGGAGATAGACGAAACAAGTATACAAGACGAGTGTGGATGGGCGAATTGGAAGGGGTCGACCTCAGCGAACGCACCTCAATCAGATTGACGACGTTTTTAGCAAAGACGAACTTAGGAGTTTCCTAATTAAGTTAATAACAATGTACTACCTACCTAGATAGTTTAAGTTTAAAAAATGTGGCTCTCAAAAGAAATTTCAATCGTTGTACTGTTGATATTTGGCTCTGTCGACTAATGAGTTTGCAGATCAGTGGTCTAGGCAACATTTTCATGTCCGGATTTAATATTTCAGGACATCATCTAAAGGTTCCTTTAATCCTTTCGTTCGCGGTGGTCTCACACGAAAACCACCTATTTACAAATTTGTGGGATAAGACCCAGTGGTTTCCATAGTAACCACATGTGTTAATAGGAAGCACAGAGTACAATCTGTTGGCGCATACCGAAATTTTTGGTTAATTTGTAAATAACAGTGACAGTTCAGGAGTCACTCTTACAGGAAATTGAACAAATAAAGCGTTTTTTGTTGTTGCTATTTTGATTTTTGTTAAAATCTCTCAATATTTGACTATTTTTTTTGCTAATAAAGTATATATTTTTAGTCTTAATCGAGCTTAATGGTTCAAAATAGAAATTGAATGCTTTAAAGATTGCTCCATTGATCTTTTATGGCGTTCCATTGAAGTTTTTAATTTTCTAAATAGGTGTTCCAAACATTATAAAAGAAATTAGATACTGTCATATTTATATGAATAGAAAACACAATAAAAAAACTGTTTTTTTTACGACAAAAAAGTTGAGAGTTAAAGGGTTAAGGGGCTTGACTTGGTGCGTGCGTGTATTGGAATACAATATACTAACAACGGTTAATCACAGAGTAATGATACAAATAGAGGAATAAAAATGCTGATTTCCGTGTGTCCATCATTGAAACCACGTCATATGTGGAAATGCCAATTCATTTATGTGCCAATATTACTTGGCAGGCCTTGGCGACTTTCATAACTAAGCAGGATCGAAGTATTGTAATATGGTTTTGTGTTTAATTTTGTATTTAATTATAGTTTTTTTTTGAACGAGTGGCACAATTTAAGGGAGTTTAACAGATTTATTAAGGAGATTTTTCTTACTTTGTAGTTTTGAAATAATTGCATTACGTTTTTATGTAAAAAATTTACCATAAGCGAAGTTCTTTCAATTGTTATTTTGTATACTTCAATAAGAAAATATGAACAATAAAACCTGAGAAATATAAAGAGTTTCGCTTCTTCGAGTATTGAACACAAATAAAATATTTTCGTTTCGTTAATGAAGAGGAAATATTTAGCGCATATTTTTTGAAAATAAGTAAATACGTACATATATGTTAAAAAGTTGAATACGGACAGAACTCCTTATTACCAAAAAAGAAGAAAGTGCGCCAAATATGAAACTCTTGCAGATGCCTGAACGCCAAATGTGGCAGCGCTATAACCACGTGATGTGAGTTTTTCTTTTCAATGTTGACACCGCGGCCTTATGAGAGTCTGGTTTTGAAGGCGCTCTCTATTTAATATTACAACTCTCTGCGGTTAATGCTAAGACATTCAAATTAGGTACAATTACATACGTGTAAATGGGATGTAATAACAATTACCATGGCAATGTCTTTTCAGATGCTTTCAAAATTGTTATTATGGGAATCAACTTTGAAGTTACACATGGATGTCAAATTTTAGAAAAATACCTTCTCCGAATTCTTACACACACATTGATTCGAAATTTTATACACATTGTTTCGAAATTTTATACACATTGATTCAGGATTTTCAGGATTCAGGATTATCGAGAATAATTGGAGCGGAATGTTGTTGTTCAGGAAACTAAAATGTAAAAAACATTTCTTGGCGCTTGAACTTTTATGTAGCAGATGAGAAGGTTATGTGTTTTCAAACATATGTTTTTTTAAAGCTCAATGTGTATTTATAACATTAATTTTGGTTAAATATTATAGATTAATGCTTACCGAAAACATATGCTAGTAGTCACAGAACTATTAATTTCAGATTTTTTTTTATGTGTAAAGTATTTAAAATCTGTTCCGGGTTAGAGGTGTATGTAGGTTGGTTTGGTTTATACGTTTTCCGGCTGCCTATTTCTGCCTTCATATTGAGACTTTTCACAGCCACATTCACACACACGTTCATACTTGCACCTCGTTATTTTAGAAACAAATTCAGATGACGTGGAAACACCTGAGCTGGCACCCCACGCCTTCAATAGGCGTCGGGACTTTGGACCCTGAACAGGTTTATCCTGCTCCAGTCCCGTATGCACGCCGGTATAGTTTATTGGATTTTCTGGAAGACTTTCTGGTATTTTTGTAGCAAAGCTGGCGAGCCTCCGATCACAAGATCACTACTTTTTTACTTTTCTTTGTCAAGTCCACCGCACGGGCTTGAACTAGCAATGCTTTGATTACCAGCTGAACGCCTTTATCTACTGAGATACCGAGGGCCCAGGTGTATGTAGGAAGAACTGGACCGTACACAAAAGACAAGCTTAACCAAAACATAAGCCGCGAAAAAGCGTTGGCGCAGTTGCATCTACTTCGCTCTCTGAGACACCCAAACATCATTATAGGAACAAAGCACAATGTAGAAAGCATTCAGCGATTTGTCAGTAATCCAAAATGTGCCAGTCTCTTGAATTTTATCGTTATACGTCTTAAACCCTGTTGCAATTTTTTACCTTTTGCCGGTTTACTGGCTTATATTTTGGCGGTATTTTGAAGTTGAAGCCTACTTTTCTAAAATCATGCATACATTTCGGCATCCACTTTAAAAAGTATTACAAATTGTATATAAATTTTAGCATAAAGTTCAATTTTACATTTTATCCCTTATTTAAAATATAATAATTATTATTTGCTTTTTCAGTTTAATTTCTTCTTGAAGTTTATTTTTAGTTGATAAATTAAAAAACCTTTTTAACCGCCATGGTCTCGATAAATGCATTTTATTATTATTTTTAATGACTTAACAACGTAATGGCTTCCACAAAGTAATCTTTTTTACGCACCAGGGATTTTTATAAAAATATAAATTGCTATTTACAGACATTGAGTGTTCAGTGACAGCACAGAATGATTGTTAAATTATAATGAAAGAAGATAAATTTGTTGTTTTTTGTTTTAAATAAAGAAACCGCGAACGAAAAATTTTAATGCTTCAATTATTCTTTCCTTTAGAATAAATGATCGTATTTTAACAAAAACATTTTCGTACATGAAGGAATTTTTAATATTCAAGGTTGATTGATGGTAGTTGTGTTAAATTAATATGGAGAATAAATGTAATTGGCTTGTATAATTAGTTGAATATGCGGTAATGTATTTTTCGTTTTCAGATAATTTCGCATTCAAATGATCTTATTGAATTTTTAACTGTACCAACAAGAGAAAATATCCAATTTTTAATTGCTTTTATTAAAATATTAAAAAAAAATTATGCGTTTAGTAATTTAATTTTAGTTTGTGATGAAATATCTAACGTATTTTAATATTAAAATAAAAAAAATTAACTACAATTTTTGAATATTAATTTTAAATTTATATGCTAAACATTGAAACCATACATGGGCCGCCTGTTTTAAAAACCAGATATATCCATATTTTTAGCAAAATTCGTTTTTTGTAAATATTTTTTCACAAGTTTGCAATTACATTACATTACATTACATTGCATTGCAAAGCCGCATACTGACTAAAAAAGTCTGAATCCAGTCTAAAAATGCCTTCAAAGTCATGAGTTAAGATACAAAAGTACGTGTCTGTCGGTCATTTTTGCATCTAATGTAAAATTTATAAAAATGAATATATCAGGTTTTGAAACTAGATAGCTCATTTAAACTTTACCCAAATTCACTTTGAAACAATGTCTCAATTTACGACTTTATTTTAAAATGAGAAATCTATTCGTAGTATAAAGTGCAAATTATTATGTATGTCTATTTAATTGAATGTAGATAATTTCCCTGTAGGATAGACAATTGGCATGTACTTAATGTTAGATAAACCTGAATATGTAATTAGTGAAATGATGACAGAGTTCGTGTTCAACTATTACACACCTCTCTATAATTACAATAATTAGCTAGTTGTTCTAGAAGCAGTACTAGACCTCGCTACCACCCCTACCCAAATAAAATTCTTAGCAATCAATTAGAAATAACTGATAATTTAATTGAATGGTTTCAATGCGAATTATTATAAAATGTATTAAAAAAATTTTACAAAGTGCTTAATTAGGAATACAAAAATATGATTTAGATTTAACATTATATATAAAAGTAGGATTAAAGTGTCGTTGATTTCAAACCAATTGGATATTTTTTTATTCTTATATATTTATAACAACTTCATGACCGACTTAACATAACGAATGATACTTCTTCACTAATGGGTCACGAGCAACGCCGGGGGAAAAAAAGCTGGTACATAATAGAATTAAGGTCATTCAACTGAGAAGCATTTATGCATTTTCCTGAACTTTTCAATCCCCTGATGTTGTGAGTCTGCAGTCACAAATTGGATTAATTCTCTCTTTTATGTAGTCCATTGAAAAGACAGAGCGCACTTCTAGAAGACAAAGCTGTGACCTTGCTGGAACAGATGAAAAGCTTTTCACAGTGGTGCCACGGTTATTTCCCTCTGCAGTTGAAGAAGGAAATTGGATCATTTAACTCTCTTTGAGGTGTCTAATTGATTGGACACTTTAAGTGTTGTTTGCTGCATTTTGGGTCTAAGAATATCTTTTTAATGGGGGAGCAGTAAAGGAACGTGTCGCTCATTTGTAATGTTAAGTGTTAGTTTTATGTATAAAAATGTAAAAGAAAGTTGTAAAGGTTCTATTTATCTAAGTTTAAATAACCGTGAATCGGGACACGCAATTCCCAGATTTCAAAAAGTATGTCTCTACTTTACTAATGAGTTAATCTTTATTACATCAAAGTGACGCAGTTAAAGCAATTGTATTAAATGTGTAATACATGTAATTATTTAAGAGTATCATGAATTTTGAATTTAAATTTAAACGTAAACGGATATTTGTGATAATTTTAAATGATATATAAACTTTATTTAAAAAAAAAGTGTTTAATTCTTATTATTTCACAATGTTGTTGTAGAAAGTCGACTTACTATGAACAAATCCGGTAATGCATTCAAGATATGTTACTATTTTTTTAAGGGAAATTACTTATGTTAAAAAGATTGATCAGATGATTTTTCTTATTTACAAATATGAGATTTTTTTACATGGATATTTTGTAGATTATCGGTAAAGACATTTATTGTGAAATCTCCGCATTCTTATATTTATAAATATTTTACTTGATATTAGTAAAAACTGTCGTTTTCTTGGTTAAAATACATTTTATCGTCACTATCTATATAAAACGCTAACAAATTAAATATGTAATATGAGGAAAATATAAGCATGGGACTTCTTCCTTTTGAGGACATAAATATCTAACAAATGTCTACTCTGATAGCATCATTAGTTGTTAATGTCTAATTGATACTTCCTCATGATGAAACGGGAAAATTGTGTACAAATACAACTGAAATGAATGACGTTAAGAAGGAAAAGATATTACATTGTTATTAAAGAAAATTTATCCTTCTTAATCTGAAATATTTAATCGCAAGTAAATCATACTACCTATTTTCTCGAAATTCCTTTTTTTTCCCTGTAGATGCTTTGCATTATCACACGTGGTCAGTAGAGGCTTGAGTTACATTTTGTCATCGATATTAATCAAAAGCTAATCGATATTTTCAATTAATTTACACTTTCGATTAATCCATATTCTTATACATCAATATTTTCGATATATACCAAGATGATCGGTATACCAACAATATTATACATATTGTTGGTATAACCGATCTTTCCGACATGTCTATATTTTATAAGTAAAAGAAGTAAAATAACAATACGTAAACCCAAAGATGTATAACTTAAACAAAACCAAACTTACGATATAGGAACTTTTGTATTCAAATCGATGTTTTGTACAATTTTGTTTTCCCCTTTGTATTATTAAACAAATCGATACTTTGCATATATATATATTGATATGTTAATGTAGTTAGGTAGTGTGGCTTCTCTTATAAATGCATCTGCATCTAACGACCTATTTACACTTTTGCAGAGTAAAGATCTAGAGATTTAGCAATTCTCCAACTTGGAGTGCATTCCATCTCCTTGTTATTGCATTCCATCACTCTGAAATTATGTTTATGCTTACAATTATTAATAAGGATTAGTAATTAGCCGATGGTTTTTTAAGAAATATTTTATTTAATTTTTCGCTTGGCAAATCATTCGGCAGAAATGTGGCAATGTCCGTCGCTGATATAAACCTATCTAAAAATATAACACAATTGTTCTTTTGAAAAATTGTCTTTTAAGAAATATCTCATCCGTGAACTAAGATATCTGTATGACAAAAAAAAATTTAGTAATTAAAATGCAGTTCTTTTTTAAAAGAACTGCTTGTAAGAGAAACAATGAAATGTAATAATATTTTTTTTTTATGATTCATAACTTTATATTTTTAAAAGCAGCAAAGACTTCGTTTACGACAAAATATTCATTCTTAGAATAGTTTTATTTCAAAGACAACATCATTACTTTATTTAGGTATTCTTCAAATAGCCTCTGGATGTTGCTTTCTTACTATTCCCACATCGAACTTTTATACCCTAAATAAATACAACACTAATAATAAAATAACTTTTATCAAGTGAACTCACACTCTTCTTACACTTCGCCATTTTTATCTAATTAAATACCACATCGCTGCAAAAAACAAAATGGCGTCAAGCTTTTGTTGTTTGAGCAAACTTCCAGCAATGATATCCTTTCACTCTTTCGTACGAAGACCCATCATTAAAGCTTGTAGAAGAAGAAGAAGCAAATAAACATCCTACATTTCCTCCCGCGATGAGAATGTAAAAAAAAACACTTTTCTACCATCTTCAATGGCTTGTGCGGTTTCCCTTTCTGCAGAAAAATGGCGAAGAATGGGAAAAGGTGTTCTTAAAGCCTCAAAAGATCGCGCAGAAACACCGAGTCTGATGAAAGAAAACTTCCCTTTCGAGTTGTTAGGTGAGGCGTAAGGTTCTGGAGGTGCTTTTTGTTAAGCATTGACCCGAGCAGTGAGACTGGGGTGCTTTTAGTCATTGCGGAAAATAAGATTTCGTGTTTGGGGTTTTCTTCTTTTTTTTTGTGGAGTAGAAGTGAAGAGGAAAATACCTTTAAAAGTTTGGAAATTCTTTAGTTTGGGTTTCGAGAGGTGTACGGTAATTGCGTATCGGGGGTTGTTAATGTTTTGTCTGCCGCGAGGGAATTGCTGATTATTTCTGATTCTAAATATACGCATGATATTGTAGTTTCTATAGATTATTTTTGTTTATAAAAATATCGAACTTTTATTCGTCAGTAAAAAAAAATGCTAAAAAGAATAGGAGGATCTCTTTGAAAATTGTCAACAAATCTTTATATATTTTTTAGATTTTGTCTTTATATACATAATTATATTTTGGATATCGTATTTTTCTTAACGGAAAGTTTTTAAAAAGTTTTTGAAATAAATGTATTATAGGGATGCCGAAAAAAATGCACCACATGCATAAATAAAATCCATTTTCTTATCTCCCTTCCAAGTACTAGCAACATGTGTATAAGCTGAGGCGTTTACCTTTGAAGTTGCGTTTAGTATTTTAAAGTTTAAATTAAAATTTATTTAACAGGTTCTTTTGACACTTGATTAATAAAACACTGATAATTAACAAATACCTTACAGCTTTATCCTTAGAAAGTATATTGCGAGTAAAAAACTGTTGAAGTACTTTTTTTTATCAAGTAAAGATTTAATAATGCGTAGGATTAAAGATGAAAAGCTTCCGAAGAAATTATGTACAAGCACTTTATCTTTACCCCTCAAATTCAAAGCCTTTTTTTAAAAAAAATATTTCGTATTATATATACGAATCTCTGGAGGACCTTTCTTAAAATATTACGTCGATAACTACAAAAAATCGCATATTTTTTTTATATTTCAAAAATAATATTAAAAAATAAGTGTTTTTAGAAATTAGCATAAATGCTTAAACGAATTGCTATAGCAATAAGATTTTTCCCACAGAAAAAGATTTTTTAGCAATTAATGTGCATGGGGTGCGGTGGGGTAGGGTGGGGGGGGGGGGGAGAGAGAGAGAGAGAGTGGGTTGAAACAAGAAATTTCCCCAACTTAACGATTTTAACGATTCGAAATTTCCTACTCAACGGTACTGAATATTCCCAGTTCCAACTTATCGGCATTTTTCATATTTTTCATTAGGTAATATTAAGCAGTTATCTTACAAGCATTGATTTGTTGCACGCATGTTCCAATGGCGTGTTAGTTCTGAGATCCAATTTAAATGTAATCTTACAAGTTGGGCAATTTCTAATCATCCCTACCTTTCATTTGCTAATAATATTAATTTTCTTCAGGCATAAGTTTTCCCAACTCGGGAATTTTTAAAACTTGAAATTCCCAACATTTAGGGTTTCCAGATTATTGGAGTGGGGGGGGGGGGGGGGGGGGCTCCCTAAAGAGGGAGCTTCTATATCTGGCCTAAGGTGTAACATATCTTATAAAAAATGGGGCTCTGCTCACATTTAATGGTACAAAAAGATATTACAAACATGTACGCGAAATGGAGAAAAAGTTTAAATGTGTTTTATGCTTCCTTAAGAACGGAATATTGATAAGAGCTAATAAATATATTTTATATAAATATAATTACTATAAAATTATTTCAAATGTTTTACCATGTGATAACATTAATACATATATTTAACATACATGTATGAAAAAAATATTCAAATACGATATTTAAAAAAAATAAGTGTCCCATTCCGTCCTTGGAATGGAACACTGATGATATTTAATCGATTCTTTGTGAGGACTAATATCTTTTTATCAGCATAAATTTACATCTTGGTCGTTCCGATCCGGTAACAATAGGAGGCAACTAAGTATACGGTCAAGACTGCTGTTGAAATGTGTTCTTTCGCTTTTCACATTCCCATAAATCGTCTTTAAGTTACGGGAAAACGTCACCAGAAGACTATTTTTATATTGCCCATGGCAACATAGTTTACTCATATATACGGGAATAGTTCATAGATTAATATTAGAAAATTATCTGAAATGCCAAGAAATCTTTAAAAGAATATTAAAGTTGTTTCGTAATTTCAATAATAATATACAATATCTATATATTTTTATTTTTGATCGTAGATTGCTACCCTCTTAAGTTCCAGCATTATTACAACTCTGTGATTATTACAGATTACTAATATTCGGGTGTGGCTGTTTCGGAGCCACGTCAGAAGAACTTTACATTGAACGTCATTTCAGCAGATTATATATAAATATTTAGGGGAAGGGTGGGTATAGTGTCGACGCTAAGGAAAAATATTTTTTTGCAACAAATAAAAAAATATTGTCTTTATTTTGATTACTTCAAAACAAAAAAAACAAATGTTCCGCAATTCTTCCAAATGGCCACTTTGTCCCGCGGGTCAAAGCAAAATGGCCACCCACTATGCCCGATATAAAAAATAATTGTTTGGCGGTATTTTTTTATAGAATACCAATGTGTATTTTCTGACATGCAATCAATGTATGACATCAATACAAAGGTTGTGAAACTGAAACTTTTAATGCGTTTGAAACTTATTTTTTAAGCATTATTAACTTTTAAAATTTTTAAATTTTTTTGTTAGCTATTGTCTTTTAATCAAATTAATTACACATATCACAGATGAAATCATTGCCTTTTTCTTCGCATAATCCATTATTATCCATCTCTCCATAAAATATACAAGACATATTGTGTCAGGCACAGTGGACATGGTTGAGGACAAAGTAGTAACGCCGTGGCGACTGTACTCTGTTTGACGCCATTACATAAATGCGACTTTACAGACTAAACATTTACTTAGATCTTACTTCAATATATACATTTGAAGCTTGAATCACATAGTTTTAAAGGGTTACTGCTAATCATACGTATTAGGAACTTGTATTTAGTTATAATATTTATTGTAATATGCGTACCTTACACCAACATAATGAGAAACACGAAAGTCCTGCATAATTCCCAAACATGTGATCGGAACCGCTCCGAACTTCAGTATGACAAAGATAGCGAACTAGAAGAGTAGTTGAGGCATTTCTGTGGCAACACCGCAAGGGGAAAAAACAGCCAGCAGCCACCTTGACCACCGTGGTCACTATACCATCCTTCCTTTATTAGTGTCAACGTAAACCTCGCTAACAAAAGCAGACGAACAAGCTGTTCCATCTGACTCATCGATAACGCCATCCACGCTCCGTGCGTGCTTTATAATATTTCAATACTTTACATGCATCGTCGCCTAATTTCCTATACGAACGTGACCAAATTTATCTCTGTCGATCAATTTGTCGCGGAGTTATGGCGTCGGAATGGATCCTCCGAAAAGTGTAACATTGTGTTTCTATCCTGATGCCCCATGTAGCTGAGTCTAAAGATGTTTTACTTCAAAAATCAATATGGCGTAAATAGGGATAGATTCGCTTTACCTCGTATCACTTTCCTAGGGTCCTGTCGCAAACTTCTCGACATAGTTAATGTCAGGATATAAAAAGAGTTCCTTCCGAATGTGGTAAAAAGATGAGGGATGTTGGATTTGGGAAAAAAGATAATCTCAGGGGTTTAGGGGAATATGGGAGTTTCTGTAGGAAATTATTTATGATAGTAATAGATTTTTTTGTCATATTTGCACACAATTTTAGAACTTTTCTCGTAACTTAATAGATTTTTTCGGGGATTCTAATGCAGCAGGCTAAATGGGATATTTGCATCAAATGTAAGATATAAATTTTAGCCAAGTATTATTATAATAGAATATATGAGTCCTCTTGTTTCAAACCCAAACAGATCCACTTTTTCGCAAAATCGTTTTTATTTTTCAAAAGTTTTTTGATGCACTACATAACCTTGGGCAAAACAGCATTCATAAAAAAGTGTATGAATACAATCTAAAAATGCCATGCGTTTATATCAAAAGTCCTGAATTTAGATCTAAAAGTACGTGGCTGTCAATCATTTTTAGCGACTCCTGTAAATTTATAAAAATATATGTGCCTAATTTTGAAATTAAGGGGCTCATATATGGTACCTTGTAAGTGCGAAACATTTGTATATGTCGATTCACTAGTGTATATGCAGATACTGATTTGTTCAATTCACTGTTTACGGAATAATCTACAGAATAAGAGTTTTCTGCACTTTCACTAGGGAATCTGCATATACACGTATTTCGATTTTTTTTCAAAGTTATAAACTTAACGAGCTTGTTGTTGTTTGAGCAACGATTTTATTTGCATTTGCCCAAGATTCACTAGTGACTCTGTCCAGTAGTCTAGTGCTTATGCGAAATTAAATTATTTTACGGACTAGTGTATGTATCTGCAGAGTATGTTTATTGGCCTAGTGTATCTGCAGAGTCACTAGTGAATATGATTTTCACTGATTTTCGCACTAAGAAACATATGAAGGGAAATTCCTTTAAATGATAAAAGTTAATATGTAAAGTTTTAAATTTTAAACTTTAATTAAAATTTTAATTTTATTAAAAAAAAATGATTTTTTAATGAAAAATTAGATTTTTTTTAATGATAATATTGTATGCTATAAAAATATATAATAAAAAAATATTTTTTATCTTAAATATTAACAGAAGTTATCAAATTAAAAATAAATATACACACATTCCGGAAACTATAAGTGGACGAAGAAAATATCCCAAAATATCTCAAGTTTGAATAGAAATTACTTTTCTATTTATTGTTTGGCATATCAGACAGGGAATTTTTTTTAAAGTAGACATTATTAAAAATAATTATTTGAGAAAAGTGAATCTCCAATTGATATCCCTAACAATAGATGAAATATTATGTGATCTTGTTTTCTAATTTTAGGTTTCACGAAGTCAGGTTTTATATTTAATAATCATGTTTACTTGCGATTTCTTTTTCTTTATTTGTGAGTTAATAGCTACATACGTTTTATGTTTGTTTATGCAATTATGTTAGATTTTTTTAAAATAAATTATTTTTCTTCTATTTCTCTTAAATAAGTAAAAAATAATTTTGTTAAAAAAATAACATTTAAAGTGATATTTATACATTTGAAGCTTTATAACAATGTATCTATCTAAGATATTGGTTTAAATAAGTCGCCTATAAAACTGTCGAAATTATTTAATCTCATTTGTCAGAATCGATCTTGTCGTTTTGGATATATACAAGAACAAGTAAGCGAATAAACAAGTCAGATTTTCTAAAAATATTTATTTGAATTTTATACAGCAACTTTTATGTGCGAGAATATGTCCCATGTTAATTTTATTAGAAAGTTTCCAATAAAAAAACCTTTCAAACTGTGAAAAATTAAATTAATTCAAACGATAACTAATTTTTTACAAACAAAATCACTGAGTTTGTGAAAGAGTCACATTGGAAATATAACTATTTTCAAGATTACACCGTGGTTGCACATTGTGCAAAGTTGTGCAGAGATTTTTGCATCGATATTACATAGAAATATCGTATGGATCAAAGATTTCATCGATGTAGCCAAAAAATTTTTAAGCCGTTGAGGTCCGCATATTTATTTACCATTTTTTTTTTTTTTAGAATATGCCTATTTTTAATCTATTTAGATTAACATAAATATTCACTAAAAATATATGTAACAATTTTTAAATTACATTTTTTAATAGTGCCATTTGGCATCGCAGGAACTTAAAGTTCTGGAAAGAAAAAGGTTATTAAATGAAAAAAAAAAAAAGATTCTTGGTAAAAGAAAAAGTAGGAGTAATAATTATTTTTCCCAACCGTATTTCCACCTTTTATTTTAGAGCATGTTCCTATTAAACTTTTCCAGAATATAGAGGTACCATTTACTATTAAATATGAAAATACTCGTGTGTTGACAGATAAGGCACCTTTCAAATGGTTCCAAATGGAACCTACGGAAATTTGTTTCAATAAAAAAACTCGTTTAATTATCCATCATTATAGGGGCCAGTGGTGCCAAATGCAGTGGCGTAGCCAGCATTGGGTTACTTTGGGTTAGAACCCCCCCCCCCCCCCCATAGCCAGATCAAAATTATTTTTTTGAAAAATAACAAGTGCCAAAAAAAAAAAAAAAAAAAAAATTTCCGATTTTTATAGAGAAAACACGCGTCGCATTTCCCTGACTTTCTGTGGGGGGACGGGACAATGGGGTAGTTGGTCTGTATGATTGTCTTGGGTGCAGGCACGTCGCACCGGGGGGTCCTCCCCCCCCCCAATAATTTGGAAACCCTAAAAGTTGGGAATTTCAAGGTTTAAAAATGCCCGAGTTGGGAAAATTTATGTCTGAAGAAAATTAATATTTTTAACTAATGAAAGCAAAAACATCAAGGTTATTAAGGGAAAATTAGAAATTGTCCAACTTGTAAAATTAAACTTAAATTCGTGTGTTTGGTTTCAGAGTTCACTGCACACTTTCGTTCGACCGATATGACGTTAAGGCTCCAGATGGAGTTGACTAATGTAGTCTGTAACCGACACAACACCGGTGGCGGAACTGCTTTATAAATTTCATTGTACTTTTTTATTGCGTCAAGCGAAAACATTTTTTAACCGTGGCATCATTTCCTTAAAAAAAGAATCCCACATTTTAAATATACTATAATAAATTGTTTAATATAAGGAGCAATGTTTTCAGATTTTCAGCAGGCGCCTAAAAAGATGCTCGTATCTGCTCATTCTGTTGTTCTTTATTGTCAAAGTCAGAGTGGCGTAGCCAGCATTGGGTTACCTTGGGTTAGAGCCCCCCCCGCCCCCCCCCCAGCCAGTTTAAAATCAAAATTATTTTTTTGAAAAATAAAAAATGCAAAAAAAAAAACGAAGATTTTTTTCTTTGATTTCTATAGAGAAAACACACGTTGCATTTGCTCCCTTCCCTTCTGTCCCCTGAAGGGACGATTTTAAGGAGAACAGTGGTCAAACAACCTTGAAGACAGAAAATTCGCCTTTTTGTGGAGGGGAGGATGGGGTAGTAGGTCTGTATGATTGTCTTGGTTGTTTGTACACAAGGGTGCCCATCAGAATTTTTGGGGGGGGATTTTTTTTCATTGCTTTATTATTATTTAATTTTAAGGGGGGGGGGAAGGTTTTGGGCAAAAAATAATTTTGTATATATAATATGTTTGCATATATAATATATTGCATTACTATATTATATATTGCATATATAATATAGTTTTTTCCATCACATTATGTTTGCGTATATAATATGATGGAAAAAACTCCCCCAGTCACAGGAATTTTCAGCGATTTCAAGACACAAAAGCTGACGAAATTGTAAAAAAATTCTCTTGCTTGAAAATGAAAGTCTTTATTTTGTTCAAACTAAATGCCATGTTAGAAAGAATTGACGAACTAAAGAAAAATTTCGTTTCCAAACCCACCTCCTAATTTTTTCTGGTGCTTCTATTACATTTACAATCAATTTTATTTTCTCGTATTATCTTGTATCTTCTGCCAGCACACAGACAGCTAACAGACATTTGGGAGCCACTTCTGTCATTACAAAATACTCATCGTTCAAATAAAAAAAAATGGAAATGAGCGGGAAATATATTGGCGCCGATATTTATCTACGATAAATATTATGAGAGCCAACTGAACTGTTAGAACCCAATCGCTGCGAGTGTAGGTGGTTTTATTATATTTGGGTTCGAATCAGTTTAAATAATTTCAATGGTGTTACAATGAAAGAACTAATATTATATTTTAGTCAGCAAGGACGAATGGTTTTTGTGAACATGCAGTTTAAATGTGGAGCAAAGCTGCGAATATTTAAATTGTAAAAAAAAAAACTAAATGAACGGTATTTTCTGAGTTTGATAAACTGAACTGGTAAGTGGATAAATATCATACGGCATTTTTTAATTAAAGTTTAATTTTAAAAGATTTCTTAAAATTCGATAAAATAAAGTTTTTGCATTTGATAGTCATATTTAAAATAGCCAAACGTAAGAGTAGACGGTCACGAGCGATTTTAAACGAAACCAATAACGTTCAGTATTTTGCATGAATTTCGTCGATAATTTTTTTTTCTATCTTTATGTTTACCTGTCTATTTTGTTGGGATTTAATAAATGTTTTTTTTTAAATAAAACTTTTACAAGTTTATTCATTATTTATAATCTGTACTTTAGTTCATGTTGACATCTCTAACCGTTAGACATGTATTTTCCCACTGTTTCATAAATATTTCTGTTTGACCATATTATGTAGCTGTGTTTTATATATGACAGTTTTATTTATACCATTAGGTAAGAGAAAGTATACTTAACCAGTAAAAAATAGATATTCCAAGGCCCATTCTACACGGACGCTATTTACGCAGCGTTGCATTTTGCAAAAGTCTCTGGTGCATTCAAACCATGTGGTGGACCAATCGCAGAGTTATTTGCAAAAGCTAACGTGCACAAATAACGTCCGTGTAGATTAGGGACATTATTAAAGCACATTAGCTTTTGTAGATGGCCCTGTGATTGGGAAATACAAACTATGTGGTTTACATATACACTCGTAGAGCCATCTGTATCTAACACGCGTAAATACGGCGCTGCATCTTGTGCTGGTGATTAGACAAGCATGTTTCCATTTTTTTGTCTAGCTTCACAGATTCTACAAATCAATGTTTTTTTTTATAATAATATATTTTTTATTCACTTATTTGATTTTTTTACAAGCAACGTCAATTTCCGTTATGATTTTGCCACAATGCGCCGTTTTGCTGCGTCAAGCAACCAATGAAACCTCCTCCCCCATGTCACGCCATAGTCATGCATGATGATTTTAATTATATAATAAAGAATTATTTACAAATTTAAAATTACTACTTAAAAATTATTATTATTACCCCCCATCAATATTTAGCTACAGACTTAAATCCCAGTAAAATGTCAACCAGGTTTGTTAGTAATTTAAATTAGGAAATGACTAAAGATTAACCTTTGAAAATTAAACTTTTAATTTACATCATATTTATAATTTTTATATATATTTAATTAATTAAAATTATTAATTAGAATTTTAATTTAAAACTACTGCTTAAATTAAAAAATATCATCTTAAATTTACTAATTTAAAATTACTACTTAAAAATTATTATGATTATTTAAAATTACTAATTTAAAATTATTAATAAAAATTGCTAATTTAAAATTATTAATTAAAATTAAATTTAATTAAAATTAAATTTAATTAAAATTAAATTTAATTAAAATTAAATTTAATTAAAATTAAATTTAATTAAAATTAAATTTAATTAAAATTAAATTTAATTAAAATTAAATTTAATTAAAATTATTAGTTAAAAATTGTTCAAATCAATTATTAATAAAAAAAAATATTTGGTTTTGGTCAGACCAAAAATTATTTATGAACCCCCCCCTTCGGACAATCCTGGCTACGCCACTGGCCAAATGGCATCACTGGCCCCATTAATGATAGCCCCAAATGGCACCACTGGCCCCAAATAGTTAAAAAAGCACAATTGGACCATCCAAATTCAACCGTATTACATTACTACTTACATTTAATTTGTTTCACTATTCAATCCGATTATTCTAAGACCAATATGCACCAGGGGCCAATTTAGGAATTTCAATACTATAGGCACAACAGCCCTGATGAGGGCCCATCTCGAAAAAAAAAATAGTTTTGAAGAATGACAAATCTTGCATATCAAGTTAATTATCCTTTAAAAAAATTAAAACTTTTTTGTAAAATTGCTGAACAGCTATGAAAAATTGCAATAATAATAATAATGATTTTTTCAGAACATAAGACTTAGGAACATAACTTTCCTACAAATTTTACGTAATTAACTAAAAATTGGGGGCCCTAGGCAAGGGCCTAGCGTGGCTAAAGGGTGAATAAGGTCCTGATGTCACCACTATTTGAGTAGCCCAAAAGCAGTTATATCCAAATAATCGAAAAATCAAATGTTGGTATTAATTAGTACTTGGTCTTCAATAATAAAAATTCAAATAAGAAGTCACTCAGAAGCCAAAGTAGCTCTATCCACGTTAATCAAGCTTGATACAGATGCAAAACAGTTATATACAGAAAACGCGAGAGGAGAGTCAGCGAACGTGATTTCTGATTGTGAAAATAGCGGCTTTTGCATTTTGACCAAAAACTAAAAACCGGCGCATCCAGTTGCAAAATAAGTTATATGAAAAATAAAATTTAGATTTGAAATTGTTCACACATATGAGATACACATATATGAACATGAAATACACATATTTGAACATAATGAGTACACATATTTCAGTGAAAAATTGTTCTATTTTTCTTAACTAAAAAAAAAACATTATTGTATTAGAATAGTTGTCTTGACAGTTTTTTGCAATTTACTCAAAAAAAACCTTTTTGTGCATTCATTTTTTGGATCTGGATTATTCTTTTATTATATAAAAATCCTTTTTATTCAGCAATATTGGCAAAGTTTTATCCCTCCTTTTGGCCGCTTCCCGGCTGTCATTTGGCGACCGATTCCTGTTTCCCCGGCAACCCTACTCACAGCTGACGAGTGAACGTACACTCCCAAGCAGTCCACGCTCTGCTTTCGTCTTCTCTCGTTCGGTGATCGTCTCTTGCAGCGAGAGACTCGTCGCCTTCGAAACCATCCTTTCCAAAACATTGTGGGTCTCCTCCCTCGCAAAGAAACGAACAAAACGGGGCACGTGGCGGACCCGCCTCCACGTGCAATTAAAACCCCCTGCGAATTGTCATTGGAATACAACAATAAACATCGATTTTTCGGAGCTGCGTTTATTATTTCGAAGAGTGTGGAATATTGGGGGCATATAGAATCTATCTCCACACCGGTTGTTTTGCTCTCGGAGAACCCCTTGAGTAGATGAAGCGAATTTTTTGCGTGTTATGATCGATTTTGCGTTCTTTGACATTTAGAACGCTTTTGCGAATTAACTCCGCGCGTTTGTTTGTGTGCTCAAGTAATCGTGTCAACAGTGTCTCGATTTACCGTTTTTTTGTGATTGTGATTTTATCGACTTTGGAATCTTTCGACTGAGGATTATTTTTTGGAACCTACCCTCGGTCTTTTCGTGGTGCACGTCGCTTGCGGGTTGTTGTATGCCGGAGTGTTTGGATTACTTGTGTTGGATGACAACTTGTGTTTTAATCGAATAATTTAAGACTTCTGTTTTGGATAACTCGAATCCGGAATCGATCGGAAATGGAGGAATTGGAAGACATGGTATTTGTGGAGCAGCTTAATTCGTTTGTTCATCAATGGCTAGAACTCGGTAATTTATTCGAAAATATTCCAGATATTCCGAATTTGCGCCTTGTCCAAATATTGCCTCCTGCTTGCATAGCCATCGCCTTGACCACCGGCATTGAAACAGCTTTAAGCAAGCAATTCTGGAAATATTGATGACTGGTGTTTAAGACTGGTTATCGATCCCTTTCGATTGTCTTTAATGCTTTAACAATTCGAATATATTGCTGACGTAGCCTGAAGTTGGTGCTGAAAGTTCATTTCATCGTCTTTTTTTATTCACCTTAGAATAAAATTTTAACTCGTGACAAAAGACATCTATCGATCCTGCATTTAAACACCAAAAACTGATTCTCTTGTTGGAGAATTTTTAAAACACATTTTCACGCATTTTCAATGGTGCTAAATCTTCACTGACTAGTAAGATCATTACCATCAGACTTGAGACGCAAGTGCAATTCTCAATTAACAAACAGCTCCACTAGATTGGATTACTGAACTCCACCAAGACTTGGATTACCGAAGTCTACTTTGGATTACGAGCCAACCTCTGTGATCAGCCATGCCACCCATCGCGTCCAGCTTGACAGCGACCGGCGTGATCTGGGCAGCCCTGTCCCTCATATCTGCCATACTGAATTCTGTCGGGTTCTACCTGCCCTACTGGATGAGGGGTGTCTTGTCGGACGGGACAGACGTCAGTTTCGGGTCTTTCCGCAGGTGCAACTATCCCAGACTGACACCTGATGGCAAACTGGAGATGGTGCATGAGTGCGGGCGGTACACGTCTTTCCTGGACATTCCCAGCATGTCCTGGCAAGCGACCACGATCAGTGTTGGTCTCGGGGCCGCTGTGTCGCTCCTGGTGGCTTTCACGGCCATGTCGGCGTGCTGTCTGGCGGATGTGATTACAAAGACGACGGCCAGGATACTTGGATTGATCCAGTTGCTTGCAGGTGAGCTGAAATTTTAGTTTGTTATTTAGCATTGCAGAGGAGCTCGCACTAGTTGAAATTCGAAAAATAATTAGTAGGCTAGCGCATTGTTGTTATGGCCGTTACTTATTACACCACGAATAGCGATTTGATCCGCATTTGTTTTTTTTCAATAAACACTGTCAAGGCACGGGTTTGACTAGAGTATAATCAGAAACGAACATTTTAACTCATAAATATATTTACATATTGCACAACAGAAATATATTGTCTAGTTTTCATAAATCTTTTTATTTAAGGTAAAAAAAACATTCTTCTTATTAACGACGGTTCATTTTAAGAATCTAATTAGTTTGTGTTCATTCTGTTTACAATTTTTAATCACTTTATTATTATCTTGCATGAAACCCTGTCCGACTTTTTATCATGTGTGAGGAAATCCTGTATCTTCCTCTACGTATAAAAACTTAAAATTCAGTAGTTTACCATAATTGCAATGTCTGAAACAATGAAAATGTTTATTTTTTATTTACAAAATCATCATTGACATTTTTTATTTTGTATTGTTATCTGGCGTAAGACTAAAGGGGAAAAGCAAATGGTTTTAATTTCTTGTGTTAATACAACTGTCTTCCTTTAAAAAAAAAAAAAAAAAAAAAAAAAAATTTCACGTTAATGGAAAGAGCATCAAATCCTAAGATGTTTCATTTGCCTTAACGGCTATAGGAAGACCTTGTAGAAACTCCATGATAAGTAATACAACGTTATGTTTTTATCTGTAAAAACTTGAGTGAAATGTTTTTAAATTTCTATTTTTTTTTAATACTTGGATGCGTTTTGCGTGAAATGCTCTCTGTTTTATGTATTTTTTTTAATTACAAAATAAATATTGGGAAACTAACGCTCTTAAACTGGTATATTTTCGTAGGTTTATTATTAATATAGTATTTTAATGTTCAGAGTCCACAATGCTGAAGTTAATGCTATTTACCCTAAATATTTAAAATTTAAAACATTTTTATATGCGATAATGAACAGAAAATTCACTTCAATCTAAATTAGTTTCAACTGAAATAACTATGGATTGGTTAATTTCAAATACAGTGGTTTTTATGACTTAATTTAAAATAAATAAGACATTCATGACAAACGTGAGTCACAATTGGGAATTTCCAAAATAATCTTTTTAATTCCATAAAAACTGAAATATATATTCTCTGAAACTGTGGAGACAGTCTCCCCTTTCTTCTCTCCGCAAAATAAAGGTCAGGGCATTTTTTTCTCTCTTCTTATTTTGCGGGAGGCACGTGACTTAATTGAAGATCACTGACACTTGCCTGACTTATAGCTCAAGGCGATGATTTCTTGGCTGGCTTTCTTCTTCTTTCTCGCCTTCTTCTGTTACAATGTGAGCTTTTTCTTTCTTTCGCATGTTTCGAGGCGATTCTCACGTCTTTTTTGGATGTCGAATTGGGATGTTGTTGAGTGTTTCGAAACTAATGATTTGAAATGAATCTGGATGCAAGTTTTCATTGAGCAATTCTAAAAAAATCAACAATTTTTTACATTAATTTTGTTTATATAATGTATAACATCTATATTTTAAGATAAATTATTTTTACCCAAACATTTGTTTTATTTTACATTAAACTTTATAAAGCCCGAGAGGTTCGTTTTGAGATTTCTTAATCCGAG
This sequence comes from Troglohyphantes excavatus, assembly GCA_963932185.1. Classification (NCBI taxonomy): domain Eukaryota; kingdom Metazoa; phylum Arthropoda; class Arachnida; order Araneae; family Linyphiidae; genus Troglohyphantes; species Troglohyphantes excavatus. The sequence goes on along the minus strand of OZ010669.1, from coordinate 31,346,123 downwards.
GGAAAATATGAGGCATTGTTCCCGGCAGTGGCGGCCCGTGGTCGAAAATGTTAGTGCAGCCGAAATCATGTGAATCACCCCCCCCCTCCCCTTTCCCCCTTTATTATACACAACCCATACAAATGATAACATGCGAAAAAAATAGAAAACACTTACTAATTTTTTTTTTAATTTAAGCAATCCTCCTTTTTGTTAAACATGCGAATCGGTCAATTTTAATATTAGCTTAAGTAACAAAACAACAGCAAGACCATGTCCTGGAACAACAGCACACTGTAAATTTATCACGAAAACCATTTCCGTTTGGATATAATCTCGTAAGTTTTTCGTTTCACTCACCCATCCCAGCGTTTCACGGACAGGCCAATCAGCATATCGAATCTCAAGTGCAGCTAAAACAAGAAAATCCATTTCGGCTGTACCTTCTCACAAATGCAGTGCATTAGCTTGGGGAGGAATCTCTATACTACGTAGAGGTTGCCATGGCAACGATGCGGCCGATTTCGAATTTCGCTTTTTAGCTGCAATTTTTGATTGAATGGAGTTTTTTGTACATTACGGTAACAGGCTTGCTATTTATCGGAGATTTTGTTTACTACCGTAGAAATTTCATTTTCAATTCTAATCTTCATTTAAGAAAATTGTAAAGTATATATATATATATATCTGATTTTAGTTTTAAAATACTGAATGTAGGTGCAGTCCGGCTGTACTTGCTGTAGTGGGCGAGCCGCCACTGGTTCCCGGGTCTTTCCTTCGGGATAGGCCCCGAACCGTCGCCAATAGCTCAATATGCAGCTCTAATGCGATGTTAATTAATCAAAACTAAACCTTAATCCGAGGGTCGTGAGTTATGTGGCAGTGCTCCCGGGTCTTTTGTTTCGGGATAGACTCCAAACTGCCCACTGTGTAGCTCTAGGAGGATATTAATTCAACCAACTAATGGTCGACAAATTCAATTCTCGGTTGAAAATTCAAATGAAACTACAGTCCTTTCTGACCGTTATAGTTCAAAAGATGGTTACCAACCTAAAATTACAAATTTTTAAAATAATTATTTGTAGTGTTTATGAATTAATTTCAATGCTGATTCAGGAAATCATGTAAGAAAAATAAATTATTAGGCAGTTAAAATAAAAAGCAACTTTGGCAATTTATCTGAGGGCTCATATTCAACACATCTGTAGAATTACAGAACATTTCATTTTATTCTATATACAACTCAGTTTACCTTAAATTTATGACTCCCATATTCTCTGAATCGGTCTATGTAAGAAGCAACACGTTTTCTTTGCACCATGTTCCCAGTTCAAATCGCATCATTTATTTAATCTTTACTCCTGGTAGTTCTTTTTAAAAAAATCCGTCGGCAACTGACATTTACTGTATGGCTTTAGATTTCCGACTCATTTGTACTAGTGTGTCAGTGACAGCCGATTAATGTTGGCCCTGCGCGCGGAAAATCAATTTATTTTCCCACAAATGGTACTATCTCTGATGTAATGGTCGACAAATGAGTGTGTCAATTTTATATAGTTTTTATAAAAAAAAAATGTAAGTCATTTAGGATATTTGTCATTTTTTTTTTCGTTTGTTTTTGTCAATTTATTTTTTTATATTGGAACTCGAATACAGACATACTTGGAAGAGCGTCGAACTCGTAATCCGAAGTCTTCGGTTCTCATCGCCAAACCGAACATCGCCATTTAAAGAGGGCTGTTAACCCTGTTTAATTGGCGATGTGTGTGTTAACCTTTTAAAAATTAGTCAAATTTATCAACATGTATGAGAATTTTGAAATTTTTTTTTCTATTACTCACGCGCGGGTCTTTCCTTCGAGATAGTCCCCGAACCGTCGCCAATAGCCCACTGTGCAGCTCTAGTGCGACGTTATTTAACCAACCTATTACTCATGCGTGAGTTGTATGTAGCTCACGGAGCATCAAGTAAAATATGTGCGTTAGCAGCCCAATGGTAAAATATACAAAAATTAACATTTCAATGAAAAATCCAGGCCAAGATAAGTTTTTTTGCGTAGGAGACCATGCAGACTGTACCAACATCAAGATTGCATGGTTTATGTGAAGTGTACATACAATTTACAGCACGAATATCGTAGTCTGGGAACAGATGTAGTATAGGACATTTGGCGCGGGTTGTTTTTTTTTGGCGACGAAAAATTGCCGTTAAACATAGCATAGGGTTGCCAGACTGAAAGTCGCCACAAGAATCGGAAAATACCAACAATGTTAGGTGGAGTTGCCATACTATAAATTTATCGCCCCTATGAAACACGCCGAAAAAAACCTCGCGCGCCAAATGTCCTATACTGCATCTGTACCGTAGTCTGTAATATGAGTTTAACTCACAGAATATCGTGAACAAACAAGGCGTGAGTTAAATACAACTCATATGGCATCGAAAGGGTTAAATATGTCGTGGTCCTAATGCCCTCACGTTGTTCGCAGTGTGGAAGTTTGGACAGTGGGGTTCTAGCTCATGTGTTCTAAGTTATCTGACCATCAATCAAAAATAAGATATATTACCCGGTCTTTCTTATGTCATGAATTTTGGGCTGTCGCCAATAGCCCATTCTGTGTAGATATGGGACTATGCTAATTCAATCGACAAATTATAAGTACACTTATCCAAACTAACAACTGTTAAACGTTTTTTTTTTAGTAAACTCAATGTTTATTGTAGCTGTAATGTTTTACTAAATAGTAAACAAGAACTATTTAATCACTTTCTAATATATCAATCACGTGGTATATAATAGAACATTATTGCTTGGCAGCATTAGGTTTGATGGGTTGGGTTCATTCAACGTCGCACTAGAACTTCAAAATGGGTTATTGAGGACAGTTCAGGATCTATCCCGAAGGATATACTCGGTAATATTGCCTCATAATTTTAAACCTTGGACAGATGACAGCAACACATGATCTGGAGCTACACTCTCCAAACTTCCATACCATGACCATTCCGTACGATGACCAACGTGATGACATTTGCACCTCGGGACATTTTAACGTGTAGCAGCAAACTCTATACTGCGGATGGTTGGAGAACAACTCGAACTCGCAACCCTCCGACTACGAGCTTCTTTGCTCCCTCAAGCAGAGGATCGAACACACATGGTAGATTTCGCATACGTATGACCATATATTGTTCAATTCCTTACTTATTTTAATATCATTGTTCTGAATCTTAAATTAAAATAATCAATTTTTATATTCTGAAATCATTCACGTAATTCGTTTTCTTATTTTTAAACACAAGTTCCCAAAAGTATTTTTGAGTTAATTTCTATTAAATGGATAACTACGCTAACCAGATTCTATTTTATGAGATAATTAAATAAGTTTCGGACTTTCCTTGTATTTGTCTGCACCTTCCCGATCTTTACACCATTCCAGGTAATTTTCTTACACATTTTCCCTTTGACGACGTGATGAGTTTTGATCAGACTTCCATTATCAGCCCATGGCAATTAAATCAACTTCGGTTATTACTTTAAAGCGAGCTAGCTACTCGAGGGGATTTTATCAAAGCAATTATGGGAAAATCTTTACAGAAAAGTACAGACCCTTAGCTTAATCGACTATATTTAATGTTTTAATCCTGCCTTAGCGTTAAAGGTATATTCAAATTCGTTTTTACTTGAGTATAACTAGATAATTCTTAATTCTGTACTTAATATTTAAAATAATGTATTGCTTTTTATATTATATTTTAGTTGTAGGAATTTAAAAGGTAGGAATGCACGATTTAATGTAAATATCGAATTCAGTGGATATAAGAACTAGGATCGTAAACCAGTACTTAGGTATGTTTAGTTACAATCTTATCAGAACATTATCTCCCAATGCATAGTGTAACTCATATATACCCCAAACCTGTGCGTATAGTTCAGATAAGACCTATTTTTAATGTAATATATACTCTACAATAGTTAAAGGTCTAATTTATCTGCATGGGCTTTAATGTATAATAACCTATAAAAAAAACCTTAAGAGTTAGAATTTTTTTTTGTATCAACCTATTTAGTCACCATTTTGCTGTTATTATAAAGTAGTAATATTTATTTTAAATACCTCATAGATTATTTACCAAAAATAGGAGATTCAATAATATAAATGAAAATGTTTCTATATTATGAATGAAAATTAGTATTTAAAGGAAAATGTGCGAGACAATCTTTCTAAATGTGTGTAATTAAAAAAAAAAATATCCCATATTCTAACAAAACGCTTAAATTTACATAAATTCAAAACGAGCAACTGTGTGAACTAATCGATATGACCTTGGAAAAACCAGTTAATTTGACCACTATAAATACTGCAGTGGATTTCGTTTCATTGAATCTAAAGTTGCACAACTGATTAAAATAGACTATAATGGTGTAATGACAATTTTATATCGTAATTTCAGTTCAAAAACAAAATATGTTTTCGATTGCCTCAACATAAAAGTAGGTCCTGAACAACAAAAATCTGAAGGTTAGGATTATTTTGTTCCACTTTATGTCAATTTCAGGTTAATGAATAATAGGTGTTACGCAGAAATACATTCTCAAACAAAAACACCTGGGAAAAAAAGTTTCTGCCAATTGTAGTAGAGTGATTCAGCATTTAAAGACAATGCTTCTTGGGCAGTGATCTATGTGTGGTAACAAACCGTTCTGCACCATTAACTTCCCTCCCCCTCTGAGTTAGAATTATTGTTTTCCGGCTGCTCAATCGTTGAGAAAAAAGAATGTTCTATTGTTTGTTCTGGAATGTGTGACGATTACTGAATTGGGGTAATTACGCTGATTGATACACTGATGTATTATGTGAAAAGAAAATGGGAAGAATAATATATATATGGATATTTAAAAACACACTTATATTAAGATAGTTGTTACCAAATTTGACCCCATTGATTCATTCTCCCCTTTTATTCATTCTCTTTTATAAACTCGAAGGCAAAATAACTGGTCTATTGTTCAGGCATCTCCGGATACTTCTCCAAGTGTTTGGTTTATCTTTATTTTCTTCGAGCATGGATCCCTCATAGTAGAGAAATCATAAGGTCATACTCTCGCTAACATCAGGAGCCCCAGTTGCTCAGTTGGTAAGGCGTTCAGCTACTAATCAGAGGATTGGTGGTTCGAATCCGGGCAATGGACTTGACATAGAAAAGTAAAAAAGTAGCGATCTTGCGATCGGAGGGTTGCCAGCTTCGCTACAAAAATATTAGAAAATCGTCCAGAATATCCAACAAATTATACTGGCGTGTATACGGGACTGGTGAACGATAAATCTGATCGGGGTCCAATGTCCCGACGTCTATTGAAGGCGTTGGGTGCCAGTTCAGGTGTTTCCTCATCATCTGACCATGGTTCTAAAATAACGAGGTGCATGTATGAATGTGTGTGTGAATGTGTATGTGTTCCCGGGTCTTTCCTTCGAGATTGACCCCGAACCGTCGCCAGTAGCCCACTGTGCAGCTCTAGTGCGACGTTAATTAACAAAAACCAAACCAAACTCGTTAACATCAAAGTGGCCAACATGTATGGCCTTAGACATGTGGTTAATTACGTCATTCCATTCACAAATTTTCACAATTACACATTTCCCAATTCACAAGCCAATCGCGAGTATTGTTTCATTCATAATTTTGAAAGGAAGTCACTTGTTTGGTGCCATCAGGTCTGAGATGTTTGCATCACGATGATGACGTCATATTCGCTCTACTACAGTCCATTCATGCTCGAAGGTTAGTTTTCCCGTTGAAGCATAATTGTAAGAAATATGTATTTCGCCAGAGCAACTTTTGATCACCAGTGGCCCTTTTAAAGAAATAAGTGCATCTGAAACCGTTTTAAACGGAAAACTTAACGGAATTTTAAAATGTCAAGCCTCAGGTGCACAATTAGAGGTTGATTAGTAGAACAGTGGAAGACAGTGTTGTTTGCGTGACGCAGAAAATACTCTTTTATTATTATATAAAAACAAATGCGTTAACTGTTATCGATTAATCGAATAGATTAAATGACTAACTAGTCAAGTGACTAACAATTAAAGTGTGGCGAATATTCAGGAAGCCTTTGAAATGTTGTGTATTTCGCACTATTTTCACTATACGAATAAGAAATAAAAATATTTTTTGCTTCTCTTTCGACCCTTTTAAACAATGTCATGAATAATTATGGGATCTCAACAGTTGACAGTGCGTCTTCTTTGAAAGTATCAACAAAAACGGTAAACTTATTCTTAAAAAAAATTAAAAAATATCAGGCTACGTTTAACCCTTTGCACTCCGTTGGCGCCGCTCAGGCGACAACATAACGACCCGTTCTTTTGGTTCCCTGTTCTTTAAAATAAACGACAACAGCATGATCTTGTGCTTAAGAAACATCGATATTTTTTTCAACTCGTTCATTTACAGATCCAAAACAGATTGTTTCTTTTTTCTATAAGCATAAGGAATTCCAGGATAAAGAACTAGGGCAAAGATTATAGGGTAAAGGTAAGCATCAATAACTGTTCCGTAGAAAGAACGAAAACGCAAAGAGTTCTTGGAGTGCAAAGGGTTAAATTATTTCTGTGCAAAGTTAAATAAACGAGAAATCGTGGGAAAAAGATAACACTTCTTCGACCATCTTCCAAAATTTCTCGTGATTGTATTTCGGCAATTTTTTAAAATTTTCATTGCACTGTAATGATAACACAAAATCAATTAAGTACATTACAATAAAGGACAATTCTGAATTACGCATTGCGCATAGTTAATTATGCAATGAATGAAGCAATCTGTAGACTGATTCTAATACAGAGTTTGATACAATTCCAAACATCCATCCTCATAACCCACTAAACGAATTATTGCGTAAATGAGGAAACCACCAAGGCCTTGCAGATAGAATTTACTGCGACGCATTCCTCATATCTAAATTTATCCCTTTTTTCTCATCCCGCTCTTGGCAACGGACATTCCGCATCCCTATTGGTATTTATGGTCGTTCCTTTATGTCTTGCTTGTCCATAAAAGTGTTCTCTTCCCGTTATTAAAATTTCTTTCGTCTTTCGCTTAGCGATTGGTGGGATGGACGAAAAAGAATCAATTGCTCCCTTGCCGGAAAGAGGGTCTTCTTCGATGTTCTGGATGGGGAAAATGCATTTTTGTAAGTGGTGCATAAAGCTCGGAGCAGATGATTACAGATAGTTTAAAGCTGGACGAAGATTTTTTAGCGTTTTTGTTAATGGATAGTTTACTCGATTACAAAAATTCTAAGTTTAAGAATAGCCCCCCCCCCCCCCCCCCTTCATACGGAAGTGCAATAAAAGTATTCATTTCACGGAAATAAATCGTTAGAATGAGTATAGGGTGGTCGCCAATTGTTGGGCGATAGTCACTGTTTGGCTGTATCGCATTTATCTGTGTATGCATAATAAAAGTTATTTTTGTCCAACTATTTTTTTTATAATTTTAAACAAGCTGCTTAGCTTTTATGGCAACATAGTAGTTAAGGGAAGCAGTTCTCGACAACTAAAATCTGGCGTATTTTATTCAACTTAAAATTGCTCCAAATTATTTCATATTTTATAAAAAAAATTAATATAGTCAATAATTAAATATTTTTTATGATTATTACACTTCAAAAATTTAGTTTTATATTAATAATTTTAAATAATAAACCTTTTTTTCTGCCTAATTTTCAACTTTATAACATTTTTTGTTTTTTGGTACACTTTTCAGAATAAATATATTATAACTTTATATAAAACTTTTGCCAAATGCAAGTAAACATTCCAATTCAAACAGTGAACCTACATTTTTACCCAAAATTATTTAAAAAATATATGGAAAATAAAATATTTTGCACATATAAAATTTTATATTTTTCGCAACATAAAATGTTACATAAAGTATTTATTTTTCATAATGTAAGAAATATTTTGGGTAAACTATAAAACTTACGTATTTTTATTATTGTTTTAAAAAAATGAAATGAAATTATTGAATTTGATTTGAGAAAAGTGTACCAATGTAATCAAAACATCAGTTTTGAGAAAAACACACACACAAAAAAAACTTTTATTATTTAAAATTGTTTATACAAAACTAAGTTTTTGAAGTGTAATAATCATAACAAATGTGAAATTATTCGCTGTATTAATTAAAAAATAATAAAATATTAATTAATTTAGCGCAATTTTAAGTTGAATGAAATATGACTGATATTTGTTGCCGAGTACTACCACCTTAAAGCATATTAAAAATATTTTAGTATTTGAAACTAAATAGCCAAACAATGACAATCTCCCAGTAATTTGTGATCACCCTGCATTTGAATATTGAGCAACTTTTATTTTTAAACCTTTCAGTGAGTTCCAGAAGAAGTTTCACAATCGGTTTAATTAGAGGATTTTGTAATAAGATGTTTACCTTCTTTATGATTATTAGTTTACAATATAAAAATATATCCTATATCCTCATAATCTATGGTAAATTATGCAGAACATTATTTACCTATATTTACGGGAACATTCCAGAAGGTTATTCATTGACGCAAATGCAGCTGAGTTCGAAGGACATGTTTCATTCTGATTGCGTAAATCTTTCTCGCTTTCATATTTGCGACCATCCCAGAAGTATATAAATTTTGACGTTGTTGTTTTTAAGTTTTTGTTATAAAAAAAATATTTTTCAAATTAGCAACTTTTTTGGAATAATGTTTAATCGAGGTTTTATAAGCCTTTTATGAATTTAGCTAAAATACTAAAAGTAATGTTAGTTAAAAAACAAAAAAAATTCGGCATTTTAAAATAGTTCATTTTTAGACATTTTTTACTTACATTATCAAACTTATTATTTAGCATAAATCTAAAAGAAATACCATTTTGCTAAAATATTATCATTTCGTTTAAATGAAATGCGAATGCTATCAAAATAAAGAAATGCACGTAACTACATAAAATGAATTATCTCCAAGATCTCATTTCCGTTGAATTGCTCACTAAAATCTATTATCGGTCAAAATATTTACCCTTTGCATTCGAATAGTGACTCTCAATCGCCACTTGGTTTGATGCCCTGATTAGCTGTAATAAATTAACCAAATATGGCGAAAATCACTGGTGCACCAGAGCAGAAAAGGGCCTCCGCAGAAAAGAGTTACAACTCTAATAATTCCCATTGGATTACATATATTTTTTTCGCATTGATATGTCATCTGAGCGTAGCTACAAATTAAACGTCGACACTAAAGCCGACACTCCTGTTCTTTCTACAGAACCGGGCAATACGCCCTATACGTGCCAAGGTCGCCTGGCCTTGGCGAGAACTTCTACTGAAGCCAAGAGTCTCCTGTGGGCAAAACTAAAATCAAACAAAACAAACGTTTGAGACCGCGTTTGCTTTTTTTCTTGGGCGACGCTCGCCTCTTGACAAAACGTGACCTCTGGACTCGTGGTAGGGAATGTTCTATTTAATTTTTTTAGGTTAACGCGATGCGACTATGTAAATATCTTCCGCCAACGATGGTCGTTGGGTTGGTTAATCGTTTATTAATAAATGTTGTTTTGGCGTGATTAGCGTGGTGGCATCAAAGGGAATTTTGCATCTTAATTAAAAATGTGGGTTTTAGATGGATGATTTATGTACTGCGTGATGTTTCCGGGTTATTTTTCTGAGTTGAAGGATTTGAATTATTGATTTTGAGGTGGTTTTTTCAACAACAAAATTTTGGGATTTGGTTAGAAGTTTTTGTAGATGATATTATAATTAAATTGACTTAACACATATACAATTGGAATATTGTTATATTGAACCTTTTATAATATTTGTCCATCTCCCGGTAAGTTGTAATAAATATATTTAGAATATCTTTTCTCTGGTTTTGTTTCAAGTGACGGAATTCAATGCTTCGTGCTGTCCTATTAAAACATCCGTATTATTTAAAGTTGGCTTTTATTCAAATTTCATTGTTATTTTACAATGGTAGAGCCGGATTTAGTTAGTGGACCCCTAGGCTGAATATGTGATGCGGACCCCTATCTCCAGGGGAAGGAGTTTTTTTTTTAAATGTATATTCCAGAACTGCAAATTAAATAATTTTTAAATACGTATGAATACACTGCTTTTTGTAAATTTCCAGTCCTATGTTACAATACAAAATGTCAACGATTTCAAAGTATCTCAAGGTGCAAGGACATTCTGGAATCTATGAAAATGATATTAAAATATTGGACTCGTCCTTTGTATTACCGTCAAAAGGCTCTAAGCAAAATACAAATGTAAAAAAAAAAAAAAAAAAAAAATGATTTCCAAAAAAAGTAAAACAGTGCAACTATCACAATTTAACCCTTTGCACTCCAAGAATTCTGCGTTTTCCGTTCTTTCTACGGAACAGTTATTCATCCTTATGTTCTTTACCCTAGAATTTGTTATGCTTATAGAAAAAAGAAACAATCTGTTTTGGATCTGCAAAAGAACGAGTTGAAATAAATATCGATGTTTTTTAAACACAAGATCTCGTTTATATTAAAGAACAAGGAACCAAAAGAACGAGTGTTTATGTTGTCGCCTTTGCGGCGCCAACGGAGTGCAAAGGGTTAAACATATTTTTTTTTAAAGAACAAAAAAATATTAGGGTATATTTACATTGTGCAAATCTGTTTAGAAAAGTAGAATTTTTCTCCCTCATAAAAAGATTGCAGTATACTGTTTTCATTATGATTTCCATTATTTTCTTTCCAGATAATTTTTTCTACAAGTTAACTCTGTTTTTTATTTGTGTATGTGGTGCGGACCCCTTGCATTCAGCTTATGTAGGCTATGCCTAAATCCAGCCCTGTATAACGCTTCTTTTTAAGCTATCTAAAAATAAAAGTTTCATTGAAATCCCGTTATATTTCTCCCGTAATTGATGTGCAGACAGACGTACATTTAAAAAAAATCTTGTACCGAGTTTTAAAGAGTTAAAAACCTTGACCTACGACTTATGGTGAGAACCCCAAAAATGCAAAACACTCTTGTACGGAGGTCAATTGTATATAACCAACCCCAAAAGATCCCTGATCTGCAATTGAAAAAACCCACCCGAAGCCAAATCAAAATGACAAGGCTTAATTAATTTTGCTCGGAGTTCAAATGAAATACGCCATATTTTGGATCTTAGCACCGTGAGGGGAAATTGGAATTAAATTATAAAAATGTCGTTTGTATTCTCTCGTTGTTAATTTTAATCAAGTTAGCTATCTAACTTTATAGTAGATTCGATGGAGTGCTCGGTTGTTAAACAGAAAATTTATACATCCGATGGAAAATTAAAACAATATTTTCATTTGTACAATTTGAAAGCTTGTTACAGTGTATTTGAACATAGACAATTTTAGTAGTGTTCATGTTAATCAGTTTTGATATAAAATATTGTATAATTTCATTTATCAAATCATTTTAAATTGCAAGCTATAAATGTAGAGTCCTAATGGAAACGATGAAGGTTCACTTTCTGATGGAGTTAAGATCTTGTTGATACTGTGATTGTACTAAATTGTGAAACCGTAAGAACGATGATAGTCCGTTATAATGTTTTTTTAAAAAAAATCAGGAATGCCTGTATACACCAATGAAAACATGACACTTTATTTTTCGTTTCCTGCCCAATCACTTCTGATAAACTCATTATTCTTTCGCCGGACAATTAAAATGTTATACAGTTTCACTGTTGAAAATGCATCCTCAAATGCATCTTGCCTTGTCAATTTTGACGAAACGGACGCCTGCAATATGCTCCGATTATTATTTGGTCAAATTTAGGAAATTCATTTTGACAAAATTTATTTCGTCAATAATGAGGACTACTTTAAATGATATAATAATTCAATAGCGACCTGCTGACCGGACCTCTCGTTCCAGAGTCCAACTCTCTATCCACTCGGCCAAAAATACTCGTTTGGATTCTGACAAAATAAGTATAAGAACCAAACATGAGCTTATGACCTAGAAAAGGGATAAAAGGAATCAGTAAATGACTTTCGTTCAATATGTGAGGATTTTTGCTCCGTCAACTCACGTGATTCAATGACGAAACTGTTTCCAAATATAACGAAAGCGGCTTTGACTATCGCATAATTCTTAAAAATGAGTGTCATTTCTGAGAGTGTTACACGCATCAACAATGCTAAAATATTCTAGAATTTAACATACTGAAATAGTATTGGTTTAATCAACCTAATAAAAACTACATTTATGAATACTTACTATACAGACACACCATCATTGCAACAGTAATTATCTTCTATTAATAATGCAAGGACGAAATAGCTCCACGAATATACATTTATTTAAATATATATATATTTACAAGATACACACTAGCGTTGCAGTTGCATTTTAATATTCTAACAGCTTGCTGGTTTGTTTTTTTGAGAACTGAATATCTCTACTTCTATTCCCGTACTGGGACACAATCTTCCAGGATTCGAATCTAAGTGAGTGTTTTTGATCAAATTTAATGCCATGCATCCCCTACCTTTTTATTTGGGTAAAATAAAATGCCCGAGACTCTTGAAGTTTCTCCCCTTTGACTTAACTGGAGGGTGTGAATAGAAGCAGGGATGAACCATGGATATGACGCTCTGGTGCAGATTTTTATGCGAGCTGCCAACAGACCTGTTCTTCTGATGAAGATGGATTGGTCTATGAAAGGCAGATGCGTTGGCTGATGAATCTTTCATGCCGTCTTGTTCTTCTTGTATTTTTTTCAATTATGGTCCTTCATAATCCTTTCTTGTCGTCTATCAGTTTTTTTAGGCTGTTGGAATCCTACTCTTTGGTTGGAATGTGCTGCCGTAATGGTGCTCAGTAATGAAGTTGAGTTTAAGAATCGGATTATCTTTTAGTTATCTATTGTCTCTCTCAAATCTTGTCATAAATTCAATTTTTACAAAACTTGAATTATTGGTGTATAGTGAATTTTTTTTTCTTATTACTGAATAGAAAGGGTTTTTTAGTTTGCGTAACCTTTTCAAAACTTCGTATTTGGCATTTGTAAATAAAGCAAGTAGTCGTTTAGCTTTTAAGATAATTGTATAGTGGAAAAATTGTATTTCGGATATTAACTATTTCACCTGTAATGTTCGACTATAACGGGGCGGAGTTTAGCCTTGTTTGTGGGATTTAGAGCACTTGCAAGTTGCTGATTACTGGTAAACAAACAATAATAAACCTTTTTTGTGTTCGAATTTTACATTAATTACGTTTAACTTTTAACGCCATATTCTAAAAAAAATATATCATCGAGCTTTTCTGTATTTTAGCCGTTTTGAGGGAAATTCTAACGTTGTCCCCCAAATAAAATGGCTCTGACGTCACTTTAAGCTTGGTCATTCTACTTGCCCATTATGCGGATGCTTGAATTTCATGGCAGTGTTCCCTGGTCTTACCTTCTGTATACATTCCGAGCAACTTTAACCCTTTGCAGTTGAGAAACATACTTTCAGGCACCACCCAAGCCAAAAAGGCCTCGACCACAAAGCATATTTTTCATGTTAACCCTTTGCACTCCGATGTCGCCTCTCAAGCGCCAACATAACGACCCGTTCTTTTGTTTTCCTGTTCTTTAAAATAAACGAGAACAGCAGGATATTGTGTTTAGAACATCAATCTTTTTTGCAACTTGTTCTCTTGCAAATACAAAACAGATTAGGATTTTTTCCCCATTTATGAGTATAAAAAAAATATGTAGAAAACGGCGTAAAGAGAGGAATAACTGTTCCATAGAAAGAACACAAATCGCAAAGTGTTCTCTTGGAGTGCAAAGGGTTAACAATTCAGCGTTTAAGGTATATTTGCTTTCATACTTGTTAACGCTGCATTATTTACCTCTTCCCGCTGCCAATGTTATACCAATACAATATCCATCATTTTGACAGGTGTTTCTAATGCAGTGTTACACGAGATATTTTATTATAGTTATACTATAAAACAAAATTACTACTATTAACTATTTTATACACTTACACTATATTACTATTTTATAGAGTTATACTATGAACTATTTTAATACAGTTATACAATTAAAAAAAATAAGCCCACAATATAGTTCGGCTCCAGCTAAATGTCCTCTCTGACAATGGTATTTATAAGTATATTGGTCAGCATTCTGTAACTCGGTTGTTGATTCGCTAAAACGTATATTGATTGGCGTTACCCATCCGCCAACTAACTGATACCAGACTATATCTAAATCTTCACACTTTTATGACATTTAATATACAAAAACTTTTAACTTCTAAATTCGGTTGCAGGCACAAACCTTTCAAATGTAACTTATCCGATCCTTTAAGGCTGTACTTGAACTGAGTTATGAAAAATTAAATTAAATTCAAATCAACACATCCGCTGTTTTTTGTCAATTGCAACTGACATAATTACTAAAGCTTCTACTCAATATAATTTGAGTTATTTGTCAATTTCAAAACATTTGCTTTTGTTTTCAAAATAACGTTCAGCTGTGTCATGAAATACCAAGTCTTGATTCTCTCCTATTTACTGTTTTCCGATTATAAGTGCAACACATATTTGTATTATTTAACGTTAAAAATATTTTATACAGTTATACATGTATCACATTGAAATATATAATACATTTAATCGAACTCCTATAGTATTGCCTATAACCTTCTAAACCAGTGTCTCATTTCCAACTTGAGGTTCCACATTCGCTATCTATACAAGTCAAAGAAGTTTAAAACCCAACTTTTTTCCTTGTGTGAAATTACGTGGAATTTTTTTTTGTGATGATGCGATGATCTATTATGAGAGAACGCCTACGTAAACAAAGCATTGCTGCGAAGCAATAAATCATTAATGGACCATGTAAGAAATCCTTTTGATTAATCGACCGAAAAAGTCAATTTAAATGATTAAGTACTGTCTCTATAACGAAAGGTAAAACTTTTAAATCATAGAAGTCATCCGAAAACTGTCTCTTTCGGAATATTTTTTTTATTAGCTATATGAATATTTTCTTGGATTGTGTAAATATATTTTGTGGTAATGTAACTTAAATAAATAAATAAATATTTAATTGTATTTTTATTTATAATCACTTTCCAGAACGTTATATGAAATATAGGGTAATGAAGTAATATTTTCGTGTTTGAATGTCGTTATACTCTGGCTGCGATTAGTTGGCGGATGGGTAACGCCCCTTTAAGCTGATTACAACGAATCAACGAACGAGTTTGGACCAGTTGACCAATCGGCTTATTTAAACCATGCAATGTCGCAGTCATTTAGCTAGACCCGAACTACATAAACCTATTTTTGGTGTTTTTGTACGTTTTAATGTCATCTATACCCAATAATATACTTTAAAAAAAATTAGTTTGAATGTGGGGTGTGTCTGTTGACAAGATACTTCCCACGTTTTCTTAGTTGAAAATATTTACCAATTTATATTTTAATAAAAAAAAGTTAATTAATATCTACTCATGTCCAATGGAAGATTGTACAGTTTTATATATATTCGAAAATATGTCTTACAAAAATACCCGTTCTTCGCACGGGGATAATTTAAATGAAACTGCATAACACAAATAAGCCTGTACCCTAAATAAATAAAAAAAATTCCGAATAATAGAGTTTTTCAAATTTTCCTGTAAACATTCCATGGAATACCCCCTCTCTATTATTTAAAAGAAATTTATCATATTAAATGCACATAGTAAAGAGTTGTGTGGTACAGACATTAAAAAATGTGGCCATATAAAGGGGATATAAAGTTGTAATAACTCTTCCACAATTCGACACAAAATAAGGTGAAAAATCTTCTGAATTACTATTTTAAGCTTTCTGAATTTCATAATATCGATCTGCAAGAAGCTGTGGTCACCAAGAATGTTTCTTTTAAAATAAATTTTACGCCAATAAAGACAAATACACAGGGAAACATTTTTACGCTTATAACTCGCATTCTAATTGTAGTCATCTGGCCATGGTTCAAAAATACGAGGCATCGTTCCGGGGTCTTTCCTTCGAGATAGGCCCGAACCGTCGCCAATAGCCCACTGTGCAGCTCTAGTGCGACGTTAATTAACGAAAACCAAAAAAAAAAAAAAAAAAAAAAAAATTCTAATTGAGTTTTTGAAATAAAAAAAAAAATATTTTTCCCGATTAGAAACTATTTATTATTTTACCAAGTCGCATAAAGCTAAAACTAAACAATTCATATAAAGATATAAAACTGTTCAACAGACATATTATTTTAACCATTTCATAGATGTACTTCGGCCTTTCAACCAACACCCACGCGCTTTCTCTCTCTCATTTTGTGGTTAATCAGTTCAATAAACTGATAAATCAAGCAATCAAATCCAAAATAAACCAAGAACCTGGACGAGTATTTGCAGAACAAGATCGAAAAGAAAATCGACACGGGATGGAATGAGACCGGAAACATCTTCCAGCTCCCAATCGGCATTCTTTACGCAATGTTTTTCCAAGACGAGTTTTTTTTTTATTTTAAGCTTATTCTAGCAGAAGAATATATCATTCCCATAAGCAAATTCACTGCAGTCACATCGATAACCAATGTAGAAATCCCAGAAATTGTTTTCACCAAAAACTATCACTTGCCGTGGTTTCCCTCTACATATTTCCCCCCACCCCAACTGACAGCTGGAGAGCGAATCGCAGAAGACGAGGTCAGTTGTTTTGAACGATCCCTTGTTCCAGCCACGGCTATTAGGTCAGCCGCCTGGTGAGCTTGTAATTGATCCTACCATTAGGCAGGTTGCATGTAGGTAAGTCTGACTTTCAGGTAAATCTGTTTACGCCACTTTCACGTTCCATTTTTCCACGTGGTAAGTGAAAACGGTCGTGATCTACACGTGACTGATTAATTAGGAAGGCTCATTTTAATGCGTAATGGAATAAATTGACCTTATGACCTGACATATTATTGTTTTGGGGAATAATATCATGTGATGCCTTGTTTTTTTTAACATTTCTTTGGGATATAAAAACCAATTTTTGTGTCGCATTATCGTTGCTGTGTTGTTTGTGATCTAGGATCGAAGTAGATTTGATTCTATTAAAATTTTAATTTCGTGTTTTTGTAGGAAAAAATTGTGTGTTTATTTATAAAATAATTTTTTTTGTGTTCTTCTAATAAACGTTAAGGACGAAACAAGAGGGATAAATGGATCCATTAATTCGCACAAAATCAGGGATATTTTATTTAGTTGTAAACAGCTGATTTTATGCAGGTGTTTATTATTTTTGTCCAATTACTTGGCTTGTAATTTAAACAAGTCGCCAGCTTTAGTAGCAACAAACAAAGTAATTAAAGCATAGTATAGTAGGGATCCGATTAATTGGCGGATGGGTAAAGTTCCTTTATGTCTAACGAATAAACAAACGAGTTTGGGCGAATTGACCAATGGGCTTATCTAAACCCTGTAAACAATGTGATGTCACAACGGCCATTTAATTGGATCCGAACTATAAAAAGAATAGTTTATTATGTGTTGTTAAACAGCTAAAGAATGACCATCGCATATCGATTTGAGACCTCCCTATCAATTTTCATGTACACATAATAACGAAATGTTAATTTCAGGAGTGCTTTTAATGAATGGCAAAGAATATAATGCTAAATAAGTTTGTTTCATTTATAATTACTTATTCTCGTATTTTTATTTTAAATACGAGCAAGACAATAACGTAAAAGGGAAAAACATGGGAAGCATAAAAATTTCCGTTTTTTTTTGGACAATCAAGAGACTAGTCCCTTGTAATATTTACATTTTACCCTTCGAGTTTTGGTATTTTGTTACACATTGTTTAATCAATGATTTGACGTTGTTCTGTCTATATACTTATAATTATTTATTAAAAAAACAATTCCAGCTCTAGCATTTGCAAAAACTCAAAATGATCATTACTTTGTCGTTTCGAGATGCTCTAATTACTCCTATACTGGAGAGGGGAATCCGTGGTCCAGTGGATAAAGGCGTCAGTTGGGGATCAGAGGATTCCTAGTTCGATCCTGTGCGACGGACTTGACTAAGAAAAGTAAAAAAGTAGTAATCTTGTGATCGGGGGGTTGCCAGCTTCGCTACAAAATACTAAGAATGTCGTCCAAAACATCCACAAAAAATTATCGGCGTGTATACGGGACTGGTGCACGATAAATCTGATCGGGGTGCCAGTTCAGGTGTTTCCTCGTCATCTGACCATGTTTCAAAAATACGAGGCGGCGTTCCCGGGTCTTTCCTTCGAGATAGGACCCGAACCGTCACCAATAGCCCAATGTGCAGCTCTAGTGCGACGTTAATTAACCAAAATCAAAACCTATACAGGATTCTTATTAAAAATAATTTCTATTAAACTGTATAACGACCCAAAGCTCTGTCCTAGTAAAAATAACACGTTCCACAAAATCAATTTTAAGATATTCCCCTTAAAAACACTACTTATTCTAATAACTATCACAGCTGGGTTGTCTTAATCTCCAATGCGAAAGCATCAAATATAGAGTTCACCCAGAACGTTTGGTATCTTCTTGATAAAGACGCCAACTTACAGCGTTTTTCGCGTGACGGTGGGGGGTGTGGGTGGGTTCTCTGTGAAATTTATGAGCCGGAAACTGGAGGAAGCTTAAGGGGAGTGAAAGGGGGGGGGGGGGGGGGCTTATATGAATATGGAATAAAAATTTGCTCCCCCGCTCTGAATAATTCACGAGCCACTTGAGTCTTCCCCCACGCACTATCATCTTGGCATTCCTCTGCATGGGAAGAGGACGTATATTGAAGTGAAATTGAGCCGTTTGCTTTGCAGGATGATGATAAGCGTCGTGTGTGAGAGAGAGAGAGAGAGAGGCTGAAGAAAAGAAGTGCGGAAGGGAGTCCTTAAGTGATGGGTTTGTTGGTGTATGTGTGAAAATGGCTCATTGTCATCGATTTCAATTGCTGTAAACGTTGCAGATGGAAGAATCGGACATGTGTGTAATGCGGTGAAATGACCCATTCTGTCCGGATGTCATCCAGTGCGTTAAATAATCGAGAATTGGCTTCGCACTAGAGCTGCATAATGGGCAATTGGCGACGGTTCGGTATTTATGCCAAAGAAAGACCGTGTACCATCGCCTCGTAATTTAAAAAAATGGTTAGGGGAGTTTAGTTTCGTTTTGATTAATTAACGTCGCACTAGAGCTGCATAGTGGGCTATTGGCGAAGGTTCGGGGCCTATCTCGAAGGTTTGGTTTGGTTAATTAACGTCGCACTAGAGCTGCACAGTAGGCTATTGGCGACGGTTCGGGGTCTACCTCGAAGGAAAGACCCGGGAACACATTCACACACACATTCATACCTGCACCTCGTTATTTTAGAACCATGGTCAGATGACGAGGAAACACCTGAACTGGCACCCAACGCCTTCAATAGACGTCGGGACTTTGGACCTCGATCAGATTTATCGTGCACCAGTCCCGTATACACACCGTTAATTTTTGCGGATGTTCTGGACGAATTTTCTATTATTTTGTAGCGAAGCTGGCAACCTTCCGATCACAAGATCACTACTTTTTACTTTTCTTTGTCAAGTCCATGACCTGGCATCGAATCGGGAACCTTCGTATTCCTAGCTGACGCCTTTAACCGCTCGGCCATGGAGGTCTTACTATCTCAAAGGAAAGACCCGGGAACGATGTATCGTATTTTTGAACCATGGTCAGATGACGAGGGCAACACCTAAGCTGGTACCCGACGTAACCTCAATAGACATCCGGACATTGGACCCCGATCATGTTTATCGTGCACCAGTCCCGTATACACGCCAGTATAATTTGTTAGATGTTCTGGACAACTTTTTAGAAATTTTGTAGCGAAACTGGCTACCCTTCAATCGCAAGATCACTACTTTTTTACTTTTCTCTGTCAAGTCCATCGCACAGATACGAACTAGCAATCCTCTGAATACTAGCTGAACGCCTTTATCCATTGGGCTACTGGAGGCCGGTTAACTGAGAGAGATAAATCGGTCACGTCAGTTTCTAGAGGCTGCCGAAAGATCGATACATCGTGAATTGTCCAATTTCAGTATTTGGGAGCGTCTTGAAGAAGAAAACAATAAACTAGCCATATCGCATAGCGTTTCCTAAGCTTCATGGAGTTTTTGTTATTTTGAAGAAAATAAAAAAAAATTATTATACACTTTCATGTAATTCATTCTGGGGCTGTGCTACAAAAAGAATCAATTTTAAGCCCTCTCGGCTAAAAATTTCACCAAAAAAAAAGTGTAGAAAATTGCTTGAAGACATTTGCAATATTTTTGGAGAAGGTTACTTCATTTTCGAACTTTTCAGCATGGCGTCTTTGAAAGAATCTTTAGATTTTCCAACTTGTCTTAAAATTAACTTAATTAGAAATTATTAATTGGTTTAATTTTATATTGAAAAATTTCGCTCATTAATAAGTTTAATTTTATATTGAAAAATTAAGCTTCTCGCTGCAAATTTAGAACCCGCGATTTCAACATAAGGATCTGACCTCGTGCAGAATACAAAAAAGCAATCTAAGCAAACGACTTCAAAAAGAGTATTGCTAATTAATATAAGAATAAATAATGTGTTAAGCGTGACGCAATGGTGTCGACTTAACACTTTTGGAAATATCTCCATGTAAATATCATTTATGTATTCAAAAATTTCTTGTATATTAATAAGTTTTCTCGAATTTAAAAGTGTTTTTTAACTTTAAAAGTCATATTTATTCATTAGACCAGCTGGGGTTTTAGTTCTTTATCCCCACAACTTGCATTACACAAAATAAAAATAATAATAATTTTGGGAAGCTCTTGAAGCAGTATTTCTCTACTATTAAACTTCTTTAAAGATCAAACAATTTCAAAAATTGAGTTTGGGATACGAGTGCAGCCAACAATGGTTGAAATCACAGCGATGTCTGGGATAATTTTTCCAACATGAAAGCGACGTGACATTGCAGACGGTGTCTGGCTCTGAAAAGGATTATTAAATGGATGGCGCCGGGGTGGTTGGAACGGAATTGAGTCCGAAGAAACACAAAACGTTATATCATTGGGAGAAAGAAATTTGCATTTAAGGGAGTAACTATGCTTCTTTTTTTCATCAAAAGCTTTTAAAAATAATTCCAGACTTCAAGAAAATAAATTAATAATAATAAAAATATATATTTGTAATTTCAAAAAGTTTGATATTCATTTTATGTCGTTTCCACTGTTTTGAAACTTTTCAGCTCCCATATATTTGTTCTTGTACTGTATGTAATTAAAGCTGAATGCGGAATCGTAAATTTCAGAATTGTATATAGTAAAAAATATTCATATTGGTCTTATTTATATTGTGAAATTCAGGATTTTTTTTATTTGCCAAAATTATAGTTTGTAATCTTCTAAATATGCATGCAAAATTATAGAATTTGTTTTTTAATGAGTTATTTAATATTTTAGACAGGTATATTTTTTTCGGTACGAAAACTTGAAATAATTTTTTCTCAGTGTTTAATTTTCCTTGATACTATTATTTTATAGCAAAGCTTTGTTTACGAATTAGCTTTATTAGTAATAGTTTTTTTAATTACTAAAGTGAAGAAAACATGGAGTTTTAAAGTTACATTTTTGTTTTATTATGAATAACTATTTATATAAAAATCGAATACATGTATTACACAAAATTTTAATGCCAATTATTATGTATTATAGTTTAAAGGAGCTGAGATAAAATGTTGGTAAAATAATATAATTTTTTTTAAAAAAACCTAAAATTTAAAAAAAAAAGTTTAAAAACATTACATTTTTAAAAATTACAAACATTTATAGAATGTTAGTTCAGATTGATGAATGTCGTTATTAATTTTTATAATTTCAGTCAAATATTTCAATTCAAAAACGACATGCAGAATTTTATCTACTGAAATATGAATTATCTTTATTGTCTTTTCATTCCTTTTTCTAGAATTTTATTTTATCGATTCCATTTTTCTTAACAAACATCATTCTATTGGCAAATAATCCGTGTAGTTTGATTTTTAAGTGCTATACATACACTACCTAACTTTTGACACTTTTTAGGCTTATACGTATAGGTAACATCAAAAGTTATTTTCTACTTTTTATCGCAATTCGAATGCATTTTCTTGTGTGTTTTAGAGGTAATACTTAGATAACAAGTGTACTTGAACTGTCTTAGATAAGATACGAAATCTTACTCTTGGCTCTTGTGATTTCACCTGAATGCTGTTTGTTACATAGTACGGTATGCACATAAGTTTTATCTAAAACATTTTTTGATATTTGTTAATCAATTTGAGTAAAGTCTGATTTTCATTCTTCTTTTGGAATTTAAAAGTTCAGCTTGTTGTTGCATGTGTATATAAAAATTAAAAGGATTTCCAAACTTTTATTCTTTATGAGGATTTTGACTTGTATTGCCAACTTGTTTTTCGAAAACATGTACGTTAAATCTGGCGTCGCTCAAATGTTCTCGCGTTGGTTACAATGTAAAGTTTTGAGGGTGAAGTGCTAAATTTTAAGCGTTGTGCTCGTCGTTTGACGGTGGTTCAAATCCTAAGGCAATGTTCACGGATATTTCTTTTAGAATTGATGGCGAAACGTTGTTAATAGCCCATTGTGCATTTCTGTTATCTAAAATTAACTAATTCTAAACCCCAGAGCACACAACTAAGAAATTATCCTTAAACTTCTATGAACAACATTTCAGCCCTCTAAATGGAAAAGGTAGGGATTTATATAGATTTTTAAGAACGTAATCGAAGAAAACAAACTTAACCCTTTGCTCTCCAAGAACTCTTTGCGTTTTCCGTTCTTTCTACGGAGCAGTTATTCATCCTTATGTTCTTTCCCCTAGAATTTGTTATGCTTATAGAAAAAAGAAGCTTAATCTGTTTTGGATCCGCAAAAGAACGAGTTGAAAAAAATATCGATGTTTTTTTAAAAACAAGATCATGCTATTCTCGTTTATTTTAAAGAACATGGAAACAAAAGAACGATTCGTTATGTTGTCGCCTGAGCGTCACCAACGGAGTGCAAAGGGTTAAACTTTAAGATTCACATCAGTATAAGCAATCTGAAACCTAAACATCAAATTATCATCGAATTCCTTTACAATATTATATCATTGCGCAGCAATAAGAGTATTCCTTGCCGCTATAACAACCAAACTTTTAAGCGCACACGTCAATGTCTGGCGTAAGATTTCTTAAAACAATCCGGCTTTTATGCTCCGCCATACGATGACGACAACAAATTTATTCTGAGCAAAAAAAAGCAAATGTCGCCACTCCAATTAGACCTCCAAAAGACGCTGTTCCTCCTAAAGCTTCCTTATTAGTGCAAGCTTCCGGGATTTCCAAGCGGGCGGCATGTTAAGAAGGTCTCCGCTCGTTATTCGTCGACTTTTAAGTGGAAGCCACTTCTTAAAGCGGCACCGAATCGAGGCACAATCAAGGGGGCTCCACTTCTGGGTGCAACAATGGGTGCTTTTTTAGAGTGTAGGTGGGGGAGGGGGGGGGGCGTGGTTGGTAAAGTTTTAGTGAGTTTGGTCTGCTTCGGGACGTGTTTCGAAACAAGCTTATCCTGTTCTGGATCGCCTGAAAAAGTTTCGACGCGGCTCAGGAAAAGTTAAGATCGGGAT
Organism: Troglohyphantes excavatus; assembly: GCA_963932185.1. Taxonomy (NCBI): domain Eukaryota; kingdom Metazoa; phylum Arthropoda; class Arachnida; order Araneae; family Linyphiidae; genus Troglohyphantes; species Troglohyphantes excavatus. Next base: position 31,322,431 of record OZ010669.1, on the reverse strand, counting down.
CAGGCGATGGAGTATTTCGCCACTAAGTTTTATCCATTGGTTTCGAAAACTCTAGGCCTCTTCAATCCTCCTTTATTAAGTCAATAAGTTTGTGTTTTTCAGAAAGATTAAGTGATCTTTCAAGGAAATTCAGTGATTAAGAGATCTTTCAAGGAAAGTTTTCTAAATCTTCGGGGTTGACTGCATAAAAATATTAGCCACATGTTGGCTACCACGACGCACGTGTAACTGACGTAAATCAAGAAAAATAGAATATTTTTTGTTGTTGTTGGAAAGTGGAATTTTAACTTCCTACTACTTAACCGAAAACCTATAAAACAACACTATTTTCACCAGGGGAGGTGATTGTACCGAGTGATCACAATTTGTTGGGTGATGTTCAATGTTTTGCTGTTTAATTACACATAATAAACCATTTTTTTTCTAACCTCCTTGTTGCTACTAAAGCTAAGCGACTTATTAAAGTTATAAGTATAGTAGTTTGGACAAATATAATGTTTTATAATGCCAATACGGCTAAATGTGATACATCCAAACAATGCTCAACAATTTGTAACCACTTTATATACGCGAGTGACTCTTTGTCGCTACTAAAGCTAAGCGACTTGTTTAAATTATAAGTAAAGTAGTTTAGGAAATGTTTTATTATGCCAATATAGCTAAATGTGATGCATCTAAACAATGAGCATAGCTCAACAATTTATAACCACTCTAGACACGAGTGACTCTTTGTCGCTACTAAAGCTAACTAATTTATTTAAATTATAAGCAAAGTAGTTTAGGAAATGTTTCATTATGCCAATATAGCCAAATGTGATACATCCAAACAATGACCATACCTCAACAATTTGTAACCAATCTAGACACGAGTGACTCTTTGTCGCTACTAAAGCTAACTAATTTGTTTAAATTATAAGCAAAGTAGTTTAGGAAATGTTTCATTATGCCAATACAGTTAAATGTGATACATCCAAACAATGACCATAGCACAACAATGTGTAACCACTTTAGACACGAGTGACTCTTTGTCGCTACTAAAGCTAACTAATTTGTTTAAATTATAATCAAAGTAGTTAAGGAAATGTTTTATTATGCCAATATAGCCAAATGTGATACATCCAAACAATGACCATAGCTGAACAATTTGTAACCACTCTAAAGACAATAGTGATGGGGCAAAAAATGAATATTTTCTTTGTGATTTCTATAGGAATTTATTTAAATTTTGAAAAAGTGGGATGATACTTTCTCTTTCTCGCCACTCCTAATCGGCATCACAGCTTTTGACCATAAACATCAATGCCAATTTCACTCCAAAAAATAATCAGAAGAATTATCTTCAACTCACCCAAGTAACAGTCCACAAACCAATCCTGACCCTGATCCCCAGCCAAACACAACCTAATCCAAGCCAAACAAACTCCCAAACACCCTAATTAAGTGACCCTCACCCACAGAAGGCGGAAAAAAAAACCTTCTATAGACACTGTCCCTGTGTGGACACGGGCCAAATCCAACGGGCGAAGTACTCAAGAGAACAAAGAAAGTCTAAATGGAAGACGGAATAGAAGGCTTAATGAAGAATTGTCTCTGAGAGATGCTGGAAAATGGTGAGGAATGTCTTTCCTTGAAATTAACGTCCGAAGACGTTAATCTGCGATCGATTTGAAAATGCGGGGGAGGTACGGAATAGGAAGTGCGGTTTCATTAGGGGAGAATAAGAGGATTTTTAGGAATGAGTTCTGTATATTTCTGCATAGAAAGTGCTTGAATGAAGTTGGGTGAAATATTGCGATCGATTTGTTGTGCAGAATAATTGATTTCGTGATTACTTTGACTTTTTAAACCTTTTGCATTCCATTGGTGATTTTGTGTTAACCCTTTGTACTCGTATGTCCCCGTATGGGGGAGGGACATCACTCGTTTTACCATCGCGCTCGTATGTCCCCCCGTACAGGGGACATCGCATCTGTACCGTTGCGTTCGTATGTCGCCATAGAAATAGGAATACAAAAAACACAGAATTATAAAATGTAATTGTTTCTTTATGTTGTGCTTTTTAATTTTGTTTCTTGTTTGTAGTTTCTTTGTTGTTTTTACTGTCTTTTAGTTAGTTTCGTTACAGTTACTTACTTCTTACTAGTTATAGAAAACAGAAATTCTTTGGGCAAACTGTGATAACTTAACCAAAACATTTCTGTTCGAAGTATTTCTAAGTTGATTTGCTATGGTGGAGGTGCCGGCATTACATTCCTCCCCTAAATATTGTTTATATAATTTGTTTATATTATTACATTTCTTAGATTTTTAATGCGGTGTAGTGTAACATACTTAAGTATTCTTAGTAGTTTCAATAAATTATTTTGACACGTTGAAAAATAAAATATTATGTGGCTACATTTCCATCCTAGGTCAAGGGGTGTATTCAGGGGTTATATTTTTAAAATTTTGATTTAAGGATGGTAAACCTTCTAGTTAAATTGGATCAAAAAAATTCATCTTGATCGAACATGAAAAAAAATTCCGAGTTATTTGCTAACTTTCTAAAGCATAATTACGAGTGCAAAAGGTTAATTGCCCGATCCGAGGTAATTTCTACGTTTTCCGGTACATCGATTTTATTAGAGTATTGTCGACTTTTATAAGCATAAAAAATAATAGGCGAGACCGGGTCTAGAAGTATTTTTTTTACATGTTCGGATGTAGGTAGCATCAGAAATACAGCTGATATGGGTCGATTACCGAGAGTGATGTGAATTCTCCTTTTTCTACTTGTATTCGAGCAGAATTTTCGATGATTAGAATGTTCAGGAAAAATGGCTGTCCTACCTAAGAAAAATGTTACATCTAACCCTGAGAACGGGGTAAGATGTAACAGTAAGAAATTACATTATAATGCTTTTAACGATGAGAAGACGTTAAAAGTTTCTTGGTATCTATGAATGAAAAATAATTGCTTAAATACAGCAACAATGGAAATGTGTTTGTCATTAAACAAAATATAAAGATAGAAAGAAAGAAAAAGCAAAAATAAAAGAGTAAATGACAACAAAATAAAAGCAATAAATAAAAAGTTCTGCCTACGCCACTAATTATATAACAACATTAGACTACTTTTTTAAAAGGGGGCATAAGATTTGGGAATCCCCAAAAAAACATTAAAAATGTTTTATTGAATAAATAATGTGGGCTAGCTACTACGATAACATGTTACAACTAACTAGACCCAAATAATTTTGTTACAACTGCACCCAAAACTTTCGTAACAGCTCCTGTTTTAATTCTAAATTCTTGAATAATTAGAACGCGACAGGTTTCAAAACCGTGTTATCAGATCAATGCTCTTACAATTTGTGCTATGAAAGTGTTTCTTCTGGGAGCGGAAGACGGTTTTGTCGAGATAATTGCGAATTAGTTATATGATTGCTTTCAACAGGGCGTGTTTACTGAACCATACAACAAAAAATAAACGATTTACACTAAACTGAAGCTCAATCTACTAATATGCAGTTGATAATTAAAACTAGAAAAAATAATTCATTAAATTTAATGTGAGCCCAGTTGCTCAGTTGGTAAGGCGTTCAGCTATAATCAGAGGTTCGAATCCGTGAAATGGACTTGACATAGAAAAGTAAAAAAGTAGTGATCTTGCGATCGGAGGGTTGCCAGCTTCGCTACAACAATACTAGAAAGTCGTCCAGAATATCCAAAAAATTATACTGGCGTGTATACGGGACTGGTGCACGATAAATCTGATCGGGGTCCAAAGTCCCGACGTCTATTGAAGGCGTTGGGTGCCAGTTCTGGTGTTTCCTCGTCATCTGACCATGGTTCTAAAATAACGAGGTGTATGTATGAATGTGTATGTGTTCCCGGGTCTTTCCTTCGAGATTGACCCCGAACCGTCGCCAATAGCCCACTGTGCAGCTCTAGTGCGACGTTAATTAACAAAACCAACCCAACCAACCATTAAATTTAATTCGAAATTTCTACGCTTGCTTATCCAGCGCATAAGAATATATATATATATATATATATATATATATATATATATATAAAATCAGATTAAACTGAGTTTTGTAAGACAAGCTCGTGGGGCTTTTGAAGAAAACCTCGAGAATTTCCCGTCGAAATCAAAACTTTCAGCGTTTTCCTTTAAAAGCGGTTTTTCTTTTATAGTCGCCGTCTAGCCAGAAAATAGCATTAAACTTCAGCGAGGTAATAAGCATTTGAAAAATGGTATTTTTCGCTGCTGTTAACTCTTAAAGGAGCAATTTTAGGAAAAATGAGAATCGCTTCAAATTGGCTTAGAACAGCAGTAAAAACACTAAAAACTACCGTCTGATGGGAACAAAAGTCTGGGAAATTTAATTTTCTAGGGTTATTGAAACCGTACGAATGTGTTTTTCTTCATTTTATGGAGGAAATTGTGTCTGGTTAACCGAAATAACCAGAGCAAACTTAAGCCTTAACTTTTTAGTCAAATTCAGCACTGGCTTTGACGAAATGAAAATTTAAAACCGTGTACGTGCAAAAATTTGCATTTGATATAAAGAAGACCTCCCTATTACGTTACTACTAGTATTATATTGCCATATCTTGCATTGTCCGTTTTATCCGTCTGGCGCTCAAGCAATTTTTTCGAATGTAAAGTTGTTTTCACTGTTCGGATGATTAAATAAGTTTCCTGTGCATGCTCATTTATATTATTAAAAATATATAGTTAATTGTAAAGATTGAATAGTTAATGGAGAATTGTAAAGAGTTATTAGTTAATAGAGAATCGTAAAGAGTTATTAGTTAATAGAGAATTGTAAAGAGTTATTAGTTAATAGAGAATTGTAAAGAGTTAATAGTGAATTTAAACAGATAATAGTGAATTTAAAGAGTTAATAGCGAATTGTAAAGATTGAATAGTTAATGGAGAATTGTAAAGAGTTATTAGTTAATAGAGAATTGTAAAGAGTTATTAGTTAATAGAGAATTGTAAAGAGTTATTAGTTAATAGAGAATTGTAAAGAGTTATTAGTTAATAGAGAATTGTAAAGAGTTATTAGTTAATAGAGAATTGTAAAGAGTTAATAGTGAATTTAAACAGATAATAGTGAATTTAAAGAGTTAATAGCGAATTGTAAAGAGTTAATAGTGAATTTATAGAGTTAATAGAGAATTGTAAAGAGTTAATAGTGATTTGTAAAGAGTTAATAGAGAATTGTAAAGAGTTAATAATTTATTTAAAGAGTTAATAGTGAATTGTAAAGAGTTAATAGTGAATTATAAAGAGTTAATAGTGAATTATAAAGAGTTAATAAAGTTGCAAAGAGTTAATAAAGTTGCAAAGAGTTAATAAAGTTGCAAAGAGCTAATAGTGAATTTAAAGAGTTAATAGTGAATTGTAAAGAGTTAATAGAGAATTGTAATTTAGAATTGTAATATTATAATTTGATTACAGGCCATATCCTTTTCGAGAAGTTGTTAACTAATACTCTAAAATTGTTAAGCCAAAATCCGTAATAATATCAAAGATAGAACGTTTTTTTTTTATTTCCCAAAATTTAAAAAAAAAGTATACCTAGCTGGTTTCTGAAATAAACGAATCATTTATGGAAGCCAATAATCTTAATTTAAGTAATCTAAAAATAAAAATCTAACACCAAAAGCATTTCCTAAGAATCTACCTATTTAGCTTTATTTTATTCCAGGGAGTACATGATCAATAAGTATTTTTCTTTAAAGTTATTGGCTCATTTCAACAATTGATTAGGAAATTCATCGGTGTTCCGGTGACTTATGTTACCTCTGAATTGTATTCAAATGACGTAACTTTCCCGAAAATCTACCTTCCACAACAATCGAGAATAGTTTTGTTAGTGTTACTCCTTAATGAGGATTACGATAGGAAATTCTGATTGGCCATTTCAACATTAGACATGCATTTAGGTCTGCGCACCTGGGCACATATTGAATTATTCACCAGGATTCGGTGGAATTAATCATCGTGTGTCACAGCACATATTTGGAATGTTTTAGTGGGGTGTTAGTCCTTCGATTTGGATTATGCTGACGATAACTTTCGTATGTTTGGTGGGGGGCGATTCCTGTAATTGTAAACACTGGACGTGGAGCAATATTGCGGAAGTTAGTAGTTGTTCTGAGAAAGTTAATGAATTTGATTACAAATGTGAGGAAAGCGTTTTTGAAATTAACGCATTTCATTGAATTTTCTAGAATAGGATAGCATACGCAGATAAAAATAATCCTCATCGCTTATGAAAATTTGTGCAGCCCATTTGTTTTGTAATTTACATAATTAAATATTTGCTCTTTGTAAAAAAAGGGCCATGAAGACGCGGTTTCGATTCGCAGCAGATGTGGTGAGATTTAATAATCGGAGGGTTGTCAGATTCGTTCCTTTTTCCCACCAAAAGTTATCTGTCGTGTAGACTCGACTTGTGCATATTTACATCCGTTGAAGTTCTATGTTCTCATGTATATGTCGGGTTGCATGAAGTGCCAGAATCCGAATATAAATAATACCAAATGTACATTTTAAAAGATATAAACTACTTAAGGGGGTCCGATACCCAAAATTCGCAAAAAAAGTCATTTTTTTTTTATATTTAAAAAATAATATTCAAACTTATCTTAATAACTCACAAAAAACTGCTTCAAAAAATTCCTATTACTTTTTTAGTTATGAATGTTTTAATGATGTGTTCCTGTAACATAGTTGTATCATATGTAAACTTTAGAAGCAAATATCTCTGTTCGTGGTTTTGAAATTTAATAAACACTAAAAATGCTAAGGCTTTTTTACTATTATACTTAAAATCATAATTTTTGTGTGTATAGCAAGATAAATATATTTTAAATAGATGTATGCATTCATATTTCCTATTTTTACCATAATTTGTTTTTTTAAAACCACTTAAAATGGAATTTTATTTTTTTTCGTCAATTTTTTTTCCAAAATTTCTAATATATTTTATTTTTTTAAAGTGATGTATCTGAATCAAAATTTGAATGCATACATCTATTTACATATTATTCAAGATCTTAAATAAAAAAAATTGCTTCAAAATATTGAAAAACAAAAAAAGGAGTAGGAATTTTAAAATCGTTAAAAAATTTACTAAAATTTTAATTTAAAAATAAATGTGCAATTTAAAAAAAAAATTGAGCGTCTTAAAATGGTTTTTTATGCATATTTAGAAAGAGAAAAAAAATTGGATTGTACAAGTATAAAAATAAAGAAAAAAATGTCGAAGGTATCGGACCCCCTTAAAGAAATAAAGTACTTATCCATTTGACCATTTTTTTAAAATTACGGGGCAGTGTTTCCGGGGTTTTCTTTCGAGATAAACTCAGAACCGTCACCAATAGCCCACAGAGAAGCTGCAGTGCGATGTTAATTCAACCATCCAACCAACTGGATAGTAAGTCAGAAGCAATCTGATAATTTCTTGCCAATAAATGGGGAATACCAAATGTACGTTTTAAAAGAGATAAACTACTTAAAGAAATAAAGTACTTATCCATTTGACCATTTTTTTTAAATTACGGGGCAGTGTTTCCGGGGTTTTCTTTCGAGATAAACTCAGAACCGTCACCAATAGCCCACAGAGAAGCTGTAGTGCGATGTTAATTCAACCATCCAACCAACTGGATAGTAAGTCAGAAGCAATCTGATAATTTCTTGCCAATAAATGGGGAATACCAAATGTACGTTTTAAAAGAGATAAACTACTTAAAGAAATAAAGTACTTATCCATTTGACCATTTTTTTTAAATTACGGGGCAGTGTTTCCGGGGTTTTCTTTCGAGATAAACTCAGAACCGTCACCAATAGCCCACAGAGAAGCTGTAGTGCGATGTTAATTCAACCATCCAACCAACTGGATAGTAAGTCAGAAGCAATCTGATAATTTCTTGCCAATAAATGGGGAATACCAAATGTACGTTTTAAAAGAGATAAACTACTTAAAGAAATAAAGTACTTATCCATTTGACCATTTTTTTTAAATTACGGGGCAGTGTTTCCGGGGTTTTCTTTCGAGATAAACTCAGAACCGTCACCAATAGCCCACAGAGAAGCTGTAGTGCGATGTTAATTCAACCATCCAACCAACTGGATAGTAAGTCAGAAGCAATCTGATAATTTCTTGCCAATAAATGGGGAATACCAAATGTACGTTTTAAAAGAGATAAACTACTTAAAGAAATAAAGTACTTATCCATTTGACCATTTTTTTAAAATTACGGGGCAGTGTTTCCGGGGTTTTCTTTCGAGATAAACTCAGAACCGTCACCAATAGCCCACAGAGAAGCTGTAGTGCGATGTTAATTCAACCATCCAACCAACTGGATAGTAAGTCAGAAGCAATCTGATAATTTCTTGCCAATAAATGGGGAATACCAAATGTACGTTTTAAAAGAGATAAACTACTTGAAAACTGTTATTAATTGTAGAAACTATTTTTTCAACAAGCGTTAAAAAGACAATTGTTATTCTTTGTAGTTGGTGTAAATTTGAATTCAGTTTTCGAAAATTTGGCATCCTTTTCAAGCAATGCTAATAGGCCTTTTTAATTATTGATAATTTTTTTAAAAAAGTATTTGTAAGTATTTTTAGTTTATTTTTTTTATTAATAATTTTTCAGCATTTTTTTTTTAGTAAAAATCATTATTTTGTAGAATAGGTTCAAACCAGCTATTAACCCTGATTGAAACAAACTGCATGCCTTCAAATCACTATCCACCAGCTCTATTTGTATCGCATTCTTTCTTTTAAGGGTGATATATTGTTGCAATACAAAAACTTTCAAAAGGCAATCTGATCCATAATGGCACAATGGGAGGGAAAAAAAAGGACTAAACCCCCTGAAATGTCTTCATTTCGACCCTCCATTTCTGTTATTTCTTTTGGGGGCTGTTGAACGGATACAGACCACTTTATCAATCATTTTTCTCTGCCTCTGATGGCAACACCGCAGATGGTTCCGGCGGCCAATCATCGTCGAGGAGGTCCGTTTGACCCCGAAAGAGAAATTGTATTGTCCAGTGGCCTCGGTGGACAAGATAGAAAGGTTTGGACTCTCACTTATTGATGTGATTCCTGAGCGGAATGTTAACTGAGATTTTTTTATTATTTGGAATGTAGGTGGAGGAATCCTTTGTTGTCTTTAATTTTGTAGTTGCTGAAGATACTTCAATCGAAATTAATTTTTTTTCAGTAATTTGTTTGTCATTGGATTTTTGCTGATGATTGCTTTTGTCTACGACACTTGAGCAAAAGTAATTTGGCATTGCAAAAATATTAGAATACGTAACTTTTGACTGAAACTTTATATTCAAGCTTATGCTTTAGCAATACAAAAGATAATTCTCTAAGCAGGGCCGTCCTGAGGGGGGTGCGACGCGTGCCTATGCACAGGGCCCCATGTCTCTGGAGAGTTCACGCTATCACCAAAGAAAAGTACTTAAAATGATAATATTGTAGTTATAAAGAATTTTTTTACGTGTTATTTCTTTTTAATTAAGGAATAATTTATTTTTATTTTTTACTTTATTACCTTTAAACTTTTATTTTGAATGTGTATTTACACATTATATAACAATTCCGATATAATCCTTAATATGACTCATTGACGACGAAATAGTCTTAATTATATATATTATTCTTAATTATGGATTATATTATATATATAAAATATTTATAATTTTTAACAAAAATAACAAAATATTAGATTTTTAACGATATCTTACCCAGTTATCTTACATTTGAAGTTGATAAAAGAAAGATCCCCGGTTGGGGTTTTTAAAAAATGTCAAATTTATTCATAAGTTTGTGTAAAAGATTAAAAAGGCATTGCTACTATGTTTGTACGTGTAAGCCCGCCGCTTAGTGTTTTTAAATGTATCTCCACTAAAACTTTAATACATGTTAAACTTCCGAAAACACCAAATATACTTCGAAATAATGTAAGGTGCCCCATTTGTCGGGTACTCGTAATTTCGATAGAAAATTCTACTTGAGCCATCTAGTTTCAAAACCAGATAGATCCACATTTTATACATAATCACTTTTTTTTATATTTATCATAAATTCTCAACACACTTCATCACATTTCAAAGCGGTATTGAACAAAAGTGTCGGAATCCAGTCTAAAAATACATTCAAAGTTGTGAGTTTAGATTTAAATGTACGTGGCTGTCAATCGCTTTTGGCGTCTCCTGTAAAATTTATAAAAATGGATCTATTTAGTTTTGAAACTACACGGCTCATTTCAATTATAGTCTCAAAATGTCATCTTCTAGTAAGAATTTGCATGAAAAACATTTTGAGTCTTGAAGGCAATAAATCTACATAAGTCCAAATTATTGCAGCCATCGATTGACTAAAATAGGTCATCTGAGCGTATGTAACTTTTAGTAACTTTTAACTTACATAAGACATGAAAGATAGACTAATAAGTTTCATCTTGAATGTCAGATTATAAACGGTTTTGTTATTATTCGATAAACATTTCGTTGAAAAACTTTTTTTCCAAAGAAACTCATAAGTTTTTTGACCCGTCTAAACCTATCAGAAAAGTAGTATTCAACAAATGGAGTTATGACAAAAATAAAACAATGTACGGTCAATTTATAATTCGTTATTTTTGATATTTTATTGACAGCATTTAATATTCAAATTGTAGGCAAAGATCCTTGTCTAAATTCTACTTAAAAGGTAGATTTGTTGTTTTTCTAGTAGCCCAACAAAACTTTTGGCTGGATAACTTATTTTCATTTATCATTCGTATCTTCATATATTGTACTTATATAATAGAAATATACGCTACCTCCTTGATTACACCCATTTTATGTTCATTATATAAACTTCCTCAGAAGAGTTCAAAACCACACAAACCGAGTTCAAAGAACTTCTAAACATCGCTTAACTTCCTGTTCGAGACATAAAACTCCTCTTCGGTCATGCCAATGCTCAAAAGAAACAAAAGACAATAAAATTCAACAAAGTTTTGTTCGGAAACAAGTCAGTTTAATAGAACACAAAACGGTCCTGGAAAGGAAAAAAAAAAAAAAAATGGCGAATCGAAGAAGAAACCTCCTCTTCCCTGCAGGTATGGAACTTCTGGTTGAAGGTCAGCAGGCGACTACTTTTTTTTTTAATCGTCCGGGTTTTGTTTTCACCTTGACATTCAGCTGTTTCAAAGTTTCCGCATGTTTCAATAATCGTTCTCGATGAAAGGTGTTTTGGAATTCTCGAGTGTTCGTCTGTGGCGTGCGCTGTTGTTGTGCGCCTTAAATATACATATTTGATCGGGAATATTTAGGAAAACAAGGGAATTGCGTATAGGAGCAATAAGGAGAAATGTCATATGATTTTGTTTCTGTATATAATTTTTTTTTATTGGTTTCCAACCTTAAATCGAACGTAGTGACTGCAAACAATAGAATCGACGAAAATGTTTTTGCACTTTTCACTAACATTAACAACTGCCCTTGTATTGTAGGTTAATACCAAATTCCATTTCTTCCCTATATTACTGCATTGAATTATGAAAAGTAAATTTGGCTAATTTAAACATAAATATTTCTTTAAATTATATCTATCTATTCTATATTATATTCTATATTATATTCTATATTATATTCTATATTATATTCTATATTATATTCTATATTATATTCTATATTATATTCTATATTATATTCTATATTCTATTCTATTCTATAATCTTTTCTATATTCTATTCTATAATCTTTTCTATATTCTATTCTATATTCTATTCTATATTCTATTCTATATTCTATTCTATATCCTATTCTATATTCTTTTCTATATTCTATTCTATTCATGTTCTATTCTATTTATGTTATATTCTCTCTTCTATTCTCTATTCTATTCTATATTCTAATCTATTCTATTCTATATTCTAATCTATTCTATTCTATATTCTATATTCTATTCTATATTCTATTCTATATTCTATTCTATATTCTATTCTATATTCTATTCTATATTCTATTCTATATTCTATTCTATATTCTATTCTATATTCTATTCTATATTCTATTCTATATTCTATTCTATATTCTATTCTATTCTATATTCTATTCTATTCTATATTCTATTCTATATTCTATTCTGTATTCTATTCTGTATTCTATTCTATATTATATTCTATATTATATTCTATTCTATATTGTATTCTATATTCTATTCTATATTCTATTATATATTCTATTATATATTTTATTATATATTTTATTATATATTCTATTCTATATTCTATTATATATTCAATTCTATATTTTATTCTATATTTTATTCTATATTATCTTTAAGCTCCTAACATCCAAAGTTAATGTTGGTTTGAATCATCTAGAGTTTGGCGCAGCTTGGCCACATTTGGCCCATGCGCCATTAAACCCCGTACAACCAACCAACCTAACATCCAAAGAAAATATATATCTTTGAAATTTTTAAAAAATTCATCGTGACCCCCTTTGCTAGAATTTTTTACTATCTCTATGTGAATAATAAATATTTTAAATCGTATTTAGCCTATTGTGAATACCTAGCGACTGTTAGTTTTCAATGCCACTTTTAAGGATAACTAAATTAACCAACATAATTTAAACACATAAAATGTTTCGGAAACTCGTATACAAAATTAAGAATGTAATGTAGCAAAATATTTTATTAAAAATATGTCAACATTTATATTCTGACCTATATATTCATTTCTGCTAAGAATATATTTTATTATACATGTATTATCCACCTTTACCATTGTTGTTAAATGGATTTTTGTAATATTTATTTCCATTATGCAATTTAATTGATTTATTCAGTACAAAGATGCGTTTGAAGCGTCACTTCAAAAACCACCATTTAGGTAGAAATTGAACTAGAGATTTATACATTTTTTAAATAATAATTTATATATTCTCTCTGGTACTGGAAACAAACTAAAGCCATGGGATTTGAGGTAAATGAGTTGTTCACTCCATTAACTTTCAAGATTGCTTTCAAAATGTTTTATAAACGGTTTACTCTTGTGGATTAAAACTACGGATGAAAATATTTTTAAAAAAAAATTTATCTTCAACTGACATTTTGTCCCAAAAGGGCATTTCTTAATACATCTTTTCTTTTACGTCATTTTAGCTTTTAAAACTAAAAGTGGCGGGTAAGACATTTTAAAGGGGGAAAAAAACTTTCCAGTTTCGGAAACAGTATAGCTTTTTGTTTTTTTTTGCTGCAATCCTCCAGGTACAGAAGTATCTCGGAGCTATTAAAACCCCAAAAGGTAACAAAATTCGAAGGAAAACAAAATTCGCCGCTTGATTTTACGCTTGAGTAGATATTTACGAAGAATGAAAAAAAAGAGAAGTTTTTCTTTAAGAATTTTTATTATTTTCCCCGAACCTTGCGTCGTGGAGACCTTCTACTCTGCCATTTTTAATGAATTGAGCCTCGAGCCTTGACGTTAAGTAATAAAGTTAACAAAGGTTGACGTTTTTAGATGTCTCTAGAGGTATATTTTTTAAAAAAAAAAACTTGTATAATATGTAAAAATAAAAAGTCTAATAAGTGTGTATTTTAAATTTCTCGTGATGGGAAAGCTTTAAAAAAAAAATGCAAGTATATTCGTGTTTTTCTTAAAGGTTTTATGTTAAACTTGAAGATAAGCAAACGATTTATTACCTTTTTTCATTACGAAAAGAAATATTTAAGCTCCCTTTTCATAGAAGTTAATTAGGGAGAGGGGGGGGGGGAGCGGGATTAATATAATAAAAATATTTTATTTAATCTTTTCAAATGGCGTATGTTTTTTGTTTGTAATCATGAATTAATTGGATAAATAATTGATTTGATATTTCTAAGAAATGTTTAAAAATGTATAGAGAAATTTCTCTTTTGAACTGTTGTAGGGGTATTTCTCTCTGTTCTTAGACTGGTTTTAGATTTCACTGTTAATTATCTTCCTGCTGATTTGGTTGGAAGCGCTGAAAACTGATAATAGGAGGATTGCTGGTTCGCAAGTTCGATTCTCTTCGTTCAACCGAATATGCATCAGCGTGAAGAGGGTGTTGGTGCATGTTAAATGTTTTGTCCAAATGTATGTCCACATTTCGGTCGCGATGTGAAAGTTTGTAGAATAAGCTTTCATAATTTATTATATTAATATATACTTTTATTAATATTATATTTTTATAGTGACTACTCCCTAATAATAATATTTTGTTTGAACATAAAAATGCTTTTTTATATATTTGTTTAACAGGTGTACATGGGGGTATGTGCACAAAGATTTTGCTTATAGCTTTTCAGTGGATTTTCTTTAAGTACTTTGACCTGCATACAACTGTAAAGAACACATTTATTAAATTTGTGTCTCACCCCTTCCCCATTTACGTGACGCACGTTTAGATCTCGCACCAATCCGAGCGCTTATTGGCTTAACGACGAAGATGACACACTGAAATTCCCATAAGGGACTTCCAAGAAGAGACTCTTCTATTATCTAATCACAGCCTCTCTCTTTTGCTCTGGTCTTTAGAGGGAAAAGCCTCTTCCCATTTAAGAAAAAAGATACGGCTACAGGATCAAATCTGGCTTTTTTTCCCTAACTTTGATTTAAAGCCAATGGAAAATAAGATTTAGGGAGGTATTTCATATGCGACGGCATAAAAGTTGCATGGCACAAAAAGGGGGATGCATAAATTGGTTTGGATGCATCTTGTTAAGGATTTTTCTTTATCATGTCGGATGTTCAAAGTGGGTAGTGAAGAATGAGATTTACATATCAGAAAAAAGGGTGGTTTTAAATTGGTATTGTGTCGGTTTTATAAGTTATTTCTAATATCTGGCTTGGTTTCCATAAAGGAAGATATTCCACACTAAGAGCCTACGCGCAGTTCGAATCGCTTTCAAATCTTCTCTTAGAAAGAAGATCATTGATAATGTACTTATTTAAATATTATACATATTCATTATATTAAAGTATACTTTTGTTAAGGTTACAATTTTTATAAATCCATCTAGCCAATAAATCTAATTTTTAATAAGTATTTCATTTTTAGTAAATTTATATATAGCTAACTTCCTTGCACCTAATCCTAATCATTGCACTAAATATAACTAAATATATATAACTAACTTCCTTCCTAATCCTTGCACTAAACTTAAATTTTCAAATATCGATGGCAATTGCCAATTTACTCATTTTTAGGACAGCTATTCGAAAGGTGTTAGCTTCATTAGAAGAAATGGCGAACAGGAATCGTCAGAGGAATTTGCCAATTAAAATGTGTTTTTTTCCAACTTCCACAATTAAGCACTCTGTAAATTAAAATTACGGGATTCAAACGAGATCTAAACCTCAAATTTACGAAAAATGCAGTTAACACACTTGTGCATTAAAGCATTAATATGTTAATTGTTAAATTGATCATATAATAATAATCTGCAACTTTGCGTGATATTATTTAACAATGGGTCCTGAAAATAAAGTATAAGAGCACTCTAACAATAATTTATATATGTATTTTTTGATGTACTTTAATATATTTTGATCATAGGTACTGTTTTTTATAAAGTAAAAAAAAAATAGTTTTCATGCTTCTACACCCCTATTGAAAATTAAATAAGTTATCTATGCATTTAATAGGCAAAACCAAATATTGTTAGTCACTTCTCCTAAACTATGTAACCAATTTTTATGATTAAGGTGTTATTTGAAAGTGAATAAACTGTAGATGTGCCAAAACTATAAAATATTGAGCAATTAATTATTATATTACGTTTAAAAAAATGAAAAGTTATCATCGGGCCGCCATTTATATCTTAGAATTTGAACAACAGTAAAATGACTTTGTCGAAAATGCTGAATTCGACAAAAAAATCAGGAAAAACATGGAATTAATGTGAGTGAAAGGAACGAATTGTCACCAAGCAATAATTGGTTTGCGAAGCACATAGCAATCCTTAGCGAGTAGGTTGCGCAGAGACTTAGTTGTACTTAATACGAGAAGATTTGGTTTGTTTAATTAACGTCGCATTAGAGCTGCACAGTAAGCTATTGGCGACGGTTCGGGGCTTATCTCGCAGGAAAGACCCGGGGACGATGCCTCGTATTTTTGAACCATGGTCTAATACGAGAAGGAATGCAACGGTTAGTAAATCATTTCATCGACAATTTATTGAAATTTGAACAATACCGGGGATAAAATGTTTGCTTTTAAATTTATATATAAATTGTAAGGGCTGAAGTAAAGAATATTTAACATTTGCCTCAAATTTGTTTATTTACTCTTCTGTTTGAAAATGCAAGACATTGTTTTGCATTACTAAGATTAATTCATCCCTTTCTTTGTGATATCCTATTTGTCTCAGAGAGTTGTTATATTAAATTGAGAGCGCCTTCAATGACAGACTCTCGTAAGGCCGCGGTGTCAACATTAAAAAAAAACTCGCGTGGTTTTAGCGCTGCCACATTTGTCATTCAGACATCTGCAGGAGTTCCAAATTTGGTGCACTTTCTTCTTTTTGGTGATAAGGCGTTCTCACGGAGTAAAGAAAAAGGTGGAGATGATTTGGCGAGATTTCATGAGACGTAAGTTAGCAACCCCAAACTAGGAACAAACAAACCTAGTTTGCAGTAGTTTTCCTACGAGGGAAAAATAAATTCTCGCCAAGTACTGGTACAAAGTAGTGCTTTGGAATAGCGCCAAACACTTCGCCAGTTCCTACTTTTTAAGCGATTGCTTACTTCACATTGCAAACCGGTTTTAGACTTGTTCGCACCTCCATCTTCTTCTTTACTCCGTGGGCGTTCTATCCGTATTCAACTTCTTAACATATATGTAGGTATTTACTTATTTTCAAACAATTCGCGCTAAATATTTCTTCTTCATTA
Source organism: Troglohyphantes excavatus (assembly GCA_963932185.1). Classification (NCBI taxonomy): domain Eukaryota; kingdom Metazoa; phylum Arthropoda; class Arachnida; order Araneae; family Linyphiidae; genus Troglohyphantes; species Troglohyphantes excavatus. Next base: position 31,305,497 of record OZ010669.1, on the reverse strand, counting down.
ACGAAACGAAAATATAATTTTCTTTGTGTTCAATACTCGAAAAAACGAAATTCTTTATATTTCTCCGGTTTTATTGTTCATATTTTCTTATTGAACTATACAAAATAACAATTGAAAGAACTTTGCTTATGGTAAATTTTTTACATAAAAACGTAATGCAATTATTTCAAAACTACAAAGTATGAAATATCTCCTTAATATATCTGTTAAACTTGCTTAAATTGTGCCACTCGTTAAAAAAACGATATTTAAATACAAAATTAAACACAAAACCCAATTACAATTCTTCGATCTCGCTTAGTTCTGTAAGTCACCAAGGCCTGCCAAGTAATATTGGCGCATGAATGAATTGGCATTTCCACAAATCACGTGGTTTCAATGATGCACACACGGAAACCAGCATTTTTATTCCTCTATTTGTATCTGAATTGTCTCAATCCCAAGTCTTTCACACATTACCACCTCTTCATTTCAATCAATTGACAATCGGTGAATTCCCAAGTCTTTTCCCTTACACTTTCCCCCAATTCCGTTCACTCTCCAAGGAAGCTGATGACCACATAACAACGAGCAGCGATAAATTTCTCCCCAAATTTCCCCAAACTCCTTCTCGGCCTTTAATTTACATAATCACGCTCTGAAACTGGGGGACTATAAGGGCTTAATCAAGTTCAGCCCCCTTTTTGGTAGACCCCCCCCCCCTAAGTATAATGAGAGATGCCTTGTGTTTGAGACTATTTTAATCCTTTAAGAGGGTGAAGCCACGTTTCCGCTAATGCGACCACCTTTCTTCTGGAAATATTATATTATTCTAAAGAAGTGGGTCAGCTTGTGGGGAGGTAGTTTACTCGTTTTGGCAGAAGATAATTTTGGGGGAGGGGGTGACACCTGCGAAGGTTGTTCTGGTTTTGGGTATTTGGGGGAATGTCAAGTAGGGCTTAAGTTAAATTAAGTTATTTTTGATTGGGATGCGTTATGGGATTTTGTGGTAGGAAATCGGGGTATTGATTGAAATGGTTTTGTGTTTTGGAGATGCTTTAAATGCGTAATACTTAATTTTATTTGTAGGTATTGTTTGTTAGGCTTGTTTTTTTAAGGTATCTACTTTATTGCAAACAGATAACAATTAATTATGAAAAAAGTTTTTTTTTTAAAAATTGCGGAATGAATAATTGCATTTTATCATAAATGAAATTATCAGAAGTATTTTAAGAATTTGTTTTTAAATATGTGATAACTCTTAAAATTGAAAATTTGGTAAAACAAACAACTCAAGCCGAACTTGTCAAATCGGGGAATTCCATTATTTCAAACAATAAGTACAGCTTAAATTATCATGATATATATTATTTCTATAATATAAATATCTTTAACGCCACTTGTATGCGACGAGTCTTAGCGTGAGGTATCACAAGTAAGAGAATTTCCCGTAGCACTGACATCGTACGTTCATCTCGTAAATAACAACATTTTCTTTAAAAGAATTATTGCATAAAGAAACATCTTAAAAAACAATATTTTCAATATATAGCAAGAACGTTCCTTTGTAGTGTAGTTAGTAGTGTGCGGGGACTTCGGAACAATAAGTTTTGAGTTCGGGTTCCAGTAGGACGGGGGATCAATCACATTTCTTGCTACTAGTTTCCCAAACAGTTAGTTTTCTAATAACTTACTTCTTACAAATATTTAACATTTATAATTAATATTTTCTAGGGAAGTAGTAGTTCAGAAATGATAATTGCCGTTTCAAAATTACGGCATCCCAGCAAAAAAAGTCAGCATAAAACCTTCATAAAATTTTTGAAATTGAAGGTTTTATGCAAGAAAACTGCAGTTTTTTTTTTGAAGATCTATAAAATTAAAGGTTTTTGTTTCAATGTCCTTCATAAAAACTGCAAAAAACCTTCATAAAACAACCTGCAAAAAACCTTAAATTTTTAATCATGAAGGGAAAATGCAGATATTTTAAAGGTTTTATGCAGGAAAATTCAAAACTTCAAAAAAATTGCTGTTTTTTGTTTCAATATCCTTTATAAAACCTTCAAAAAATCTTATATTTTAACAATTTTGATGAAGGTTTCATGCTGACTTTTTTTGCTGGGATTCATAGACAAAATTATACATAACTGAGAAACGCGGAGTCGTAAAATGTTGCCTGTCTAGGACCAAGCAAACGGGACTAATACAAAAACAACTCCTGCATGCATTAGATGCCCTAAATTATTTTTATGTAACATGTTCCGTGACTGATACACCATCTGCCAAAGTGCGGGAGGGAGGGTAGTATGCCGGGGCCCTCTGGAGGGAGAAGGGAATTCAATGGACAATGGGGTGCATTCGCCTCCCTCATTTGTTGTGGCAGGTCAGAGGGTCAGGCCTAGGCTCTTGTTGACTTCTATGAGGTTTGCCCGTGGTATTTTCCATTTGGAGGGGCGCACTACAAATTGAGTTTAGGTTCGTGTTATAGAAACTGATTTTCATTATAGGGGTATATCCCCAGCAAAGAAGTCAGAATAAAACAATCATAAAAAAAATGAAGCGTTTAAATAACTGAAATAATTATATTGATGGTCGATGTTGTGTCAGGACATGAGTAGACAAATTGCTTTATAATAGTGCATTTTGTGTCGATATTTTAATACTATTCGTTTTATTTCACTTTATGTTGTTTCGTCGTTTTGACAGTTTTTCTGAAAATTTATATTTAATTTCTGAATTTAAGATACAATCTATTTTATTTGGAACCGAAAACTTAAAACAATCATTTCAGCAAAGGGTAGTATTAAAGTAAGAACCCAATTTTTAACAAAGATTTATTTAAGAACTTATTTTTGTTAGGGTCGCTATATTCATCAATATTGAAACAATTGATAATCCTCATGAAGCTGCAATGCTTTCTGTACCAAAAATATTATGTAATATATGCATAAAATATTTTTTTAAACACATTTCTTAAACTTAATTTATCTCTTATTTCTTTCTGATAGTTTTTGATCAAAACGTCCCCTGATACTTAAACCTCTGAATAATACTTAAAAAAGTAGTGCAAGTACCAATAAATTTCTTCGTGTGTTACAATCAAAGGGGTACTGATGTTTATTTATATAAATTTAATTATTATTAATAACTTAGCTATATTTATTAGAGAAATGTGAAATCTCTTCTTCAACGACCTGCACGTTTATTTCTAGGTAAATTAGTTACTGAAGTTTAATAATAACTCTTGGGCCTGAAGTCCCCGACGTTTAAAACTGACACCAATCACATTCCAGATGGGATATAAATACTTGGGACACATCTCAAGATGATTGGGGACGGCACGGAGCCTTCCGACCAATGACGTCACCTAGGAATCCGTTGCCAAATGAAGATGGAAAAGTGGAATTGGAGTTTTATTGCCACCCTTCGATTCGCTAATGCATTAGCGGGATTAAGACCTCACCAATATGGCCGCGCTCTTTATATATTGCCCTTTGAGCACTGCAATGGCCTCCGGGCAGCCAACTCGCCTTCGCATTTATTTCTGTGATGCAGGGTCCTCCATAAAGGTATCAACCGATCTCGTAGACGCTATTTATTTGATGGAGCAGGGGTCATTATTTTTTGGAGGGGTTGGGTCTACTGTTCTTACCTTTTTTTCTTTCGATTGTGGAATGTTCGAATCTTTATGGCCAGGTGGGGTGCTTGACTTTTTCGATTGGTGCTTTGTGAATCGTCGACGATGGTGAAAAAACACAACGGGGTAGTTTGTTTTGGGGGGAGTTTTATGGGATGGTTATCGTCTGCTGATCGAACTTTGTGTTGTATTTTTACATCTATATTTCTTGGTTTCTTAAATAAACTTTATATGGTAAAGAAGACAAAAGGAAAAGTATTTTGAGGTGTTTTAAAAAATATTAATATTTATTTATTTTTTAAAACGTAAAATCTAAAAGAAATATGCTAGGCAATGGATATTCTTTTTAAAAAGCGGGTCTTTCCTTCGAGATAGGCCCCGAACCGTCGCCAATAGCCCTCTGTGCATTTCTAGTGCGACGTTATTTAACCAAACCAATCTTTTTAAAAAGTATTACTAAATTATAAATTAATTTTTTTAGAAGAGTTGAGTGTAATTTTTAGTAGGTTTCAGTTTATATGGCTCATTTTAAAATGTATCTTGCATAATGTATCCATATTTCTAAATTTACGATATATTAACACAAACTTGGATTTATCGGCGCTTCTTTTCTAAATATTCCCCAATAAGCTTTTCGCAATAAACTGATTTACTTTTGATTTCGATCCTGGCATTTTTCTGTACATGTATTTGTGCATAATTAAATAATTTTACTTACGTTAATCTTGCTATACATATTAAATATGCACTTGCTTATTTGTATTTTTTTTAATAAATTTTTTTGAGGATTACAAAATTGTTTGAGTATAACATTATTTGAGTGTGTTATATTTTTCCAAGGTTCATAATTTGTTAGTGGTTAACATCCTTTAAGAAATGTCTTGATTATTGGTTTTAACAATATTTATTTAATGAATCGAGAAGAAAAAAAAAACATCGACTCATTTGATTTTCAGAATAAGTTTTCACACAGATGAATGTTACACTTTCAGTGTATAAGTATTCATAAAATACATAGCAAATCCATATTACTGATTTTAAGTGATAGCGATTTTAAAAAATTTAAAACACTTTTTAAATTTATGATAAACATCTAAACCAAATGTCGATTTATTTACACTTATTTACTTTTATAAACAAATATACATTACCTTCAGCATACTTTCCCTTAATTTTAAGTATTTGATATAAATTATACATTTAAAATCGATTAAACCATCGACTTATAAATAACTCCTAAAGTTTTTAAGTATATATGCAGTAAAAATCGCTTATAGCTATGTTCAAGGGACAGGTATAATTTGATCGTTATACCCGGAAATCGTTATATCAGAATTACGAAAAATATCGCTTAATAAGAAAATGTAATACTCATACATACAGGACAGTTGAATATAGATATATTTTATGTACTTTATAATGATTTTATCGACTACATATACTATTTAGTTAGATAAAGTTAGTTACATAAACTGCTATTTTGATGAGGAATGGTCAGTCATTTTTGTTTAGATTTGACATCGAAATAGGAAATTTCCATACAATTTCCTATTCTTGTTAACATTGTAGAAGAACCGGGGATCTCTTTGAAAATTTCAGGGTATTCTTGTTCACGTGCTATTCGCCTGCTTCTTGTTTATTGCTCAAACTGCCCACCCTCCGTCTTCATTGTTATAAGCTTCGAGCATCGATCCCTCATAGTAGAGAACATCTCGCTAACATCAATGTGAGGCCAACATGTATGGCCTCAGACACGTGGTTTACTACGTCATCCATTTATAAATTTTTCCTAGTTCATTCATAAAAATATCCTGTACTTCATGAAGTAACACATTTACTATTATTTCCAAATCACAAGTCGATCGCGAACGTTTTTTTCATTCATACATTTTGAAAGGAAGTCACATGTTTGGGGCCATCAGGTCTGAGATGTTTGCATCACGATGATGACGTCATATTCGCTCTACTACAGTCCATTCATGCTCAAAGGTTATAAGCGGTTTTATCAGCATAAGATGGGGGAAACTAAATCGCTACATGCAGATTATCGTTATAACCAACGTCGTAATATCCGGAAAAATTAACATGGATTGCTATAGAAATCCAAACTTCCTTTGCATTTGACATCGTTATATCCGGCATCGTTATAAACGGATTTTACTGTATTTGTAATTTTCAAGATGCCGATGTACGGTAAAGAATGTTGTTATTCCATAAACATTTAAGTACCCACACTGGACCATTTTGCAATCATATCACGTCAGATTCTTTAATGATGCCTTATTGATGCCCATTACATACCTGTTTCTTCGCTTTAGAAGACAACATGGGTCTCTTGGTATGGATGGTAATGCATACCTTCCAAATCATTACCAACTGAATTCCCACATCGAGCGCAGCAACTTGATTATCGTTAAACATCAGAATGTTAAGTGTTTTAGGCGCATGAATAGATTTAATGTACCCGTAGTAATAGATAGAATATAGATAATAGATAAAATTGTGTTTAATTGGCATTCCTTCTTATTTGATGAATAAAATAAACTATCGCGCTGTTGTCTAATTACAAGTACGACAACATTTGTGTTCTTTTAGAGACCTGTTTCATGACTGGGGGGTTGTATTTCTAGCTTCTTATCGAAATTATCGGTACAAATACGAGGGATCACAGATATTTTACTAGTTTAGTTTTAATTCTAAACTCTGGGTTTCGATGCGGATTTCGAATTTATGCACAAGATGGCGTATTTAATCAAAACAAGGATCTTGAAAGTTTGAAATGTGTTTCATTCTAGAATTCCATCTGGAGTTGAAATAAATAGTTTATTCTGTAACAAATAATAAATTTATATCAACATACCAAGTAATTTATATTAAATTTATATCTACATATATTTAATATGCGATATTATATTTTGTTGCTAAAAAAATATTTATGAATTTTTAATTATGTTCTTTTTACTGAATTTTTCATAGTAGTAATATATTGGCATTGCCTTCTTATTTGTTGAATAAAATAAACTATCGCACTGTGGTCTAATTACAAGTACGACAACATTTGTGCTTAGAGGCCTGTTTCATGAATGAGGGGTTATATTTCTAGCTTCTTATCGAAATTCTTGGTGCAAATACAGAGGATCAATAATGTCAGGGGATCATAGAATATTCTTGGTATTAAAAATTTAATTGTAGAATTGAGATAAATAAAAGTTTTTTATATTGTTGTTTAATGTATATTTATATATAAAAATAAATAATTTATTTTATTATATATATCAAAACTGTAAAGTCTTAATTCAAAATTCTAACATGGCAATCAACATTACTTGTATGAAATATGACATTTAATAACTTAAGTTACTGTATTATGTTTTAATGTTGGTTAAATAGTTATTATTTTTGTAGTATTGTTAATATAAGATTTCTTTAAATTTGAACACCGGAAAATAAAATTACTCCGGGGTGATTTAAAAGGGGATTTTCTAAATAGTTCGTATTTCAATAACTCATACAGCTTTTTTTTAAAACCTACTATAATTATAATTCGCAATAGCATGCATTTAAAAATTCTTTAAAAAATTATTTTTAGCTTAACAAACATTATCAGGCTTGTTAAAATCGGCCTTAGTTGATGTAAACAAACAGTAACATTTTAAAAATACATCACCTCAAAGAATAATATTTATAATATGCGCCAATCGTTGCTATTTGGAATTTGTAAAGCTTTTCTTGAGAACATAGACGTTTCACTACCGAAAACAAATAACATAACATATTCAATAACCCTACTTTTATTTTAAACTGGACGCCGTGTCCTTTATCTCCACGGTACAGAAATATTTTGACAACCCCTGCAGCAACGAATCCCGCATGTGTGTACTCCATATCAGCAAACTGCCCACAAGGGGGGAAAGAATAGAAGCATATGGGTGCAAATAAATCCCCAAAAAAGGGAAAAAGATTCCCCAAAAGATGAATTCCGTGTTCCAGCAATGCACCTGAACTTCACAGGGAAGAATGCAGAGGGACAGGATCCAAACATATTTGTCATTATTTCGTAACAGATAGCGTCTGTCTTCTTTTGGAAAACATGTAACTATACTAGAACTGGATTCTGCTGGAAAATTCCCTTTTTCCCCGAGATTTAAACCTCTGCGATGATATTTATTATTTGTTCCCAGGGAAAGACTCCCATCAATAAAATCCTGCTTTTACTGTTTTATTTTTTTTCGTTCCGTATGAAAGTTTCGGGTCTCTCGGCGGCTTAAGGTTGTCCGAAAGCTTTACCTTGTTTTACTCCAGGATTGAGGATGGGTTATTTTTTTTATTCTATCTACCCCTTGGTTAAGGCTTTTTAGATGGTGAATCTGTAACGCTTTCTACCTCGGTGAGATGGGGGATTTATTTCGAGATGTATGTGTGACGGGGTGGCCTTTGTAGATTAGGAATGGCGACCGAGCGACTTTCGGTCCTGGACTTTTGGCTGGTTGTAATAAGCAAAGATCAGATTCTGTTGGAGACATCTATCCGAGTATTAGCGGTTAAGGTACTTCAAGTTTGGTTTGGTTTAGTTTTGTTAATTAACGTCGCACTAGAGCTGCACAGTGGGCTATTGGCGACGGTTCGGGGTCAATCTCGAAGGAAAGACCCGGGAACACATACACATTCACACACATTCATACATGCACCTCGTTATTTTAGAACCATGGTCAGATGACGAGGAAACACCTGAACTGGCACCCAACGCCTTCAATAGACTTTGGACCCCGATCAGATTTATCGTGCACCAGTCCCGTATACACGCCAGTATAATTTGTTGGATATTCTGGACGACTTTCTAGTATTTTTGTAGCCATTTCACGGATTCGAACCATCAATCCTCTGATTAGTAGCTGAACGCCTTACCAACTGAGCAACTGGGGCTCCTAAGGTACTTCAAGAGGTTTTTTAATTATCTATTTGTATAAGTTTATTTGTGACAAATAGTAATGCCTCAACGCCGTAAGTACTAGTAATGCAGTTTTGGTTAAAATAATTCAGCTTAACCTTCTTTGAAACTGAATTTTCCAGCATTACACATGTGTAAAACCTTCAATTTCGCAGTTTTCATGAAGGTTTTATGCTGATTTTTTTAAACTGAGAATCTGGACTTGTATTGAGAGTTATTCTCTTTTAAATTTGAGGTATAGTTGGGGTACCATAAATTAGCTGCGTGTCCCTATATTATTGGGGAAGATATAGATTATCCTTCATAAGAATATTGGCGCAGCTTAGCCATAACTGGCTCTTGCGCCATAAAATACCAACCAACCAACCAACCAATCTTCAAAAGAATAAAGTCATATGCAAATGACTTCCACAATAATTAAGTTTTTACCTGGATTCCTTGTATATAAAGCAGTCAGAGGTTTAATATACTTTATCATATCCTGATAACCAACAGGTGACGATTTACCAAGACATATATCGCTACTATCTATCTTACTATTTTAAATTTAAGAACGTTTAATGAAATCAATTTTACAACACATTATTTAAGCGAAAGCAGGTATAGTACCTGCCATGCTACATGCTCCAAACTCCTATATGCACAATTTTAGACCTACAAGCAATTTGACGATATCTATATATGTTAGACATATATACATCTATTATTTATTTACATAAATAGGCTGTCAAACGTTGCAAATCACAAACATGACACGTTCTGTATTTTACTACATGTAATCGCCATTACAGAAGTCGCAACTCTAAGCAAGTTCCATTACAAAAAAAAAAGTGTATTCCCATCAACAACCCAGTTCCATTACAAACTAGATTGTGTTACAAACGTGTTAACATTCAAGGTACGTTTGACATGCTGCATCGGAGCACGGCGTATAATAGGGAATTTCCTAATTAACTCGCTAATTAGCGAAGAGGGGAGCTTTTAATTAAAGACCTCCCCTCCCCACTTGCTTTTCGGTCCGTAGCCCCATCGGGTATGGATAGTCGCATGTGTCGACACGCAAAGACGAAAATTCATTGGATGGGAGGTAGTCACTTCGCAATCAATGGGGGACTAGGTTTGATGAATGTACCTTTAGGAGCAGACGATTTTTTAAAAATGATTCGAACTTTTGTTCGAATGAGTGAGTCGACATGAAAATGAGATTTTTATTTGGCGATGTGTATTAAACACTCGTTCAGCGGATCCATGTTTCCTGATGCCAAACTGTCGTTTGAATATTTTTATCTCGATGGCTTATCCTAAATGAAATACTCTTTGAAATATAGGTAATTTCTTTTCAAGAAAGTTTTTTTCATTTTTCTGTAAATAAAAACTGAGGATCCTAAAATAAAATGGCGGACAATTTAAATCTGATCTGTGTTTTTTTTCTTCAATTGCAGGGGTTATTGAACAAGAATCAATTTTTAAGTTGGTATTCTCAAAGCCTTAAAAATCAGTTATGGTATTTTAATTTTATTATATACTCTATTTCAGTGTTTCCGGAAAGGTGGTTAGAGGACTCCCGGTGGTCCGCAAATCGATGTTAGGGTGTCCGCGGAATTACAAAGTAAACAATATTAAAATGTATTGGAAATATTTTATTCACGATGAAAAATATTTTTAAAGATGAGAAACTAATTGAATTTTGGTTAACTATGTAAAGTGATCAAAAACAAGTGAATGAGGAAGCTTTAAGTTATTTGATCCCTTTTTGCATAACTTATAGAGGGCAACAAGCTTTTTCAACATACAGCTATATGAAACACATACATCGTCATTGATTAAATATACACGCTGTTATAAAAGTAAAAATATCAAGATTTAAGCCAAGGATGGCGGATTATGAACCAAAAAGAAAGATTTCACTCATCCCATATAGTTTGAAAATCTGTGCAGTAATTATTACAAGGCCTTCTTTCTATTATTAAAACTTAAGTGACTATTACAATGGATTCATGAGTTTAAATGAGTGATAAATGTACAAATAACTAGTAAGAAACTAAAAAATATAAAACTACGTAAATTTCTATGTGTTTTTTAAGTAAATCTATATTTTTAGTAAAAACTGTAAAATTAAAAGAAATTATAAGGTTAATTTCAAAACCTTTTTTTGTTTTAGAAAAAAGGTTCCTCGGTTATATTTTAGTTTTAGATAGGGATCCGTGGCTTACTGTTAATTCGGAACCGTTGCTCTATTTCAAGAGCTTTATAATGACTTAATTTTTGTGCTTGCCAATTAGTTAGAAGTTTTCAACGAACATAATTAAAAATAAATATAAACCTTATTTTTAACATGTGTAACTGCCAAAAAACTTATTTTAATTTTTAATTATTTTCTATTGTTATTAAGCTTGTAATGAATTTTCCCGTTGTGTACTAGTGTGCTTTTCTTGTTTTAATCGAATTTTTTAAAGACCAAATATGCCTTTGGCGAAAAATTTAAGAAATAAAAAGATTAAAAATAAACTTTAAGGAAAAGTTGGTGCAACGTTATCCAGAAAAATTAGGTTATGGAATTGATATCTTTTAATAAATCACATTTTTACTTTAAATTGCGTTTTTTCCAAAACGTAATTTTTGTAAATTCAGTATATTTTTCTCCAAAACTATATTAACTATGCTTTTGAAATTTTAAGCATGTACAAATACGTATAAAGAACATTAAAGTTACTTATAGGTATTTGTTTTTAATGAAGTGAGATTTTGTTGTGTTTTAAAGATAAAATTTATTTGAGGTCATTTTGTTATAAATTGTCACAAATTAGTCACCTTCACAGTATTTAAAAAAAAAAATCAAGTACTAATGAGTTTAAAATTAAAATCTTACTTCAGTTGCATTCTAAGTATATGTTTAATGCTCTGAAATAAAAAGTTGAACATCTACGTTTATTACTTCTTGCGAAAAAGGTACAGAAAATGTGTCTAATATTACCAATATCTATGTTCCATTAATTATTTCATTAATTTTCATTACAAAATTGGAATATTGGAAATATTTTATAACACTTTTATCTTCATTTATTCTGTTCCAATGACAATATGAAAATAGGTTAAAATAGTGTTAAGTATTTCAAGTCATATTTATTATTTTTTTTTGTTTGAAGATATCCTATTAGATCAATAAAAACGCATTACTAATATTTCATACATTTTAAAATATTCTAGAAATAAATTTTTGAAATGATAAGTTCGATCGATTCTTTACAAGGTGCCTGTTTCGGAACAAATAGCCCGATTTAACAAAGAATCAAATATTAATGTCTTCACCTGAATAACATCGAGTCCCTTTCAATCCGTAAAGAACAAAAAAATATTTTATATATCTATATTAACATTCCACAGGCGCAGACAACACATTTCGTCATTTACCCCATTTTTCTTCAAAACGTTGTTTTCCTTCATTAACAAAAGGGATGTTTACAAACGGATGCGAAAGGACATTTCATTTTCAATATTTATGAGATCTGAATTCCCGTTTATGATAGACTGCGACTAAGTAACGCCCGTGTCCCTCCCCTATCGTATCCAGAAAAACTGATTTATTACGCCTGGGGATCGCTTCTGTTTACCATATTCGCGAGAGGCTGGCGTCGATCCCATCCGTTATGCGTCGCTTTATTTTAGCCAGATTTATTGGGGAAAGGGTGAGGAATTTACGTTGACTAAAGAGTTCTGAGATAAAAATGTATTTGGGACTATTTTTTGAAGAGCTTGTGTGTTTGACAGTTTTTGTTGTTTGAAAATTACGAGGGGTCTTGCGTGATTTCAGTTGATCAATGCAGGTTCCATTGCAGTACACCGTTAACAATAGTCCATTGTGTGGCTTTTCTGCGACGCTAATTCAACCAATCACTGCAATGCAACTGGCAGGCTACCGGGCACATAACAGACAACTCAGGAATATATCCTATCCTTGGTATAAATCTATTCAAATATAGTTGGTTAAATTAATGTCGCGATGTAGCTGCAAAATGGGCTATTGGATATTGCTATTGTTTGGGATCAATCTCGAAGAAAAAGAGTTCCGTAACCCCGTCGTTGGCTAGCAACCAGTTGGTTTGGTAAATTAACGTCACAGTAGAGCTGCATAGTGGGATATTGGTAACAGTTCGGGACTATCTCGAAGGGAACACCCAGGAACGATGCCTCGTCTATTTGAACCATGGTCAGATGACGAGTACAAAACCTGAGCTGGCACCCAACGCAACCTCAATAGGTGTGAGGATATTGAACCCCAATCAGATTTATCGACTTTCTAGTTTTTTTTAAAGAGAAGCTGGCAATCCTCCGATCGCAAGATCACTACTTTTTTACTTTTCTTTGTCGAGTCCATCGCACGGGCTCGAACTAGCAATCCTATGATTACCTGCTGAACGTCTTTATCCATTGCGTAACTGGAGGCCTGCTCATACGAGAGACTTGACACAAATGTTAAAATGCAACTTGTGAAGGAAGAGTTCTCAGATTCGCTGCCAAGTAATAATACGTCGTTCGAACTTGCCTCCAATTTCTACGACGTGTATACGGAACTGGTGCACGTTAAATCCGATCGGGGTCCAATATCCTGACGTCTAAAGAAGTTGCGTCAGGAGCCAGTTCAGGTGTTGTCCTCGTCATCTGATTACAGTTAAAAAATACTAGGCATTGTTCCCGGGTCTTGCCTTCGAGATAGGCCCCGAATCGGCGACAATAGCCCAGTGTGCAGCTCTAATGCGACGTTAATTAACGAAAACCAAACCAATCTAGAAGAAAAGAACCGGGGAGATTGTGCGTAATTTGGAACCATGGTGTCATATGATAAATATAACACTTGAGCTGGCACCTCGCACAACCTGAATAAACTTTTAAGATATTGGGCATCGAAGGATTTAACGTACACCAGTCCTCCATACACAACAGGTATTTTTTGTGGGGGCATGAGTAACAAAACTGGCAAACGTCCAATCACGGGCTCGGTACCATTCCCAAGACATTATTCGAACGCACATCTCTGGCTTCACTTAGTTTGAGTATTTTTGCGATATATGGATTTAAAATAACTTATGGGAATTCTTCAATAGACGAAATTGGTGTCTGTGGAAAATAACTGCAAACTCTTTAAATGAAATACAGTTAGTCATCAGAGATAATTTTGAAAAAAAATGGTGTGTATCCGCCGTAGGATATACCAGAGTTAAAATGTATTAAATTTCACTTCCTGAAAACAACAACATCATATCCTAGTAAAAGCTTGATTCTCTGTTCATATTTTAGTGGAATATATTGATTTTCATACTTTGATGTCGGAATGCAATTTTAAAAGAACACCAACGCAAATAATAAGTCCGCATATCCCTTTTAGAACTGCAATTGGTTTTATTTTTTGAATAAGACACTAGCCAAAGATAAGCCAAAGCAAACGTGGAAAAGTAACGTCCCAATAACTGTCTCTAATATCATATTTTCTCTTCTTTTTTTACGCCAGAAAACTGCGCTAAGGTCTATATCATTATTAGAAAGTGAGCTCTAGGCTGGAAATAACTGGCTTGAACAGTTTTCTTTCTTGATTATCTGCAGATAAGCACGATTTCTTTTGTTGGTTCAACTTTTGACGCGGGAGACAAGAGAAAAGAAACGTAATATTTCTTTCATTAGTAAACCTTATCAGAGAGAAGCCTTAGATACAAAAAAAAATCCTCCAAGTTTTTTCTCAAAGCTTATGCTTTTTGTAATTTTCGAGAGTATTTTTTTTGACAGTCAGAGATACATAAAAAAATATATATTTCTAATTACAACTTTTGATATCTGTAGTTCGTTGAGATAACCCGAGTTTATTTAACCTTCTAAAAGTACGCCGCGTATTATAGATAATTTGACACCCCAAAATCAAACCATATTGATTCTCTAAAATCCATATTTAAAATCTCGCAAAGTTGTGTCCAAAAACCAATTGTTTTGCAAGCCATACGACATGTAATTTTAAGATTTTACAAAATGTATTCATCATACACTGAAGTTAATCCAAAAAGTTTATCCTAGGGTATTATTGTTGATGCTATCGTTATATACAACCCATGTTCTAAAAAGGTTCTAAATCAATTCATACATACGCAAATAATCACTGACTCATCAGGTTTTTCTAATTCTAAGTTTTATTTAACTTTAAATTTAAGAGATTACATTTTATATTAATTACAATTACAGGGAAGTGCGCCTACGGTACTGGCACCTTCTATTCGTGCATTTCGTGGTATAGTTCTAATCCTCTCTCAACAAAATGGCGACTTTGCTGCGTCATCAGAACTTTGCTGCATAGCATTATCCGGCCATCTCATTGGATAGTTCATGCGTGAGAGTTTCTCCAACATACACTTTAAAAAAATACTTAAAAATGAGTATCTGAACCTAATCTTTTTTCTTTAAGTATAATTGCATCGTAAACGAGCGTGTGACATATTCAAATGCAAGTAATTTTACTTTCACAAAAACTAGGAATGTGATTTAATATTGCTAATCTCGGCTCCTGTTTAAGCGATATTAATGATACCTGACAAACTTAAAATAGTTGTTCAGATGATGGTTTACTGCATTATTTGATGTCGATTGCTAAAATAGAATCTAAGTTATTACAACTCAATTATATTACTTCTCATTCTTTTGACACACTTTTTTTAAAATGTCTTCTGTTTATAACATCTTAATTTTGATCTAGTAGTTTAATAGATAAGACACTGGATTTTGGGGCTAAGGATTTGGATTCGATTCCCGGTAAGACTTGAATGTAATTGTCGAAGTTTATTGAAGTGATTCACGAAGTTAGCCTATGTAGGCAAGCGTCTACATATTTGTGCTCAGTTTTTTAGTACATGTCTTTTTTCAAAATTTAAACTCATGTATTCGGAGCCATGATAAGCATTGAATGTAGACAAGACCAAATACATTTAACTTAGTTACAAGTACCTAACAGTGTAAAAATAACACGAATGTAACAATTTATATTAGAATATAATTAAAATATTTTTTTAGACAGGCGTTGAGTGTGTAGCTTCTTGACGTAAAAAGGATACAAAAGTATTTTTCAGCATTCATTTGACTCGTAACGAGATAAGATAGTGTAGAGAATAAAACTCCCAAACCTCCGATTACGAGCTCGGCGCTCTTCCAAATTCTAATTGGTTGCCTGAATCCCATATGTACGTTACGATTTGCTGACCAAGTAAAACTGTCGATTTCATCGAATTTGCACAACATAGGGTCGGAAAAATAAAACCCCTTGTATATTTTATTTATGTTTTATTCATATGGTATAGTCAACTCAAAACATCATATGGAGCCCCAGTTGCTCAGTTGGTAAGGCGTTCAGCTACTAATCAGAGGATTGGTGGTTCGAATCCGGGAAATGGACTTGACATAGAAAAGTAAAAAAGTAGTGATCTTGCGATCGGAGGGTTGCAACTTCACTACAAAAATACTAGAAAGTCGTCCAGAATATCCAACAAATTATACTGGCGTGTATACGGGACTGGTGCACGATACATCTGATCGGGGTCCAAAGTCCCGACGTCTATTGAAGGCGTTGGGTGCCAGTTCAGGTGTTTCCTCGTCATCTGACCATGGTTCTAAAATAACGAGGTGCATGTATGAATGTGTGTGTGAATGTGTATGTGTTCCCGGGTCTTTCCTTCGAGATTGACCCCGAACCGTCGCCAATAGCCCACTGTGCAGCTCGAGTGCGACGTTAATTGACCAAACCAAACCAAAACATCCCATGTGTAAGTTTTATATAGAATTTTTCACGGTCTACGGTCATTCTACGGTCATTTTTCTACGGTCATTTTTCAAACGCCTTTCAAGAATTACTTCTGGAAAAATAACGCAGACGACATTTTCAACCTCAGAAAAAATCTGCGATAACAAATAGGAGGCTGTATAGTATCCAACTAAACAGCCGATATGCATTTATTCTCGGGACATTGCACAGAGAAAAAAAAGCGAAATGTTTGCCGCATCATTTCAATCTGATTCTTCGCTCGCCTGTTCTTGAGAAAAGGGAAACCTTTTTCCTTCGCGGAAAGAGGGCTTGAATGCGAATGATTCAGCAATTGGGCATCGTAAAAGGCTGCCATGGAGTCAATAGCGGGATATATATTCATACAGAATAGGAGGTTTTTATGGAAGAACTTGTCTGTCTTCCATCAGTGTGGAAAGGGGGACTTATTTCGAAAAAAGGTGTCTGCTTGAAAAAGGGGAATAGATGCTAAATTCCTGAATAATGAGGTGAATGTCTAAAGATAACTTTACAAATAATCATAAAAGGTAAAAATTTCCGTACACCTTAACCCTTTGCACTCCGAGAACACTTTGCGATTTGTGTTCTTTTTACGGAACAGTTATTCCACTTTATGTTATTTTCCCCATAATTTTTTTTTTTGCTCATAGAGGAAAACAAAAGCATAATCTATCAAAAGCATAATCTATCAAAAGCATAATCTATCAAGTTGAAAAAATATCATGTTTTTTTAAACGCAAGATCATGTTCTCGTTTATTTTAAAGAACGGGGAATCAAAGAACTGGTCGTTCTGTTGGCGCCTGAGAGGCGACAAGTGCAAAGGGTTAAAATATGATTGAACTGTATAGGCTTTCTCACCAAGGAAAACATTACAAATATTATATCTTCTATACTATTCAATATCGTTGTTTTATATCCATTATCATGATTGGTTAGTTATGGAATTAACGTCTCATTAGTGCTACGCAATGGGCTATTGGCGACAATCCC
This sequence comes from Troglohyphantes excavatus, assembly GCA_963932185.1. NCBI lineage: Eukaryota > Metazoa > Arthropoda > Arachnida > Araneae > Linyphiidae > Troglohyphantes > Troglohyphantes excavatus. The sequence continues at coordinate 31,288,132 of OZ010669.1, read as the reverse complement.
CGGAGACTCAGTAACACAGTCACGTAATTTTTATCCATGAAAGGATTACAAGTACAAAACTTGAGCTGACACACCATTTGTGGTGAGGCAATATCTTCCACCCCACTTTTCCACGCAAGTTCCCTACTCTCAGAATTTCTTATTCTGAGCCACATCATTAAATAGTTGAAGGTATGGTTCAACAAAAGGTTCAGACTTTTGGGAGACCAGAGCCATAAACTAATGTATGTGGCCCTTTCGACTCACCAGCTGCCAATCGACGGGTTGAGATAAATCCTCGAATCAGGATCAAGCTGGCAAGATAAACCCTTACCCATAATGGGCAATCCACAGTTACGGATCAATTAAAAGGCGACCCCCCCCCCCCACACACAAAACTCTGCGCTACAGATTCTTCACAGAGATTCTCTTGGATATTCATACTGCTAACATCCTAAATTGAAACTCTCGTTTTGGAGACTTTCCTCGTCATCTGACCATGGTTCTAAAATAACGAAGTGTGTGTGAATGTGTATGTGTGTTCCCGGGTCTTTCCTTCGAAATAGACCCCGAACCGTCGCCAATAGCCTTCTGCAGCTCTAGTGCGACGTTAATTAACCAAACTCATTCGTTGGTCTCCTTTTCTGACTGAAGTGTCAGCATACGAAAATGTACAAGAGAAGTCTTAATTAACGATGTATTAACTCAATAATCGTAATTTAAAACTCTATTTTCTATTTGTTACCTTTCAATGTTCCAGAAGTCTGTTGAGTATGTATCAACCTTATTTACTCGTACATTTAATAAATTTGTACAATTGATGAATGTCTGGTCGAAGTGTTCCTAGCGTAATTGAGTTAGAGGTGTTCAGCATTTTATGCTATCAAACCAACAGGAAAAAAAAAACGTTCCGGGCAATTTAATTGGCAGGTCACAACGCAATGGTTAATCTTATTATTTATGAAGTTATATTAAATTAGTAATATTAAATTAGTAATTATTTAGTAATATTATGTTATATTAAATGTAGTAATATTATGTTATATTAAATGTAGTAATATTAAGTTATATTAAATGTAGTAATATTAAGTTATATTAAATGTAGTAATATTAAGTTATATTAAATGTAGTAATATTAAGTTATATTAAATGTAGTAATATTAAGTTATATTAAATGTAGTAATATTAAGTTATATTAAATGTAGTAATATTATGTTATATTAAATGTAGTAATATTAAGTTATATTAAATGTAGTAATATTAAGTTATATTAAATGTAGTAATATTAAGTTATATTAAATGTAGTAATATTAAGTTATATTAAATGTAGTAATATTAAGTTATATTAAATGTAGTAATATTAAGTTATATTAAATGTAGTAATATTAAGTTATATTAAATGTAGTAATATTAAGTTATATTAAATGTAGTAATATTAAGTTATATTAAATGTAGTAATATTAAGTTATATTAAATGTAGTAATATTATGTTATATTAAATGTAGTAATATTAAGTTATATTAAATGTAGTAATATTAAGTTATATTAAATGTAGTAATATTAAGTTATATTAAATGTAGTAATATTAAGTTATATTAAATGTAGTAATATTAAGTTATATTAAATGTAGTAATATTAAGTTATATTAAATGTAGTAATATTAAGTTATATTAAATGTAGCAATATTAAGTTATATTAAATGTAGCAATATTAAGTTATATTAAATGTAGTAATATTAAGTTATATTAAATGTAGTAATATTAAGTTATATTAAATGTAGTAATATTAAGTTATATTAAATGTAGTAATATTAAGTTATATTAAATGTAGTAATATTAAGTTATATTAAATGTAGTAATATTAAGTTATATTAAATATAGTAATATTAAGTTATATTAAATGTAGTAATATTAAGTTATATTAAATGTAGTAATATTAAATATAATAAATTTATTATCTGGCTTTATATTTATACACCATTTTTCAAACGTACAATGGGAAGATGTTCACGATGTATTTAAAGTGTACCAGCCTCTCTATAAGGCATATGGTTGGTGGGACGACTAGAATCGAACTGGCAACCTTCCGACTACGAGCTCTCGTTGCTCTCCCCAAGTTGTGGGTATAACCCTAGAAGGGAGTCAAATCTACAACCTTCTAACTATGAGTCTAATCTTAAAACATTTCAGACTTTTGGCATAACAATAGCATTTTAAGACTGTGGATATAGATGGCTTTATTCGCACAGATGTAAAAGAATGTGTGTCAAATAATGCTAAACTGCGTTTCCTAAAATTAAAATTTTTATTATACTAAACTTCGAAAGTAACGTTTTTTTTTTTATAGCGAAGGCTTTTTGGGTAAGAAACGCATAGAAAATTTATGTTTTTGAGTTCTTTCAGCAATCATTTCGTACTATTAATATTCAATTGTAGTATAAACAAACAAAAATAAACTGAAACATTCATAGAAATTACGTAATCATAAAAGATATTTATGTTGGTCAAGGATTTTCTGTTGCTTTAAAATTCCACTCGATTTCTTTTGTAAGGAATGACATTCTGTATTATATTTCAAAACTTGAAATTCTTCGGAAAATTAAAATATATATATATTTCAATACAACGTTACATGTGATGAAAACATGCATAGCTTTTATTTATTTGTAAATGTTTTAGTTCGCTACATTAGAGTAATACTGTTCTACATTTAAGAATAAACTTATTTTAAAATAAAAAAAGCAACATACCATTACTGTAATGGTAATGTAGGGTAGGCTGTTACAAATAATAAATATAATGTTAAAAATATTAAATCCATATAATATTTTCTTGATATTTTCAATAAGAAAACTCAACAAAAATAATTCGTTTGTTTACTGAACGTAATGAAAATGGCTTTTATTATGTTTATTCGTTTTAGGAACATTTCGAATAAACAAATTTATCGAAAATCGATAACCCGATATTAAATACACTAGAAAATATCTGTTTCTGATACCAAGTTTCCGAAACCAAACTTATCATGTGAAACTTCACACAGTCTTTTACCTGAATATTTTATGTAATCCTTAAAAAACATCCTGATTCATATATTCAATTTGTTGTACGAAAGAAGTATCCTTTGAAGGAAAAAAAAACAACTCTGCAGCCAAACTGAACTACCTCTAACAACCCAACCTCCATGCAGAACATTCCAATTAGGCTTAACTTCTTCAAATATCCCCGCCATAAATTTACATATTTTCAATTTTGATCTCCAGTAACGATCTCCTTCTACTTTAATAACCTCTACCAAATCCCGAGTTGAGATGATTATGACTTCTTGCGCGTGTGGGTAGCATAAATGAAAAATGACGTCAAAGTCTGCTCTAATAAGGACCAAAGTTCGCGGAACCAATTTGATGCTGGGCTCTTTAGGGTTATCTTTGTTGTATCTTTTCTCACTTTTGAGGTATCGGAATAAATTATTTCCAATTACGGCAGGTTGTGGATGGTCGTTTGTCTTGTTCCGGAACCTTTGTGGGATTGTGGGTCTTTGAAGTGATGTAACCAAGAATTCAATCGGTAGTATTCCGAAAATGGCGAGTGTAATGGTTGAGACATTAGTTTTTAAATTCTAGGCTAAAATTGAATGAATTTACATTTACTTATTTGATATTTTAGATTTTAATTCAATTTTATAGTCTGTGTATATTCAGATACTTTTAAAAGGGGTTGCCATAATCTATCTTTTTATTAACAATTATAAAAAAAATGGTTATGTTAGGACAAAAAACAATCAAAAAACAACTGTATTTAAATTTAATTTGAAAAATATGCAAGGGGTTTTCCGGCTAAATTTAAGTTTGCGGCTTCAAATAAGTCCCAAGCATACATTTGTCTCGATTCTTTACTCTGCCCGATGTTTGGCGACAATCATTGGCGTTTTATCACGGGGGCCGTAAACTTACGTCGTACCAACTTTACATTATAAAACCGATTCATTTATCTATATAAGAAATAATTGAAATTGTCTCCGCAGTGAAGCTTACCAAGCGTTAAGAGTTAAACTTAACCTTTTAAAAAAATAACAAAAGATTCTTTCGCTTTTGATTTATTAGTTATCCTATAAAAACAAATCAATATTGATATATTTGTGATTAAAAAAACAAAACAGTATTATCAAATGAAATAGTTTATTCACAAACAATCCATTGTCTAAAACTGTCGTCGTATAAAAATGTTCATGAATGTTGTTTCTCTCCATCTGATTGCTTGTTTATAAAGAAAGAACAAACAAGATTGATAGTTTAATTGCGAATGTTTTTGCGTTGCTAATTAGAAATTCGTTAGAACAATAACAATTACCAAAGAAAATGTTACTCAACAAGAATGTTTCGTTCGGTAATTATTGCCTTGGAGTGTAAAGTAAAATATTTAACTATTACTTGTCGACTTTGTTACCAAATTGTAAACAAGCACTTAAAAAAACCCTTTCATGCTCTACATAACTGAAAATAGTTTCATTATTATTACCAATTAATTGTGGGTTAATATGCTTTGAACATTGGCATACTCACGTAAATCTTGGATTGAGACATATGAATGTAAAGCCATTCTCAATGTTCTCTGGAAAAAATGTAAGAATTTCCTTTGTCCTCACATTGTTTTTGTTTACTGTCATTTATGAAGCTTTGAATGCCCTTTTTTGTATATAAACAGATGCATTGCTGATTATATGACAAAATAATAACCAACACAATTTGTTTTGGGGAGTATTTTCAAATGCAAAATAATTAGACTTAATAGCTAGGATTTAATCGATTTCGTTTTTAAATAATACTGCCTTTAAGTATTAGTTTTACGAAATATTTTTTCACTCATTACGTTTCGTTCATTGCGTTTTTACAAACTACCATCTGCAAGATATCTGAATGTTTTGAGCAGCCAAGCATGGTAGGAAGCTTCTTTAAAAAGATTAAAAAAATCAACCGCGATGTCCAAGTTTGTTAACTCTTGATCGGAAGTTTAAGAGATTGAATCTTCTGATCCTTAACCAACAGTTTATCTTCTTTAACTATCTGCTTAAAACGCTTCTAATTTTGTTGGGGGATAGATCTTAAAATGTAGTTAATAGACCGTTTCCGTATCTCGCTTATTTTTTTAAAACAATAAAATCAATTTCGTGACCTTTTTTTAAGTTTGAGGTTACATGGCAATTCTAGTTAATGTTAGGTTATATCAGACGAGGATATGTTTAAATACATTTTTTTTTAGTAAAATGGAACCCCGACTAACGTGCCCTAACAATAGGTATACATGGGGGGTCACAATTGTTGTGTGATGATCATTGTTTGGCTCTTTAACTTTTGCTATATTTTTAACTACTTTGTTTGTTGTTAGGAGTAAATTTGTTTTTCAATGAACATACATTTTTTTTCTAGAAACATCGATTTTTTAGTTTCTTTTTAAAGAGTCAATATATTAAAATTGTTGAATTGATATTTTAACATTTTTATAAATAGCCACCCCTAAAAGATAGGGCAAAAACTCCATTCCTCCTCCCTCCCTCCGCCTTTTGAACGGCGCTATTTACAAAAATGCAAAAATCCCTTCCCGACTTAGATTTCAGTTTGAATTTTTTTGTGCTGAAATTGTGTGTAATAAAATAGTAATAGATATAATGATGGTTTGTAAGAATAGTTCAAATGCGAAACCGTAATATTTAAAAATTGATAATTGCGCACGCGAGATTTTAGACTGGATTTGTCAAGGCGATGTCATAACCCCGAATCGTTTTGTATAAAAGAATCGTATAAATGAAGTTCTCAAGATATCATATCATTTAATAATCGTGCCGCATGTTTTAGAAATACAAATCAAGCTCAAAGCCCAACTAGGTTGGTCCAGCTAGTATCTCCTACCTATCCCCCAATGAATATCTAACTTCTTCTTAAAATCCGTTACTCCTGTACATTTAACAATATTCACTGTCAAGTTGTTTCATTTGTCTATTACCCTATTGTAGAAATAGTGTTTTCTCCCTTCCCGATTAAATTGGGATTTCTTTCATTTAAACCCATGACCTCTGGTTCTATCACTCGTATTAAAATCTAAACCCTCCACATCTCCTTGTTTGATAAATTTAAACAGTTGAATCAAATTTCCGTTCTCTCTTCCAGAGTATACATATTCAAATTTCTTAATCTATCTTCATAATTCATGCCTGACAACAATTGGACCATTTTAGTAGCCCTGTGCTGAATTTTCTCTAACAATTCAATGTCTTTTTTAATATATGGTGACCAAAACTGTACAGCATAATCAAGATGCGGTCTTACCAAACTTCTGCACAATGGCCAGATTATATCCTTAGATTTTGATGAAACACTTTTCCTGATGTACCCCAACATTCTATTAGCTTTCTTGCTAGCCACTGTGCATTGATGACTCATTTTAAAATCCTCGTTTACTAATACGCCCAGATCATTTACTATATCGCTATTTTTGATTTTTGCCCCTTGTTAAACATAGGCACCCTTTCTATTTTTGATACCCATGTGCAAAACTTGACATTTACTGATATTAAAAGTCATACCCCATTTAACAATACTTATTTAATAGAATATTTAAAAGTGTAAAATATGTATTACTTTAATTTATTAAACAGTTCCGAAAAGAGACTGTCTGTACAGGTAATTCAATTAATTTACTCTTCTAATTTATACAGGAAATAAATTATTTGGAACACTTAACCACACAAAGTAAATTAAAAAAAGCTTCATTTTGGAATAAGGTATACAGCGTTAACTTTAAAAAGACAAATTCAAAAGCATGCACAACGTTATCATCATTTTTCGTTTTAAGGTTGCCGCCATCTTTCGCTCTAGATAATTTCCATTCTGTCCAAATATGATAAATGTCATTTCTCTCATAAAAATTGCGGCTTTCTTGTTTGAAATCCATTTTTATTAAATCGGTTGTTAATCAAAAGACTTTCCTTGTCTAAATTCTCCCTAAAAACATATAAAAAAAACCGGTACAACAACGATATTTCTCTAACATTTTTAATTTCCAAGCATAAAGATTGGCGGACTATAAATTACTCGACATTTTATGATTTTTTTTTTTTAAAGATCGCATCCCGTCGTTATTCTTTAACGTAAATTCCGCTGTGTTTTATAGCTAGGGATCCCAATAAAACTTTTAAAAATAGAAAAAAGGGTGGCTTCAGGGCACGAGTGCAGTTAATTCGATGGCTTTGGAATTGAAAAAAAAAATTACCCCCGCCTTCGGAACGTATTAGAAATGAATATATATATTTTTTGTCGTTTTTGATTTTTTTCCCCCTCTTAGTAAAGTGACACATAAACTCGTATTTTATTTATGAGACGTCTGTTTCAATAAAATTAGATTTCCTCCTGTTGTTTACTGAAAATGAAAACTATAAGAAGTCAAATTTTTCGCTGAGTTTGCAACATGCTTGAGTAAATTTGTTTTTCAAATTGGAAAGTCGTAATAGCGTTGATATTTTTGCAGTATAAAATGTTTTTGTTTGTGGAGTATAAATTTAATGTCAATATCTATCTTTTTTTTTTTTTAAATTGTCTTTGAGAGAAGGATTATGCAAATTATAAAATATCTGATGACTTTTATTTTGGCATTTTTACGCCCCCTTTTTAATTATAGTTTTTGCGTGCAGATTGTGAAAGAAATTACTATCTTTTGAAATATTTTAACTTTATTAAAAATACTGTAAATTCTATCCAAACAATTAGAGATAATATTACTTCTAATTTAAACTCCGACTGGCTCATCGCCAGATGCATGCTTTGTTGAAGACATAAATTAGGTATTACACATTTTAATTTATCTCTCAACAAAAATGCGGAATTTTATTTTAAAAAATATATAAAATTTTCATTTGATATACATTTTTTATATAAGTGTTTCGTTCATCTGTAAATTGCTAAAGCTATGAGAAAAATGTTCTTATAGGATAAATGTTTTCATTGTGTTTGGACAAAAACAAACCATTCAGCATAACTGATAAAGAACTAAAATGTAGTTTTATTTTATATTTATGCAGGTTATTCAGGAATTCTCTGATAAATATTGAAACGTAGCATATGCCATGTTTGTTTTATGATAACCCCCTTTTAAATATATATCATAATTTAAATACATGCTTTTATTTGATGCACTAACATTAAAAGATAAATTATTATTGTAAACTATTTTTAATTGAATGATAAAAAAATATACATAACAGTCGAATTGATAACCTCTCTCCTTGGCGCTCGATTTGGCGGTTTTAATTTAAAGTTTCTGGCGGATTTATTTTAAAGTTTTGGTTGGCGCGCTGTTCAGTCGGTTAAAAATGAAAGCTTGCTATGTTTGTGTTATAATATTCCGATTTTTGTTGTTGTTGAGCGCTTCATTTTTTTTTATTTTTTGTAAATGTGTATTAGTATGCGCCCAAAGGGTGGTAAATAGCTATCCGATGGATTTAATTAAAAAAATATTTCAATGTATTAAAGGTTAATTATACGACTGTGAAAGTACTTGATTAAAATAATTATAAAATTTTTTTGTACTCATTTAACTTTTATTTATTCAAGGTTGGTCAATGAAAGGTTATACAAGAATAGTTTTTTTATACTAAACTTGCTGACTGTTAAATATGTTATTCAAACTTGGGGAAAAAAAGCTTCGTTCAAAATTTAACTTTACACTTAATATTTCGTCAAAATTGACAATACATTTTTGTCAGTTTTTTAATTTTTTTATTTGAATCATTTTGTTATTGCAATTCATTTTTTATTAATTGAATACATTGTAATTGAAATAAATCTTTTGTCGACTCTGAGTAATTAATTTTCAGCACTGCTTGTCACGAATTTGAGAATTCGTTTCCATCAATTATATAATTTTTAGTTGGTAAATATCCAACTATTCTTTGTCCTCGGTTCTACCGTGACCAAATTTTAGTTCGATTTCAAAATAATTGTTCAAAATAAGCTTGATTGCAGGACTCGGTAATATAACAATAGATTGAAATAAATCAAAGCGCGTAATAGCAAAAATATCTGAAAAAACAGATCCTTTATAAATTTATATCAATATGAATGTATAATAATTATCGGGCTACAAAATAATTACCCAACAACTGCATTTTGGTAGTTTATTTTTAATTGGATCTCATAACTATCCTTCGGTAAAATCGCGTCAAATCCCGTTTAGTGGATCCAGTATCCATAACTATCCTTCGGTAAAATCGCGTCAAATCCCGTTTAGTGGATCCAGTATCCATAACTATCCTTCGGTAAAATCGCGTCAAATCCCGTTTAGTGGATCCAGTGTTATTCGAAAAAAATATATTTTGGCGTCTCTTAAACTTTAAAACAAAACCGCTGATGTACAGCTTAAAAGTCCTTTAACAAATACTACTTCATTCTCCGCAATTCCAATCACTATTATGAATCACTCCACAAAACCAGTCTTGGACAGTTTCACCGGTAATGGCGACATTGCCACGAGTGAATGGGCATTGCAATGAGTTGTGTCTCTTGTTTGGGTTGAAGAAAAAAAGAAGTGACCCGCAAGAACTTAACCTCAATCTGCAGACGATTGGTAAGTTCGAGGCTACTGGAGCGGGACATGGCCGGAAGGTAGCACGGGTCAGTTCACTTTTACTTCTTGAATGGTCCTTTGCGTGGATCGTCTGAATTGCTCTCGGTTAATTTCGGCACGTCGGGATGGTAGATTTAAAACGGTAGAATTAATCGGTACTGAAGATAGAATTTTCTAAAAAGTTGTTTGCATTGAATTGAAAGCCAGTAAAATACTTCAGTCATGCTTTAATGTGTTTTTAAGTTTTAGTCCTTCGTTTTGAGGATGCCTCTAACACTTGAGGGCTCGAGTTGTTCTGGTCGGAAGAGTACCATGGTCCAAGAATTTTTTTTTTATATACATGCTCAACTCAACATAGAGATACGGGCATTCCGACACGGGCAAGTTGCCTAGTAGGTGAAGGCGTTCAGCTTGTAATCAGAAGATTGCTAGTTCAAGCCCGTACGATTGACTTGACAAATAAATGTAAAAAAGTAGTGATGTTGGGATCGGAGGGTTGAAAGCTTCGCTACAAAAATACTAGAAAGTCATCCAGAATATCCAATAAATTATTCTTGTCATTTTTGAATAGTATAATTTAGCTATATTGGCAAAATAAAGAATAAAATTTTGCCCAACTTCTACGCTTATAATTTTAAACAAGTCACTTAGCTTTAGTAGCAACGAAGTAGTTAAATCATACTAAACGAATGATTTATTATGTGTAGTTAAGCAGCCGAGCAATAACCGTCGCTCAACATTATGTGACTACTCTCTACTCTATATAATAAAGGATTTTACAATTAAAGTGTTTGGTTTTAATTTATGTCTACGTTGTAAAACAATTTTAAGCATTGATTGATTTTGTGTGATATACTTTAGTTTTTCAACTTCTAATTTTTGCAACTTTTTCAGTAAAAATATTCTATTTGACTACTAAATTTAATTTAAATAACCCTTAATTGATAATTGTAGTTATAAAATAAATTAGTACAGTTGTATTTTTCAAATTACACTTTAGAGCTAAATTTAAAAGCTCTTTGTAAAAAAAAAAATTGGATAGTTTCGAGATAATTTATCTGAAGCTTTGTTGATATTTTATGGATAAAAGTAATTTACTCTATTCAATTTATTTTTTTCTAAACTAGAGAAAAGCAGTTACATAAATATACAAACCGTATTTAAATTCGTAAAACTTGCACACAAAAAAAAACGAAATTATCTAACTGATTAGAACACTATTTAAGTTCCACGAGCCATTTTCAAATGCCTAATCTCTTATTTTGAGCGAATTCGAATTCTTTTTTTATTCATTTGTGAGTGAGTATCTTCTCTCTCCCGATTTTCATTCGTAATTATATTCCTTTGATGTGTTTTTAGAAGAAAAAAAAAGGAAAAAGCAGTTTATAAAAAGTGTTCCATAAGTGACCCATTATTGAATTTGTCTTTGCTTTTGTCAAATAATAGATACGACGTAGAATAAAATGAATACTGCGTGTAGCCATTTTGTTTATTCGCTTGGCGATTATTCTCTTTCTAAAATGGAATATTCAAACGATAACTTCGAATATTTAATTTTTTTTAAAATATGTAAACAATGTGTGTGTATTTCACATTTCTTTTTGGCAGAAAATAACTGTGTTATTTTGTTTTATACATTTATATTTTACGAAGATTGTTTCAAATGCGGAAGTTTTATTTAATTCAAGAAAAATTAGCGTGTAGCCATTTTGTTTATTCGCTTGGCGATTATTCTCTTTCTAAAATGGAATATTCAAACGATAACTTCGAATATTTAATTTTTTGAAAAATGTAAACAATGTGTGTGTATTTCACATTTATTTTTTTCAGTAAATAACTGTGTTATTTTGTTTCATACATTTATATTTTACGAAGATTGTTTCGAATGTGGAAGTTTTATTTAATTCAAGAAAAATTAAAAAAAATATTTCTGCCCGTCTGGAAAATCTGACCATTGTCTGCAAAACTTTGGAGTGAGGTGTTCTGTATTGAAAAATAAAATATTTGATATATATTTCTTTTAAGGGATAGAAAAAAAATGCTAACTTAAAAAAAATGTTTATTGTGTAATGGAAATAAAAATCGGGATAGAAGAAATGGGAATTCCAATCCTAAACCAATGCTGAAAGTAATTCCAGCGGAAAAAATGTTTTCAAGAACCATTAAAGATTTTAGGATTTGTCTTTTTTTATTTATTTTCATATGTCGAAGGAAATTCATCATATTTCAAACTGAGTATCATATCTTTTGAAGTTTACGAGGAACAAAATGTAATTTTGAAAAAAAAAATAAGTTTAAAGTGTAATTGTAGTTAAAATTAACTTAAATAGTACTGTAATATTACGTTAAACTTAAATGGCATATTTTGGATTATAAAATTCTCTTTTTAAAATGATGTAAAATTAAATGAAATATAAACCCAATAAAAGAATTTAAATAATATATATAATCCAATATAATTTTAAAAATCACACACATTAAACTTTTATTTAAAAAAATATTTTTTAAGGTGTATATTTTAAAGTTTTCTATGGCATGTTCAATGGCAAGTTTAAACACATATTGGCTTGTTCAAAGGAGGATTGGTTCAACACGATCCTTATTGTATATGAATGGTATGTATATAAGTGTATTAATATATTGTAACTAACGTAGCCAAGATATACTTTTACGTTTTATCAAGAATTTCCTTTGTCAAATTAACCCTTAACATTCGAGACTTATTATTATAACATCTACCAACAGATCGAAGGCGTGTGGCTACCTCTTTAAGTCCTAAGCATGTTTTTGTGTCGATTCTTTTCACTGCCGGCCGTTTGGCGACAATCATTGGCGCTTTATCTCTGGGACCGTAAACTTACTATGTACCCATTTTACTTTATAAAAATCATTAATTTATCTCTATACATAAAAGATTAAACTATCTCCATAGTGGAGTATGTGTTCCCGGGTCTTTCCTTCGAGATTGACCCCGAACCGTTGCCAATAGCCCACAGTGCAGCTCTAGTGCGATGTTTATTAACAAAACCAAACAAAACCATAGTGGAGCCTTCCGATTTTAATAGTTTTTATATGTCTCCGTAGCCGACCGAGCCGTTCTACCAACCGTTAAGAGTTAAATTTCTTATATTCGAAGATATTTGGTCTTTGGAATTTTAGTTTATTTTTCTTTGTTCGTAGGATACTGAACTAGTCCCAAAACTGTTCATTATTTTGTTTTTTATAATATTTTTACTCGTTACAACGAAATTTCGTTTTAACATCCTGGCCGTACTCGTTCTGTGAGGAGTCATTATACCAAGATTCTACTGTATGACTTTATCTATTCTCGCATTTTTATTGGAATTTTAATAATTTATTTTTACTGGCAAACCCGTGCGATAATTATCGCATTAACACCCCCCCCCCCATTCCCCCCCATTCCCCTCACACACATGCTGGTTACACTCATTCGGGTTAAAGATATATAATATATCGGGTTAAAGATAGCGAATATTTTACGGCCAAAAAGTCAAAAAGATTTAACGCTCTGTTCTTAGATAGCAGCATTATCAACGGCTTGTTTAAAAACTTGTTAAAATGAATTATTTTAAACGCATTTTTTAAAAAAATAACGTTGATATTCATGAGATGAAAGTACGATTCATCACTTCTCCATGATTTTTTTTCTTATGATACATTATGTATTAAGATCTGTTGTGGCTAAGGGGCGTAAAAGGGATCTTTACTACAAGAATAATATATATGATTATTTTTCATATTCAAATATGTAATGAAACTAACAAGTATTTTAGTTTCCATTTTTTTTTTTTAATGTTTTCTAAATGTAAATTGTCTAATGTGATTTTGTTTGCGAATATATAAGTCAATATTTATTAATTTAAATGCAATGGTGCATCAATAATAAACTGATAATAGATATACTTTTTAAGATAATGTTATCTACATCGAGTAAAAATGCGAATTCAAAATATTAATAATTTTAGCTATATTTAAAAAAAAAAAAAAAAAAAAAAAAAACTTCTACACTGCATTATTTCAAGCATTTTCCCAAACAACTTTAACCTTAATATACAAAACGATTGCACAAATGCCTACGTAACATTTTTGTTAAAAAAAAAATCACCACTTCAACAACAAGGCGGCCATGATGTCACATAAGTGACCTGCATGCATCTCGCCGATTTTCGGTTTCTTCTTCGCTTCATTGATTGCCTGACCTGATCCTCTTCGAGATATCCGTTGCGAAAGATCAGTGCCACGGATTTTCGATTCAGCAACTGCATTGTTAGGGAATGAATCTAGGTCCTGCACTGCAACAAAGCAACTCGGCTGAAAAGTTAACATTGAAGGTACGGCACGTCTCGCTTCGGCCATTTGTCATTCGTGGGGGCGGCCATTTTGTTTTTTTGAAAAAGAATTGGGAAGTAGGAGGAAAATGTAGAGCGAATAGAATCGAACTTGAACCGCTAGTGTTCCTGTTAGATCAGGAAGTTAAAAATAATCCTTTGTTGTGGTTAATTAAAATATTTTGTTTTTGATCGTTGATTTTATTGCTTTCTTTGATTCGAATAAGAGATAGAAAAGGAACTGACGTGAGATTGGATAGTTTTGAATGTTGATAGTTTTGGGTAATTTATTGACCGAATTAATGTACTAATTCCTTCCTTTGAGGACAAAAAATAAAAATAAAATAGATGAACTTGCGGATTTTTTTTTTAAATCAATAGAGATTTTATAATAAAACAAAGCTAAAATACCTGTATAGGTCAGTTCAAGTATTGTGTAAATAAAAAAAAATTAGGGTAGTCATTTTTTTAAAATTTAGTTCTACATTACTTTTTATAAGATGTTTTAAGAAGTTACTAATCCTATTCGTCTAGACTTAATTTTTTAAAGATAATGTGATAAAATACTTACTTCTGGCACTTCTTCTAACTTGACCTAAAAAATATTTATGTTTGCATTTATAACAATATATTAAATTTAATTAAATTTTTAATAAAAATTATGAAATTTGATTAAACACAATTTAATTAAAAAATATTTACATATATTAAGGACACAGTTAAGGATTTACATATTCCAAACACGTTTGTCACTTTAAGACGTCTGGCACTTCAAGTCTGGTCTGATTAATTTGTTACAGCAATTAATTTGTTTTATTGAACTAAATTTGTAATTTTCTTTTACCTCTCCTTTAAAAAAATATATATTAGAACAAAAATTAAATATTAAAGAATGCAATTACGTTTTTTGTTTTTCCTGACATTTTTTGAAAAGTGGAGTTGACCGCTTTTAAATGCGTCCGTAAATAAATGCTTTTGGCTAGTAATCAGATGATTGCGAGTTCGAGCCCGACTGATGGACATGACAAAGATATTATATAAAGAATTATACTGGACTACATACGGGATGCTGCGCTGAGAAGTAACAATTCATCAATCGAACTTGCCTCCAATTTCTACGATGTGTATACGGGACTGGTGAACGTTAAATCCGATCACGATCCAATGTCCTGGCGCCTATTGAGGTTGCGTCGGGTGCCAGCTCGGGTGTTGTCCTCATCTGACTATGGTTCAAAAATATCGAGGCATCGGTTCCCGGGTCTTTCCTTCGTGATTGATCCCGAACCGTCGCCAGTGGCCTAACGTGCAACGCTATTGCGACGTTAATTAACTAAAACAAGTCGTTATGTAAACAGCTGATAATTATAAATTATATTATTAATTATCATAATCCAAATTAAACGCTTCCTTTAACAATTAACTCCGGATAACATGCAGTTGCCATGGACACCATCTCAAGTTAGTCAATTTAGCGGTTAAATTATTTTGCCAAGAAACCAATTTTTTCAAACCTTGCGCTTTGTTTCCTTTTATGCGAAACTTTACATTTTAAATAACCAATAAAAGAGTAGGGATTTAAATACTCCCATCGAAAAAGTGATGCCATTCAAGAAACAGAGCCCAAACTGCAAACCTACCAAAAAGCATTTGCAATTCCACTTTCTACCTGTTGTGAAACGCGTTCAGACTTCTCTTCGCTCCATGAAGGGTCCTTTGTGCTCGAGCAAGAAGAAGAAGAAGAAAGTTATTTTATTTGTTCTGAGTTAATGACATTGCTTGGGATAACTTTGTTTGTTTTTGTTGGGGGGCTACGATCCGATGTTTCTCTGCTGATACTCAGAAAAGGGGCACCTGCAAAGGGGTGTTTGGAATGTATATCTTCGCTTTCCTGATCGTTTGATTGCTGCCGCACAAAGGGCCTCGAATCAAGCAGTCGTTTTTTATCGCTGTGCCCATTGTCGAAGTTTTTGGGGGGTTGATGGCGCTTTGTGCTGGAAGCTTTTAGATGAATTGATCGGGAGATTACTTCGAAGTTGCTGAAGAATTAGGGATGGATGCTGTGAGTGTTGGTTTTTTTTTATTTAACTTAATTTCGATGTAATTTTCTTCATTTATTGTCGTTTAATGGTTTTTTTTCATGTGTTGTTTATTTTATAGGGAAATTTTGTAAACGAACTCGTGTAGTTTATCAGATTTTGGAAAAATGTTTTTGATGAGTTGTAAACTAAAAGGATTGGCTATGGTTTGATGGCTTTAATTTTTAAACGTTGATCAAAAATGACTTTCATAATGATAGTTTGCATCAGCTGTAACCTTAATTCAACCACTCAATCAACTAAGGTTTGCATTAAGATGTTTTAATATTTAACCCTACGCTATTAGTCAAGCTTTATCTATGTTAAGCTTTATCTTTGGAATATTATTGTTTTTAGTTTAATGTTTGGAAAGTGACTTTTCGTACATATTTAAAGTGACATTTATATTTAAACATTTAATACGAGTTGTTTCTAAATTTATTATAACCTCTGTTGTAAAAAAACACTGTAAAAATTGGCAGGTCTTTACTATTTTATCTTATGTATGCTTTGGCAACCTCGTTGTCTGACCATTCTTTCGCCAGGTAGAGATGACTGGTGTAAGTTAATCGGTCGTGGTTTAAGTGACCACGTTAATTTTGGTGTAGGACATTCGAGAGTAGAATGCCAGCTAAGATGGTGTCCTCGTCATCTGACCATAGTTCAAAATTACAAGGTTGTGTTTATGGGCCTTCGATATAGATCCCGAACCGTTGTCAATTGCCCATTGATTATATCTAGTGCAATATCAATTCTGCCAACCGATATACAATTTTATAGGGTGATCACAAATTTTTGGTTCATTCTTTTGCAGTTTAACTGCACATGGTAAACCTTTCTTTTGCAGTATTTTAATAACTTTGTTGCTACTAAAGGTAAACGACTTGTTTCAAACATAAACAGCAAACTTGAAAAAAAAAACGTATTTTTTCGAAAATATTTTTATTGCAGTTGAGGGGGGCGAGGGTGTAAAATTAGTTTTGGGGAGAGGCCCCAGCACCGTTACTCCACTATTTACAACTAGTCTGCATTTGAAGACATGGGTGCCAGAACAAGGCAGCTCCAGTTTTTAAAAATATTTATAAAGGATTAAAAACACTAAACGTTTCCTGCACAGTTTCTTTTCTTTTATATTTCTGTAGCTATTGTTTACAGATGTCTGGTTCTTCCGCTAATCGACAGAGGATTTTTTCTTTATAGTAATATGGTCAAAATGTAGCTGCAAATACGTCTTCAATTATGTGCACACAGTACAACCACAGATTAGTTTCATAATCAATTTCTTTCCACACTTCATTCGAGATAGGCCCCGAACTTTCGCCAAAAGCCCACTGTGCAGCTTTAGCGTGACGTTAACTAACAAAAAAAAACCTAAAACTGTCCACAGTTCTAGCATGGTTGGTTTGGTTAATTAACGCCGCACTACTATATCTAGATTTATCGTGCAAAAGTCCAGTATACACGCTGGTATAATTTGTTTGATATTCTGGTCGACTTTTTAGTATTTTTGTAGCGAAGCTGACAACCCTCCGCTCACAAGATCACTACTTTTTTTACCTTTCTTTGTCAAGTCCATCGTACGGACTCAAACTAGCAATCCTCTTATTACCAGCCCCACTTCCAGCATGAGATTGAATGCAGTTATCAATAACTGAAATAACCCAAACACACATTCTTAGGGCCACCGAACAAGAACCGAATAATAACAATACAGTAATACATATCCCCCTGTCCCACGCCACTTTCCAATCCATTTCGCAACATCCCACTCGATAAGGCGTTTCCTCTCCTATGCAGATGACACTCGGAAAATGGCCGCTATCTTCCCCTCGACGCATTTTCCATCTTATCGCTTCCCTTTTAAAAGATTCTTTATCTGCAATGATGAGTGGCCGGCAGACACCCATGCTCGAAGCGTCCGTAACTCAAGTTGTGATGGTAATGCGGGGAGAGACACTTGGCTCTTCGAGAGCTGTTGGACGCCTTTCGTTATCTGCCTCTTCAAGTCCTGTTTTAAAGTTTGAATGGGAGTCGGTAAATAAGTCTAATTTATCTCCCGCTGTTCGGTAAATCAGGAGGGGGACAATGGATATCTTTGTTCGTGGGTTGCTTTTAAAATGGGTTGTTGCGTAGTATGCGATGTTGTTCTGGAACTTTGCACGGGTCTGTGTCATTTTGATGCTTTTCATTATGTTGACCGCTGATGCTACTAGTTAGCTATAAAGTTAAAAAGTTTTTATGTTACGTGATTTTATTTAATTTTTAAGAAGATATTAACCGTTAAGGTTCAGGATTTATTATAATATAAACCAACAGATCGTTATATATCTATATCCATCTACCTACCTCTCTCTCTCTCTCTCTCTCTCTCTATATATATATATATATATATATATATATCCCTAATCTGTATCAATCGATATCTATCTATATGTCTTTCTATTTATTTATTTATATCTATCTATATATCTATTTATATAGCTATCTATTTATATGTATCTATTGGGTTGGAGGGAAAGTTCTGTCGTATTTTTAAGAAAATATTGGAATTCATTTATAAAAATAAGTGTTTAATATTAATCAATTATATATGCTCCGTTATTTGTTACAACCTGTTGCCATCTTTCAGGTAACCTGTGAATTCCTGTTTTGTAGAAGTTCTCATCCTTGGAGTTAAAATAGTCAGCAACTGCCTTAGAAACACTTTCAAAAGACGTGAATTTTTTTTCCCGTTAGATAATTTTGCAGTAACATTTTTTTTCTCTTAATATTCTCGTAAAGAATCCACTTTTCATCTCCAGTAACCAGCCTGTCCAAAAACGGCTCCACATTGTATCTAATCAGATGTGATGAACACATTCTTACACGATCAGACAAATTATTTTCCGTTAATTCATGTGGAACCCAAACACTTTGCTTTAACACAAACCCAACAGATTTAATGTGATTTCCAACAGTTGTATGATGAATGCCAAACTCTTCTGCAATTTCTCGACTTGTTAAATGTGGATTATTTTCCAACATGGATCGCAAAACATTATTATCGATCTTGGATGGTCGTCCATATCGATCACTATCTTTGAGGCTCAGATCCCCGGAACGAAATTTGCTAAACCATCTTTGACAAGTACGAACATTTACAATATCTTTTCCAAATACCGCACATAAATTTTTACATGCAACCGATGCATTGCTTCCTTTTTGGAATTCATATAAAATGCAGCGTCGTAAATGCACTTTATCTACTGACATGTTTTTCACTTTAAATATCACAAGTAAATGATGAATGGTAAAAAAGGGCACCTTTTATATTATACAGCAGCTAAAAAAACAAAACAAAATCCTATTGACTCACTAGCCAGATGTTCTTTTTATTTACAAGAAAAATCACCTGCCTATTTAAAATACGACAGAACTTTCCCTTCAACCCAATATATATATCGAGATGTGTATGTGTGTGTGGGGGGGGGGGTTAATATTCATATTATACCTTATCATAACGGACGGCGCTTACAATGGACAATTAAAAAAAATTATTAATAAGAAAGGATGTATATTTTTCTCTGGCGAGTTTTACTTTAAAAATAAAGGGATCAGGCACTTTGAGTACAAATTTTGAAGCTATTGAACTATTTTAAAAAGCACTTGATGATGTGATAAAAAATGAGGGTTACCAGCTGTGCCAAATTTATAATTCTAACGAGACTGGTTTGGAGAAATCTACACACAAACTTCAAAAGCGGAGAAAAATCTATTATAGGCATAAAAATAAACGAGGAGCGTGAGTTAGCTTTGCTATTGCAGATGGTAGCCATTTTCTTAAAACAGTTCTCTTTGGTAAAAGCAAAATTCCTAGTTCACTAAAAAAACATGATGGTTATACGTGTTAACAGAAAAAATAAGCAGTAAATAATCCCAGCAGTAAATAAATTATTTTTTCCAACTACTGAATGTTCAATAAACATGAACCAGGACCTTCTTGCTCTAAAGAATTAATGCAGTGTATACGTACACATCTTTTTCAATTCAACCTATGTTAAAGGCTGTTTTTTGTTCGAAACATAAACACTTTTTATAGCTAACTACTGTACTTTTATTTCCCCTGTTACATAACAGCCGTTTTAGAATTTTTCTGTAAATGTACTAAAAAAGAAAACTTTTAAGCCCCTGTCAGTCCGTTATAAAACGGTAGGTTCGACTTATATGGTTGTTCTATTTTCATACATTGCTACTCAAATTTAATCCACTTAACTATGTCTGTCATATTGACATAAAAATTTAGATACTTACTAAAGGATTAATTTATTATTAATTGTATAATGACGGGGTACTATTAATAGAGGAAATAGACAATATTTTATAAATAAACCAAACTCACTTTCAAGCTTTTTACGCAACTGCTAGAAATAAACAAATGTACCGAGTTTCATCTTAGATATTTGCTTACAGTAAATACTATTCTAGTTTTGCATGCTGTTTTACATACCAAAATCGAACATTATCATTAAAAAAGCTATTTGTAAAGCTGTTAGCAATATTTATTACTAAATAAGTGTTGTCAGTTTATAATTTTACTCCCCATCACATAATATTATAAAAATAAAATATATAATAATGAAAATATGAGGGCTTTAAAGAATATCAACTCATTACTATTTTAAACACACCGACGTTTGCTATTACTAACAGAAGCGTACCACACAAAACCCCGAAACCCCGTGAAAGATCGTTTACTTATGCAACTGCTTCCCCAATGATGAATAGCGGAAGGCCTCTTTTTTTGTGTGTATCGGTAGCAAATAATAAGATAAATGCGAGCCTAAATAAATTACGCGTCAACGTCCTTCTGACAAGTGTCATTAGTAACTGCTGCACGGTCTTTTATGCACGTGACGACCTTACAGACTCGTGATACATGGACCCGTCCATCCATCATCCTTGTAATGCGTATACTACCCTTCCCACCCTGCTTATTTATGGATGGGGAAGATTGTGTGGTAGAAGAAAATCTGCCGCGGAGGTTAGGTGAGAATTTAAATACTTTTATGAAGTGTTGGGTTGGCTTCTCTGCATCAATTGGCTTGTAGTAGAGGAACAACTTTTACAGGGTGCATATCGCGCTTATAAAGATTTGGGGAGCGGGTTCAGAGTTGGCACTTTGCATTCGATGAACATGTTTAGTATTTAAGTTATTTTTATGGAACAGTTGTATTTCTCCGTTTTTGTTCGTTTTAACGATGTACTCGTGTTGCATTTAGGGTGGGAAATTATAAAAATAATCACAAAGATCTCGGACTGGGCATTGTTTGAATTTGGTTGTTTACTTTTCTGTTTTTAGTACAGGGTTTTACATAAAAAAAATAGTTTTATATTTAAAAAAAAAATATGCACTGCTGAATAACTGATGATCCATAACAGAAAATTCCGACTCGGCCGGTCGGTGGATTAACTATTTTCTTATAAGTTAACCATTGAAATAAGTTTTAGGTGTTCTTGTGTTTCTCATTACTTAAATCTACATCAAAAATAACTTAAGGATTTAAAAATTGGTTTTTATTCCTATTATATCAAGTTCATATTTCAAATTTTTTTTCTATAATTTTGGTAATAACATTTGGCCAAAATAATGAAACTTGTATGTTTAAAATATAATTTTATGTATTATGATATTTGACCTTTTGTTTGATGTAATTTCTTTCTTTTTTTCAGGTAAGAATTGAAAATTGTTTTACCATTCATACAGTAAAAGTTGGTAATTTTCTCTGCTGTTACTTTTATATATTTTTAATGAATGGCGAAATGTTAAAATGATTTCTGACATAATACAGGATGGTACACATTTTTGGCCGATGATCATTGTTTGACTATATCAAATTTAGCTTCTATTAAAACATTATTTTTGCCCAACTACTTCGCTTATGTTTAAATAAGCCGTTTATCCGCAGTGGCAACAAAATAGTTAAATCGCTATAAAAAGAATGGTTTATTATGCATAGTTAAACAGCCAAACAATAACCGTCGCCCAACAATTTATAATCACCCTTTTATTAGTTAAAATATTAAAAAAATTATTAATCTAATCTACTTTTGTGTTGTTTAATACTAAATTCAATCGACGCATCTATTAAATTTTCAGTTTAGCGTGTTACAAAAACAAAAAAAATTATCCTCTGGATAAGATATTTTTATAGAGCCTTTATAGAACGTGCAATTTAAATGATTCCTCAATATGTTTGAATGATTCTAAACGAAATTAAAAGAAGCATTTATCATAAATATATATTTAACTTTTTTCTATCGCAATCTCTGGAAATTACAATAATTACTAAAGTTAAATCTTATTTTTTCATTTTTCTCGTGGAAAAAAAGTTAATTGAACACTACTTAATTATTCACTCGTAATCCGATTGTTGATGTGCTTAACAATTTCAAAGCTACATTTTTTTATATATATATAAAAACGTTCATGTGTTTTATCACAACTAAATACGTAAAAAAACAATTTAATTTTATTAAAATCCGTCGGTTCAGTATGCATTTTTATTTGACAAATTAAAATGACTTTCTATAGTAAAGAATCGTTGGAAAGTATTTCCATGTAATTTAATTAGCGTTTCTAATCGATTAAATTTTCAATGGACTTAAAGTTTTTAATCATTTACTTTGTATCGAAATTTAAAATACGTGTTTGATGTATTTTTAATCTACGAGTTAAGTTTTTTTTATCTTTATCCGTGAACGTTTTTTTTTTTTTTTGCTGTTGTTGTAAAACAAACTAGGAACTCCAGCGGAGCCTATTTATTTAAATCTTCATTTCGAAATTAATTTATCTATTTAAATAATTTATGAATATTCAAGTAAATATATTTTTAAATAATCTGCTGTGTACTATTGTACTGTTAATCTTTATAAAATTCATAGACACAGAACACTTTTAATCGAATAATGTAATATTAGTGCCACATCCTTTAATTTTAACTGTTATGCAGTTTTATTTAAATCTACACTATCGTCATTGGTGAAATTCAGGCTTGATATAATATGCATTTTTTGCATAGAAGGATTTACTGTGATAAGGAATGATTGTGAAAATTTTAATTTATAATAGAAAAAGTTAATATATAACTGACAAATCCTTTGTCCAATATTCGCATATATAAGGTTCACTGATAAGAATCATACCTAAGACTATTTTAACGTAGCATTTTAAGCAAGGCCTGACTTGTATCATTCGTGATCTGAAGCACAGTATGAATTGGGGGGCTAACTGACAAGAAAATTGAAAAAAAAACCATTCAAGTAATGGCTTAAGTCAAAAATGCACTCGAGCTGAAACTAGAATAGTATGCACTAAAGGAAAACAATTTATACAAATATATAGAGCAAAATTAATAGGTTATTTCATAACATTAAAAGGCTTATTATAAAAGGTAAACTAGTTCTGTCTTCTAAAGAATTAATCAAGTTTTATTTATGGAAAATGAAGCGCAGAAAAATGAAACTATTAAATTTAAGATTCTTACAATAAAAATCTGTTGACGATATGTGGTGATTTTAAAATAAGAGTTGTAACCAGCGTTATCCATTTATGTATTATCTTATATGTTTGTCCTATTATCATGTCCCCGTCACCTGTATATATTTCATGTTCCCGTTACGTGTCTATATATTGTTCCCGTTATTACGATTGTAACGCCCTCTATATATTTTATGCCGCCCTGCTGCGCCGGGAAAGCGTCAGTCATGTAACTGCCCTCTTACGGTGAATGCGTATTAGGTTCGTCCCTCCCCGAGATTTATATTGTAACGATAGGCTTATGTGATTAAAAATGTATATGTTTAATCCTTGAGCAGTTATTTAGTCTATTCGCCTTATAGAGTTTCTTTGTGAACTTTTTTTCAAAGAAACTCCTAATAACATTTTCGAATACAAGTACTAAACGTTGTATTAAATTCCTGAATTGAGAGAGACCCTAAAATTGCAGGACCCTAAGCATGTGCTTTGTTCGTCTGTGGTCCCTGGATTTAAGCAAAAACGCTAGGAATGTTTTCTATGCATTACTATTTTAACATCTATGCATCTATGCATTATTATTATTATTTTAAGTAATTATTTTAAGTAAAATATAACAATGTGAGCACTTTTCTCGAATGTTCGATTTTTGCGAGAATATTTCTGTCGGGTTTCATGAATACTAACTTGAATGCTCATTTTTTTTGCATTGTAGCATTACAAGTTCCTAAGATTTTTTCAGACATCAACTTTTAAACACTTTTTTTATTACAAAGAATCACAAAAAGTAGTCAAACACGATATCGATATTTTTATTCCAAATCAATACATTAATTATTCTATACTCCATACGTAAAGTAAATAATACAGGCAGTTGAAGAGATGTCATTTGATTATTCCGAATTCAAAATTTTTATGCAAGGAATAAAATAAGAAATAAAGGAACAAAAGTCGACATGTATGAATAGTGTTTCATAAATATTTACACTTGCATATTTATAGCATTATTATTTTTTGTACAATTGTAGTAACTCACTGGCAAGTCTATTAAACAATAAAAAAAGACAGACGGAAAGTGTAAATTTTTTACTGGAAACTTGTATAAATTAAAATGTTAATGCATGTATATTTATTTAATTAAATGTATTAGCATGCCTCTGCGATAATTATTGCAAGGACAGCCCCCCCCCCCCCCACACACATTCGTAACTACTCTTTGATGACATTCCGTTCAAAGAATTTTACCCATAGATGGCAGCACTCCCTACGACCCGTTTAAAAATTACATGGTAACTAATAAAACACAGTAAAGTTTAAACACATTTCAAAACCCGTTAATATTTATGAAACAAAAGTACGATTCGTCATTTCTCTTTTTTTTTATACCTCGCATGTTAAGATCAGTTGTGTGCGAAAGGGATTTTTTTGAAGGCAAAAGGGATTTTTACTACTGAAATAAATACTAGCATGCTCGTGCGATATTTATTGCATGATCCCCCCCCCCCCCCCCATTCGAGTGAAAGATATTCGTGAATCTTTTATGGCAAAGCCATCAAATTTTTAACGATATGTTCATAAATGGCATCATTATCAAGGGCGTGTTTAAAAAAAAAACGTTGGAATTGATTATTTTAGACGCATTAAATAAAAAAAATCCCTTTCCGAAATTCCCTTTTTCACATGTTAAGATCCGTTGTGTGTGAGATCCGCAAAAGGGATTTTTACTACTGTAAAGGGATCTTTAGTAATAATATATACAATGAGGATTTTGATTTATAGCTTTTAAAGTATACTGTAATGCAATATATTAGAAAATATTGTTTAATAATTGATGATTTTAAAAATCGTATGCATTGCTTTGAAAACTGGAGATCTCATATCAGTTACCCTCTCAGAAAGAATCAACACGAAGTGCGCTACATTTTAGCATTATACCGCTACAAAAACATAATTTCCAAAAGGTACAATAACACCCATTATTTTATAAGATAACAATGGGTGATAAATTCAGAACATAAATAACCTACTTAGATGGAAAAAAAATAACCAAAAATAGTCTTGTTCTCCATACATAGTATAAAATAACGCCATTATGATCGTATATGACATATAGGGTCTTCAATGAAACTCTTACGAATAAAATGTAAAGAGAAATTTATTATCTATTTCAAAACTTGAATTATTGAATAATAAACTTAAACATATAAAATATTTGCTGTGTTGTTGGAACACGAGATTAGATCTCGAATTTGATTCTTGGTAAGTTTGACTGTGAAGGCATATTGTGTAGTGTCAGTTTAACTTGCCATAGGTCACATTTCTTAAAGTTGGTCGTGGATGTTGAAGTTTGGAGAACAGGGGAGGATGTTATTATATCTTAGTGATCTAAATTTGCGAATCAGTCTTCCTGTGAATTTGCTTCTGCATAGGTCTCGGAGTATCGCCAAATGCCCCTCTTATAGTTCCATTCTGACGTTAATTCAACCAACCAATACACATACCAATTTAACCTATAATTACATCAGTAAATTATCAGTTACATGTCAGAATCGGAAACTTCAAACAAATAATATAGCAATATAATTAAACAATGACAACTAAATAATGTTGAAATGTTGCTATGAAATGTTACTAAATGTTTCTATAATAACTTATAGTAAGGGAAATGTTACTCACTATGTCTTTTAAAAACCTTAATTTTGTTTACTCCAAATTCGAAATTGAGCCTTATAATTTCAAAACCAGATATATCCAGTTTTTCGAATTTCATTTTATGTCAATTATTTTTTAGTTTTTCTACAGATCTGATAGTAGGCGAAGTGATGACATTCCAAAGCAGCTAGACAACTTTAATTTTGCGGTGTAAAAATAGCAGTTGGTTGTAAAACCAGATTAATAAAGAAATCATTTTCAGATGTAGATAGATCAGGATGCGCGTAGGTTACTGCGCACCGATATCAGCGCAATAATCGAGCTACATCTCACAGCTTTGTTTCAAAACCAGATAAATCCAAAAGGGAAAAAAACATATCAAATTAATTCTTATATGGAGCTAATATTTGATTAAGATCTGTGTATATCCAATATCAATTTGTTAAAAAAAAAGGCAATATTCTTCCATAAATGCAATTAATTAGTTTTTTGTTTTTCTTAAAAAATTTGTCAAAAGTTATCTATCTGGTTCTGAAACTTGAGGTTTCAATTAGACTTTGATTGTATATTTTACAGTACTAGTGGCTTCAATATCTAACAGGCATTAAAATTTAACAATTGTGTATATATAAGACATATTACTCACATTTGCATTTACAATCAGAAAAAAGTTATAATAATGTATACATGATTTTGCAAATGTGCAACATCATATGTGGTCAATGTGACATCATAAGGGGTTCATTGTGACATCATATGTCATTCATTGTGGTCACAAATTGTTGGGAAATGGTCAATGTTTGGATGTTTAAATTATTCATATTAAACAATTATTTTTATTATACTTTTAGCTATTTTATTGTTGCTATTAATGATAAGCGTCTTGTGTAAAATATAAGCGAAGCAGTTGGACAAAAATAATATTTTATTATGCCAATTCAGCTAAATATGATACAATCCAACAATGAAAATTTCCCAACAATTTGTGACACCCATTAACTTGTAAGTGTAACAAAAAATTGTTTCAATTATTATAAAATCCGAATCCATGAAATGAAGGAATATATATAAGGAAAATCATTTATAAAGATTTTTTAACTTCTTTATCTAAATTTTGGTAATATACTTATTTTCTAAGATGAAATTAAATACAACATATTCAACTGTAACCATTTAAAAAAAAATAAGCTAATTTATAAATTATGTTTCGTATCTTGTTTTATTTAAGAACATTGACAGCAAATACCGAATGGAGATTGATATCGGCAGGTTTTTGCTTATCGAAGCAGTTTCCTGCTTTGTCTCTTTATGGATTTTGTTATTCTATCGACAAGATCGAATCGAAAATAAAGCGAGGAGGATATTTTCGATGCTTTTTTTTTAATGTTTTTGTCTAGTTTATTTTTGTGGTCTGTCGCCGAATTCCCTTTCGACATATACTGCTTCACTTTCGAGTTTTTTTGTATTGTTACAGGGGACAAAGCTCATCAAAAAACTATTTTTTTGCCTTTTCTTATTCGGATTTTGTAAAAGTTCCCCACGAGTTTTGTCGCTGCTGACGTAGCAAAATGACTGTTATTGATTCCGGTTCGTTTACTGTGGATACAGTCTGTTGAGTGGAATTGAAAAAGAGACATTTTCAGTTTCCCCAATAATCCATGCGACTCGACTTCTCTATTTTTTTAAAACTTTGTTTAGGTAAAATGAAATTGTCGTCTTTTCAAATTGCTACAAGCAATCTCTAGTAAACATTCAAATTTTTCTAAATATATTTTCATGTTTTAAATCTATAATATTATAATTATGCAGGGTTTTTTCTTTGCATAGAATATTTTTTTAGAGTTACTTTTCTTGGGCATTACACTATTTTGAGTTGAAACCAAATTTGTTTTATTGTTTCTCAATATCACGAACTATTGAAAACATTTTGATGAAAAATTACCGTAGATATCTTAATATATATACTTTATTTCTGTGAAATCTTATTGCATGCTTAGGGTTAGTAAACATCGTTTTATATTTTGAGTAACTGTATGGACTTCTAAAATCCTTGCTATGGTTTCTATGAAGACGGAGCAATTGACGATTAATTAAAATTTGAAACTGATAAATATGTTTAACTTTTTTTAATGTATCGACTTAAAAAAAATGCGTTATAAAATAAATGAAAAAAAAAGTTAAAAGTGGTAAAACTAAAATATTTCGTTTTAATTATATACTTTACAAATGTGCAATATAAAGTGCGTTACAAAAATGCGTTTAATTAGTTAGTTATATTACAAATACGCGTTATAAAGTAAATGTTAAAAGTGGAAAAACTAAAATATTTCGTTTTAATTATATACTTCACAAAATTTCAAAGTTAGAATTTCACAAAGACTTTTTTTTATGTATATTTTTGGTGAATTAAGAACATGAAAATTCAGAAAACACTTAATATAAAATTTTCGATTCGTAAATAAAATACAAAATAATAGAAAACTGTAAAAAAAAAAAAAAAAAAAAACTGCTAAAAATAACTTTCCTAATAAAGGAGAACACATTAATTTTTTTTTTATCGATACACTATTTATTACTGGTAGGAATATGGTAATTATAAACAAACTTTGTGAATAATTGACTTTATAATCCCCTATTTTCAAACTAAGGAAAGTTAAAAATAACTCACCAGTGGTACTTTTAGACTCGACTTTCAATACCACTTTCTATACATCCCTGAAATCAAAACACAATGAATGCGAAATTCTTCTTTCTTTAGACAATATTAGTTTCACAACGAGATGAAAAAAAAAACACCCCAGAAGCAAATATTGTCTTTTATAACGAAAACACGACGCGTTGACTCAAACTAATGAATAAAAATTAGGTTTCGCGCTCATCTCATTTTAACTTTTTTCTTTTAAGTTTAAAAAAAAATTCAAATTTCACGCGGAGCTCTGGATCAACATTTTTTTGTTGCTTATTTTTTTTTGTAATTTTTCCAGAGTTTCGAACAGGTACACAAACAAGATGGAAACGCAAATGTAATTCCACCTCCTCGCGTATTGCTGTCGTCTGGTCTTTCTTTACGCTCTGCAGAAGAGTAGAAAAGTTCTTTCTTCACATTTCAAATAGAATGTTTTTGTAATGAATACGGAGTTTTTATCTGGTTATTTATGTGCATGGAATTGAAGGAGGGGAAGTTGGATATAAAACCCATTATTTTTTGTTTATATTTGCCCCTTACTTATAATTTTATTACGTCTTATTTAAAAACGGAATGGCTTTTCATCTGTATAGGCTGAATGTATTTACGTTTCAATTCGAAATAAATTAGGATTCATTTATGAATGGATTTATGAAATTAAGTAAATAATCTGAAATCAGTACATGTATTAATGTTAATTGCATGTATTAATGCTCATTACATGTATTAATGTTCATTACATGTATTAATGTTCATTACATGTATTAATGTTCATTACATGTATTAATGTTCATTACAT
Source organism: Troglohyphantes excavatus (assembly GCA_963932185.1). NCBI lineage: Eukaryota > Metazoa > Arthropoda > Arachnida > Araneae > Linyphiidae > Troglohyphantes > Troglohyphantes excavatus. The sequence goes on along the minus strand of OZ010669.1, from coordinate 31,258,465 downwards.
GCATTAATGTTCATTAAATGTATTAATGTTCATTACATGTATTAATGTACATGTCGTCGCCTCAGGGCAACGGGAAGATATGAGCAAAAACAGAGTTGCCTATAAAACCGATTTTAAAATTTGCTGTTTTTTGAATGCTGAATATATGAGACTGTAGTTCAGGGATTTCAGAGAAGACATAAAAATGTCCGAGTGTTCCACTAAATAAAGGCACATTTGGTAATATTAGCAAGACCGAAAACTCATTTTCGTTTTTTTTAGATGTCTTACTGTTGCTCTGAGGCGACGATGTATTAATGAGAAATCAGAAGACGCGGCTATGGAGACAGTTTTGTTATAAAATGAATCATTTTTATAATGTAAAATACGTATGTAAAGTTACCCCCCCCCCCCCCCCCGATAAAACGTCAATGATTGTCGCCACGCGCCCGACAGTGAAAAGAATCGAATCGACAAAAAAATATACTAGTGAATTAAAGAGTTGGCCACACTCCCTAAATCTGTTGGTCGATATAATAATAAGTCAGGGTGTTAAAGGTTAAAATAACTCACTTGAACTGATGCATATAAATTTAATCATGTTTTTTAAAAATTACTAACAATCTTCAATATTTTTTGTTGCAGAATATTTTAATGAAAAGTGTCTTTGGCTAAAATATCTAATTTTGTAAGGATACAGATTGAAAGTTTTTGTCATTGATTTGGGGAAGAAATATGACCTTTATCCATATAAACAATGCTTTTGAAGAAAGTTTAATAATTATGGGACAGGATATTTAAACACTCTTTTAAAATACTTTTAATACTGCACAAAAAAAACGAATCAAAATTTCCAATACGTTGAAATTAGGAAAATTCTTTTACTGAGTTTCATTGAGCTATTCCCTTTTCAACGTGTTATATTAATAATAACTATAAGAAACGTTGTATATGCATGAAATGTGTATGGTTATGAATACCTCTATTTCTAAAAGGATGGGTTTTGAAATAGGTAATATTTTCTAAGAAGAAGTAATTTAAGGTTTGAGCTTTAAATTACTCTACAATAAAAAGTGTCCTGCGCCTAGTTTGGTTTGAAATAGAGAAACACTAATCTTCGTTTTATCCCACCAAATTAATTTTATTTTATAGACAACTTAATCGTTGTTCTGTCAGTTAAGCTTGTGTTAAGCCTACCTCTTGTGAAAGTCAATAAATCTTGTTTTAAGAAATATTATAAATATACTGAAATGCACACACATTTATAATATTTCAACACACTTTCAGAGTCATAATTTCTGCTTGTTGTGATTAGTATATAGCAGTTCGTGAAGGTGGAAATTTTTGCATGATTTAAAATGTAAATAACAAACGAATTGTGCTTACTCAAAACAATAAATTTAAACAATTAAAAAAGTTTTATTATAGCGATTACAATATGTATCCTATTTTCTTCTTATTTGATCATCTTTAAGGCTAAACAGATATATTTTCCATTTACCGAACATCCATAATACATAGAAAAGTCTTCAGGTAATCGCTGGCATTGGGTTATTCCATCCATCCGCAATCAATTTCATATCCCAGCATTTATTAATAACTCGTCTTTCGCCACAACACTACTTTACCCACACTTACCTTACAGGGCCTTTCATAAAAGAACCACCTAACAAACAAAAAAAAACATCACATTCAATATACAGTAGTTATAACCCTACAGATTCGACCATAAACGACCTGCAAAGAAATAAAGGTTCACCACTTTCTTCCCTCTCCAACAAAAAAAATATAAAAGAATACAATAATTTCGCGCTTTTATTGGGCACCGGAATGAAAACGTTCTCTTCCCCCTGCGTGCCCGCTCCCACAATGGCTTCGTTCTTTTTTTACACCATAAAAAGACCCTTTATGTACGTTTCCCCCCTTTTTCCCTGCAGCTGCAGCTCTTCTCAGACAGGACAATGGTCGGTATGTACACAGCTTCTGGGGTTTTTGGTCGTATTTGGATTGGTGTTTGAGAATGACATCGAATGGTACTGCTAACTTTTGGGATTAGGATTTGAGGATTAATTGTCTTGTAGGGCATGTTTACATTCACTACGAGACTCCAGGCTGTGACTATATAGCGTGTGACGTTAAACTCAACAGTGGGTTCCCATAGGGGACATTCACGAGCAACCCATAGGCACTTATTGCTTAACGAAACTGCCCCGCCGCGCGCCGTGCCATCATTGCCAACAACCTTTCACCATAAGCCATATTTTTAACTTTTTGTCCTCTTCTTAGACTTTTATATCATCGCTTTTTTAATACATCAACTCCCACTTTCTCATATTTATTAAATCTTCATTGCCAACAACCTCTCACCATTCATCATATTTTAACTTCTTGTCCCCGTCTTAGAATTTTATGTAATATTTTTTTTTTATACGTCTTTTCCCACCTTGTCGTATTTATTAAATCATCCACCTCATTCATCACTATTTATATTTTTAAACTACACAGGATTTTTACCACTTCTTTGAATTTAATTTTTGTTTGTGTGTATACCTTTTTAATGTTGGTTTGAATTATCTAGTGTGTGGCGCAGCTTGGCTATTGTGCCAATAAACCCCATACAACCAACCGAACAACCATATTTATTAAATCATCCACCTCATTCATCACTATTTATATATTTAAACTACACTAGATTTTTGCCTCTTCTTTAAAATTAATTTTTTTATGTGTCTTTTTAAAATTTTAATGTTGGTTTAAACTATCTAGTGTTTGGCGCAGCTTGGCCATATTTGGCCCTTGCGCCATTAAACCTCATACATACATACATACATACAGCCAACCAACAGTGGGTTCCGGTGCGAATGTTTGTTTTTGTAGAATATTGCACTTTTTTTGAAGATTGTTGTTTTGGCATGCAAGTTCTTTTTAACTTTCTATGATTTATTGTGAAAAACTCGGTGACCCATTTTTCCTGCTTCTACAAAATGTTCGATAAAATAAAATAAATGTTTCTTACCTTTATTTGAATTCTTTTTTTCAATTGTCATTGAAATGACGTAGAAATCTAATAAATTGAACTTTTTCTATTTCTTTGGAAGACGTTTGAAACCTAACAATTAATAGAATAACTAAATTAAAATACAACGCAAAAAAACAAGTATAAATGTAAGTTAAAAAAGATATTTACTTATATTTGTAAAAAGACTCATTTGATCCCGTGACACACTTTAACCCACCATACCCTATATTCAAAGTGGACTGAGTCACGAAATAGACAGTTTTACTGCGCGCGCACTCTAAGCCGTACGACTCGAGTACTTCCATGTTTTCGTTACTAGTTCCGTTATGATCCATTCCCCCTTGAATGCACCTCTTAATCAAAAAAAAAGTTACACGTCAAAAATTCAAATACATTATTCTTCCATAACGTTCTTTTTTCTTTCACATCATGTAAAACATAATAAACATTCTTGATAGAAAATATTTTGAAGATTTTTGTTTACCATAAAAGTTTTAATGTTTAACATAACAAACATATTTTAATAGATATACAAAAAAAATCTTAAAGGCTAAAACAATCATTGTGCATATGAAGATGTGGGTGCAAGAACAAGGCAGCTCCAGTTTTCAAAATTGTTCACGAAAGACGAAAAACACTGTACGTTTCTTGCTTCGTATAATGCAAAAGTACAGCTCCTTTTTCTTTATATCTCTATAGCCATTGCTTAGAGCTGTCTGGTTCTTGCACTAATCGATAGAGGATTTTCTTTCTATAAATAAGTGGAAATCGGAAAAAAGTGGATCTGCACTGTAAAAAAAAATACTCAAAAATGAGCACCTAAACGTACTCATTTTACTTTGAGTGCAATTGCATCGTAAATGACAGATGGCGCACTCAAATTGAAGTAATCGTACTTTCGCAAAAATGCGCAGTGTGATTTAATATTCCTAATCTCAGCTTCTGTTCAAGCCATCTTAAATAAGCGACCTGACAAACATCAAATAATTGTTCAGAAGATGGTTTTCCACTATATTTAATGTCGATTGCTTAAATGGAAACTAAGTTAATACAATGCAATTCAATTATCTTGCTTCCCATTCTTTTGGCACACTTTTTTAACATTTCTTCTGTTTATAACTTTTTCACGTCTATCTGGTAGTACAACAGATAAGGCGCTGGACTGCGGTGCTTTAAGATCTGGGGTCGATGGGTCTGGGTTGTAATAGTTGATATTAATTGAAAGTGATTTATGAAGGCAGCAATTGCTCTTTTTATTCATTTTTCTCATTTTTGAGTACATGTTTTCAAAAATGATACTTGTGTATGCGTTGCTATGATAACCATCGAATGTACTCAAAAATGAGTACACGTGACTTGATTTTGAGTATCTATTTTTAACAGTCTATAGCCATTGCTTAGAGCTCTCTGTTTCTTACACTACTCGATAGATGATTTCCTTTTCTTTATATAAATAAGTGTAAATCAGAAAAAAGTGGAGCTACCTTGTTCTTGCTCTCGCGTCTTCATATGTATAGTTGATATCGCAAAAGAAAAAAAAATGATGCATATCTCCAGAAAGTCATACATAAATTCATAATAACCCTCCACCCCGAACAGCATTCACGAATAAATGTTTATATACCAGTTTCTTAAAAATTAAACGCATTAAAATAAATTCCTACGGTCACGTCTCTCTCTAGTTGATCGAAATATAAATGTCACAAATCTCAACATTTATTGTATTGGTGTGAGGATTCGCGATTTGTCGGGAAAGTGGCGGCCTGCGGGAGGAACGCGAAAATAAAAGTAAATTTCGTTGTCATCGTCTGGTTAGGGGTGGGAGATGTTATCCCATCTGTTTCTGACAGCTTCTTTTTCGTGTCCGTGGTTGTTCGGTTTTTTTTTTTAGAGAGAGGGTTGGTTAGATGGGATGTTGTAGGAGGGATCGGGTTAAAATACTTGCTTCGGAAGGGAAAAGAATAAAGTTGAGCTAAGGAATCTAAAAATAAAATGGCAAAGGACTTGAGATTTTTTTTTCTTCTTCTTCTTCTTGCTTTGAGGCTGGGGAATCTCTCCTTTTTTTGTTTTCTTTGAACTTTCTTGTAAACACTCGAACTCTCTCTTGTTGGGAAATATTTCTGTTCAGTTTAGGGAAAATGAGTTATCGATCACACTTTAAAAAGAGGTACTTAAAAATGAGTACCTGAACATGCTCGTTTTTCCTTGAGTACAATTGAGTCGTAAATGAGCGATGATATACTCAAATTTAAGTAATCGTACTTTCTAAAAATGAGCAGTGTGATTTAATATTGCTAATATCAGCTTCTGTTCAAGCCCTCTTAACAAAGCGACCTGACAAACTAAAAATAGTGTAGTTGTTCAGATGATGGTTTTCCACATTATTTGATGACGATTGCTTAAATGGAAACTACATTTTTACAACTCAATTATTTTACTTCCTCTTTTGGCACACATTTTTGTTTTCCTTTAGTTTATAACTTCATCACGTTGCCCTGGTAGTAGAACGGGTTAGGCACTGGACTTCGTTGCGACAGAAGCTGGGTTCAATTCCCGGTCAGTGTTGCTATTGTTGGTATTTATTAAAAGGGATTTATGAAGACAGCCTATGTAGGAAAGATACTGCTCTTTTTATTCATTTTTACTAATTTTTGAGTACATGGCTTTTTCAGAAATGAAAAATGTTCTTTAAAATAAGCGAGAACAGAATGAATGATCTTGTGTTTAGAACATCAATCTTTTTTTCAACTTGTTCTCTTGCAAATACAACACAGATTATTATTTTTTTTCCCTTTATGAGTATAAAAAAATCTGTGGAAAAGAACGTAAAGAGAAAGAACTGTTCCATAGAAAGAACACAAACCGCAAAGTGTTCTTGGAGTGCAAAGGGTTAAAATTTTTGGACAAAACACGTTTTTGATGTTTGCTCTTCATTCAGTGCAACTATATTAATCTGGATAGGTTAGGAAGGTAATCTACAAAAATTTCGTAAAATTTAAAATGAAAGTTAATAGCTTATAGTTCCCTTATTTAATTTTACGCAAAAAGTAAATGTACTCTGTAAGACAAATTCACCTTTATTGAAGTGTAGTTGTTTAAATGTTTATTATAAAGCTTATTCCTTGAAAACTTTGTGATAAGCACTAGCTTGTTTAAAAGGATATATCTATTTATCTTTTGCCCTTGTTATATCAACGAATTTATGTTAGGAGAGACCCAATTCCAAATACTAATATTTTTTATTAATGAATTCAGAAATACAATTTCGTTTTACTATTAGAACATCTCTTTCTGAACAATAATCAATTACTTTTTTTGTTTTGAAATATGTTTTTATAAACAAAATACTACTTCTGCTCCAATTTTTAATATTTAAAAAAAAATTTATTGATTAAATATTGTCAAAGTATATACTTAAGATTTTGCAAAAGATTTTTTTTGCGAATTTGTGTTTTAGTTGTTTTTAAGTAATTGTTTTGTGTTCATAACCTAAAGAAATATCCCCCTTAGTAAAAAATTTATAACGTTATTATTTACTTTTCAGACGAAAATTAGATAGGCAGATGGAAAATGGTATATTAACATGTAAAAAACACTTGTGGCCTTTCTTTTACTGCCTTGAAATTTTATTCATATTTTCTAAAATATGTATAGCATTTTTTATGCAAAAAATGCATGGACTCCACGTATAGATTACAGTCTTTTAAAAGTTAATTTCATTAGGACAACTTACGTATATTTTGTACCATTCAGCCAAATCTTTAATAAAATATAAAGAAAGTAATTATTTTACCGCTTGAAGAATGTTAAATATGAAATAAATATATGATTTTTCATTTACTTTAATATAAGTTTTTATCATAAAAACTTAGGTAAGAAAAATAGTTAGACATTTTATTTTAAAATGCGACAAAACCTTTTTCTGAATAAAACTAAAAAAACACTTTCAATTATCAACCTACTTTCTTTGAACAACCTTTTCTTATAGTTGTAACAACTTTCAACGAAAATCCACAGCACTACCTTTATTGGCTCGTAACTTGCGTTATAAAAAGACATATTAGTGCGCCAACATCCAAAACAGTGTTAGAAAAGTCTTAAGAGTAAATAACAAATACCTTTTATATCCCTCGGGGGTACAATACGAGTCTACAATGCCTTCGATTTCTAGTGAATTTAGCTAAAAGCTCCTTCAGCTTTTCATTCTTTTCCTAACATATCCGTTTCTCTTGCCGTTTGAAAGCTCTTCATTTTTTGTGCGCTTTTTGTAGAGGTGTATACCCTTACTAAACTTTAATTCTCGCTTCTCTAAAAAGAAAATAATCCCGGGGAAACTTTGAGCCGTAGTTATGGGCTTAAATTTAACAATATGTTGTTACAAAAACGTGTGGTGGTATGCTCCGATGAAGAAGGGTGGAAGTTTTAATGTTTTTCTTTTGGCTTTATTGTGCTTCTTTTTTATATATGGAACATTTCAATTAGTAGAAGTGCTGCAATCGGCGTTCTTTTTAACCAGGTAATCTGGTTAAATGTAGTGTGTTCTATTAATGTGTGGTATGCCTTTTACTTTCAACTTGAGAGGTAGTACTGTAAGAATTGATGTTTTGTCCCACTTTCTCGCCGCTCTCAGTAAGTGTTCATTGGAACATTTAATGATGGTAGTTCGATTTACTCAAGTTTATTGTTTTCTGATTGTAATTTGTATAAGTATTGTTACTTTATTTTCACGAAATTTTATAGATTTATTTCATTTCCTAAGAACAACTAATACTTTCCCAATCGAAGAAATGCCTTCGTAAAACAGAGGCCTCCGTGGCCAAGTGGATTAAGGCGTCAGCTGGGAATCCAAGGGTCCCCGGTTTAAACCTTGCGATGGACTAGACTAAAGAATAGTAAAAAGTAGTGATATTGCGATCGGAGGGTTGCCAACTTCTCTACCAAAATACTAGAATGTCGTCCAGAACATCCACAAATAATAACGGCGTGTATACGGGACTGGTGCACGATAAATCTGATCGGGGTCCAAAGTCCCGACGTCTATTGAAGGCTTAGGGTGCCAGCTCAGGTGTTGTCCTCGTCATCTGACCATGGTTAAAAAATACGAGGCATCGTTCACGGGCTTTTCCTTCGAGATAGGCCCCGAACCGTCCCCAATAGCCCACTGTGCAGCTCTAGTGCGACGTTATTTAACCAAACCAAACCAACCTTCGTAAAACATTGGGCCTTTTAGAACAGCGGATTTTTGCGAGATCCATCTCCATCTTTTTCGCAAACAAACATCTTTGTGTTTAGGAGGCTGAATGTACTTTAACTCCTTCAGTCGGAATCGGATATATTATTTCAATATTAAAGATCCCTTTTGCGTAGTATTTTGTAAAGTATTTAAAAATACTTAGCTGTGCTCTTTAGGCAGTTTTTAAACGAGCCTTTGGTAGTGCTGCCATCTATTGGGGAGTTGTTCATGCGATAATTATCGCATGGTTATGCTAGTTTTGAAATATTTGATTTAAACATTTTCCCTATAAAACACGATGATCTATGATAATAAGGATAATGAATATAAAATTTAAAAAAATTATAATCAAAATTAAAAATGTATAAATTATAAAAATAAAAAATTGGAATCTTTCAATTTTAATTTATTCATTACTTATTCAAAAATTATGATAATAATATTTATTAACTTTTGCACAATCTTTTACACTCCCCTTTTCTTTTCGCCAACATGCTTGCCAAACATCAACAATATCTGAGTGTTGCATGACTCTAAACTAACACACTTCCATAGTAAAATATTATACTATAAAAAGTAGAGAATTAGTGCAAAAAGTAGAAAATTACTTTAACCCGTTGGTAAAGTGTAGTCGTCTAAAATTGATGCCCGGTAGATGGGTTTAATTCTGTAGTATTCTGAATGTCCTCACGTTAGACGTGATGTGAATGCTTGAATAGTGGCGTGTCAGCTAAGGAGTTGCCGTCGTCATCCGACCATGGTTTCCAAATTGCGACGGTTCCCGGGCCTTTCTTTAGGGAGAAATCCTGAATCGTCACCAAGAGCCCGTTAGCGTTTGTTCAAAGAACTGTTCACGAAAATATGCTTGCCAAAATAAAATCACTTACTAGTAACCCATTTAACACTCCGATGCAATAGTCGTTCTGAGAGATCCACCTATTATGTTATAAGAGGTGGATCTCTCTCTCACCTCTTATAACATAAAAGGGGTATATCTCTCGCACCTCTTATAGTATAAGAGGTGGAATTCTCTGTCACTTCTTATAACCTAAGATGTGTATCTTTCTCTCACCTCTTATAGCATAGTAGGTGGATCTCTCTTTACCTCTCATATCATAAGAGGTGGATCTTTCAGATCGGGCGCCATCATCGGAGTGTTAATATTCCTCTGCTCAATATATATGTCAAAATAAAATTTAAAATGGATTCCATCTTGGTATACGTATATAGGTAACAATAAAGTAAAATATATTTTTTTATATTAATAAGGATACACTTTTGATGTGTTAATGAAAGTTACGAATGTGTAAACTAAGAAATACTACTTCGGAATTTGGAAACTAACACATTTTGTTACAAAAAATTATTATTAGTTTTCGTTTAAAATGTCATTTTTTGGATCGCGCAGGAATCTGCAACCCAGATAAGTAATTTCTTAAGTTGGTCTCTAAACTATCAACCAGTGATATAAGCCCCACAATGTCTGTCATAGGCTAAAACATTGTTATATAACATATTCAAATTATTTAATGCATTTAAACTTTTCTTAATTTTAAATAAGGGATTTTATATTACAAAATTTAAATTATCAAACCCGAAACATGGTCATTCAATTTTTGTATTATATTCCATAAGAAATATTCGAAATATTCTACTCTTTAAATGAGGATAAATTTTAATCTCAGTCCACTGTGGCTTTAATCGATCCCAAAATTAAAAAATATTTTCAAGCTGTTCATAAAATGTATAAATATATATTAAAAATATCAATACCATTTGTTAAAAACAGCTATCAATTGAAATGAACCCTACTTATTATAAGCAAAACTTTTAAAGAAATCAATAGTCTACCATTTCCAAGTTAGTTTCATGTGTAGAATATTAGAATACTCATTGAAACGAATAGTCAGTCTCCCAGTGGAAACAACACTCCCAGTACCACACAACCAAACAAATATCACAAGGAACCGGAACCAAGTGGTCGCAAATTATTGAGAGTGCTTATTCAAGATTAGACTGACGTAAGTAACGCCATTGGGATGTTTGAACAGATGAAGTCTTGCGGTATGTGTTCTCTTATCTGCAACAGCAGAACCTCGAAATACGTGGCAGAATATTTTATGTTTATGCGTAGTTAGTGGCTAGGGATAAATCAGCATTTGTAGGGGAAAATAATTTCTTTCATGTCGCATGTGAGCAAATGGAATCAACCATCAATTGAATATTTTATTTCATGCCGCATGTGAGAAAAATACAATAAAATATCAATTGAGTAATTTATTTCATGCCGCATGTGAGAAAATCTCAATAAAACTTCAATTGAATAATTTCTGTCATGCCGCATGTGAGCAAAATTAAATCAAGCATCAATTGAATAATTTCTGTCATGCCGCAAAATGCAATCAGACATCAATTGAATCATTTCTTTCATGTCGCAAGTGAGAAAAATGGAATCAAGCATCAATTGAGTAATTTTTGTCATGCCGCAAAATGCAATCAAACATCAATTGAATAATTTCTATCATGATGCAAAATGCAATCAACCATCAATTGAATAATTTCTGTCATGCCGCAAAATGCAATCAAACATCAATTGAATAATTTCTGTCATGCCGCAAAATGCAATCAAGCATCAATTGAATAATTTCTTTAATGCCGCATGTGAGCAAAATGCAATAAAACATCATTTGAATAATTTATTTTTTCCAGCATGTGAGAAAAATGCAATAAAACATCGATTTAATAATTTCTGTCATGCCGCATATAAGAAAAATACAATAAAACATAAATTGAATAATTTATTTCATGTCGCATATGACCAAAATGGAATTAAGCATCAATTGATTAAATAATTTGTGATCTGTACTATTTGTTTTATTGTGGATTGGGCAACAACATGAGAAAGGCGACTGAAGCTGTATTTAAGTTTTGATAATAAAAGTTTATTGTTGGTTTTTCAAAGGGTATAATTGGAAAAATAAATTGTTTTATTTGGTGAAAAGAGGAAGAAGAATATCTCTTTTTTTATAAAAGTTTATGACATATAGTTTAAAAAGCATTCTATACTAGATGCGTAAACTTGTGCTGTTGGGTACTTAGTTTGAATTATATAAATATCCCAATAGTGAACCACGTATGAATTTGCTTTATTTGTATACGACTTCTATACTGCTATCGAATTTAATTACGATTTCGAATAAAATTGCTTTTGACAAAGATTGCAATATTTAAATAAAAATACTTATTTTTTTTTTATTAATGTTGGGCTTACGGTTTAAACCTATGCTGAATAATAAAGCTGATAATAAAAACAATTAACATAAATATTTTAATGCATATCGTTTAATAATAATTTATACTGAAAATTGTGTATCATACAAATTGGCATATAAATAGTTTATTACAGCAAATTGGAAAACAAAAATGGCAATACCCTGTCTTTTAACATTAAACGAAGTTTTTACTTTTATATAACTACTAGCAAAATTACCCGTTCTTTGCACGGAGGTAAATAAAATAACGACAAATAACTGAAAATATATACATTTCCTCTCCTCCCTTGGATAATCGCATATACCATTTTAGAATTCCTCCTTAAAAAAGTTAAAGCTGTTTTTTATATGTTAAATATTGTTATTTTTAATAAATTAGTAGTTAAAAAAGTAAAACTATATCTATACTACTTGGTTGCTAATACACCGATAAAAATCCAATAATTTCTAGTTTATCTCTCAAAGGTATGGAGTTTTAAAAATTAAACATTCCTGCACAAAAATACTTTTAGAAATTAATAGGAATTTCCTTTCGGTATGGGTAGTAGAAATCAGCCGATGGGTATAAATAATATACTATCGTGTAGACAAAATTCAGACGTTTTTTACGTGCCGATTTTTACCCCCCCCCCCCCCCTCCTCTTTTACAATGTCCAAATGCCCATGTTTTAAAGAATTTCCACGAATGCTATTATTACAGAAGAATAACCACCTATTTTAAGAATTTTTTTTATTTCCGTATGAATGTATTAAAAATTTAGTATTTACTTATTTTGTTAAACCATTTGTCATAAAATTTTTATTTTGTGATTCTATTGTTATTGCATTTGCATCGAAAAATACCCGTCATATAAATTTTTAGTAAGTTTCCACAGCAAATTAAAGCCAAGACGCACTTTATCCAAAGAATAAACTGTTATAACTTGGCGATAGTTTAGCAAACGGTGCAGCATATTATAAACTCATCATGTACTTTCAATCATTCAGAACAACAATTCAGAACATTTAATTCTTAATGATCGCCATTTAATGTTTTAAAAAGAAATATTTATTGGCTCATTAAATAAAATATTTATTTTCTAAATTATCATTTGGTATCTGTGGAATTTTATTCTTTAATAACATTAAAAAGTCATATAGAGTTGAAAATTCACAGTGAAACTAAGCTTCGTATAATTAAAAAAAATACTTGCATAAAATATTTTTCAAATGAATAAAATGGACGTTCGTACACAAATTACTCACATTTTGGAAGAATTGTTTTAAAGTTCGATCTAAGATAATTAAATGTAGTTACAATTAACCTGAATACCAACAAAACGAAATTTATAATACAATTATAACATTTTAAAACAATTCTAAGCCATTTCCCTAAGATAAACTTCTGGTTGTTTTAATTTTTGAATGAATCCGTCTTGTAACAAAAAGCCCAATGGGCAGACGTTTTCAATAATTATTAAATAAAATAAAAACCTGTGACGTAATTTTTATAGTGTCAATAACTAAATTTTTTATTTTAAATTGCATACGATATGTTCATCCATGTTAAGTCAATGGAATACATTAAAATTGTTACAACATAAGAATGGAACATCGTACAAACTTAAAAATTATCACAAAAAATGTCTAATTTTTCAAGTAAAGTACTCAGTAAATTTTATAAAGCTACGTTTTGTAGTTTTGGAGTATTCCGTGTAAAGATCCACATTCTAATTGGTTTATAATTTTGTTATATTATATTTTCGCTTTTCTCCGTTGATTTGAACTGGTTTTACTGTTGCCACTTCATGAAACTTTAATGAGGTACGCTAAAAAATGTCATAACATTCGAATGGAACATCGTAGAGACTTGAAAATAGTCGCGTTTAAATTCTGATTTTTTGAACTAACTATTCTGTGAATTTCAAAGCTCTGCTTTATGTAGTTACGGAGTCTATAAAGTACTGACAAACCAACATACATCCGGACAGATTTTGGAGATTTCAGCTTTATATATAAGCTAATATACCATTTATGTCATGGGATTCCCTGTTTTTTTAACAATACAGACTACTTTTATATAAATAAAGTCTGTAAAATAATTGAGTTGTAACTTAGTTTCTATTTAAGCAATCGACATAAAAAAATGTGAAAACCCATCTTCATTACAACCATTTTAAGTGTGTCAGGTCGTTTGTTAAGATGGCTGGAACATAAGCTGAGATTAACAATATTAAATCAACCTGCTCATTTTTGCGAAAGTACGGTTGCTTAAATTTGAGTACGTCGTCGCTCATTTACGATGCAATTGTACTCAAAGAAAAACGAGTAGGTTAAAGATACACATTTTAAAGTACCTTTTTATACGGTGAACTATTATCGTTTGTTTTCTAACCATTTGATGTAAAATTCTATGGCGATAAGCTTGTTAAAGTAAACTGGATGCATTCAAGAACTGTAAGAGGCCGTCGGGTCACCCCTTTTCTCGCCAAATCGATGAAGAGGAGTGTACAGGTAGGCGTGGATGTCTTCTCCTTGATATTCCGAATAGGATTTCGATTTAGTTTTTTTTTCCATCAGTGAAAAGTGGGACTTCGCAGCAAGAAGAAAAAGCTGAACGAAAGACCGAGGGGTCCCGGAATTTCGTGAGTCGTAAATTTTTTATGTTCGTGAGTCTTGGCATAAAAACCGAATTGTTGTTTATCTGCAAACAGAAGTCGGTACAGAATTTGTTCATGCTGTTATGATTCAGTCATAATTATTTTTTCTACTCGAAATAAATATCAAAATGAAAGTCTTTTAGTTTACTGTGTATAGCAGTTAGAGAAACGTACTTGTATAAGTTTTTCTAAGCAAAATTTGAAGATGTAAGGACAGATTTTTTTAATACTGAATAGGATTATTTACAGCTACCAGAAATATAGAAGCACATTCAGTATTGTAACATGTATATTATGTTTTATAATCGGTAGGTTGTTTCAAGTCTTTTTAAATATTTAAAAGTGTTACAAAAAAACTCGAATAGAACGATTACGTGCAAACTGATAAAGTATATAGAGCAAACTAAAAGTATATAGAGCAAACTAAAAGTATATAGAGCAAACTAAAAGTATATAGAGCAAACTAAAAGTATATAGAGCAAACTAAAAGTATATAGAGCAAACTAAAAGTATATAGAGCAAACTAAAAGTATATAGAGCAAACTAAAAGTATATAGGGCAAACTAAAAGTATATAGTAAAACTATATTAAAATTAAAATATTTGATTTTTTAATTTAGAAGTTTATTATTTGTAAATGAACTAGTAATAGCAATTTATTAAACTTTTATTTAATGAGACATATTTTTTTCAATTATTTCTTTCTTTCAATAATAATATTTGTTTTAGTAAAATTAAGTATCCCACTCATAAAGACAAAATAATAAACATAAATATTTATTTTAATATGGAAATCGTGTAAAAGTACTTAAACAAATAAAATTAATACTTCAGGACAAGCAACAGAGTACTATAAAACTTTCTTTTTTCAAATGGAAAATTTTAGATAAATAAAGTTAAAATTGCCATTAATATACCATATAATTAACATTTAATATATTTTACTCTAACAAAAATGTCAGAAACAAGAATAAAAAAATATACCATTCTTTAGTTTACTCAACTTCCTAAACAAAACCCATATTAACGCTAAAAAACATTTAAAAGCAAATCTTATGCATTACCAAATCTATAATTTGAAGAGGATAACATAAAAAAAACACAAATTTAAAGGATCTCTTCTATTTATAGAAATTTTTTCAACTTGCCAAACTTTATTGGTCTTTTAACAACACTCCCAATACAAACAATGGATTTTTAATAAACCACTCCTTCATCAACCCCCTCGTCCTTTTTTCTCCATACATTTTTGCAACTTCTTTACTTTCGCACACCCTTTTCAATTCTGAAAAGAACAAGCCTAATGATAGGCTTTGAAACAAGACATCCGAAGAGATTTCCGATTTTATTGATTTAAAGCCGGGACATACGTATCAGTCCGCACGACTGGAGCCCGAAAGTAAACGTGGAATATTTTGCCTGAAGGGTAACTATTCTTTAACGATTATGTCGAGTTGTATTCAGTTGCCGTCCTAGTTTAGAGGGGGGGTCGATTTATGTGTGAAAAGGAAGCGATGATAAATGAATTGATTACAGATTTGCATCGTTAAATTTCGACGGTGAAGGTTTTGTTGGGGGAAATCTGAAAACTCTTTGCAGTCTGATAAATTTCTGTCTATAATTATGTTTCTTTTTTTTCGAGTTAAGTAATGATACGTTTAGTTACAGAGCTATTTACTGTTTCAATATTTCTATATATTTTCGATGTGATATTTTAAATATTAATAACTTATAGAATATTTTTTTGCTATATATCACTTTTTGTGAAACATTAATCAATGAAAGTATTGATATATTTTTTTAAAATCAATGTTAGTCAATTATTTTGTTAGTCAAATTCGTGTTTCTATACGCTCTTGAAAGCCCTACATTCGAAATTGTTTTTTAAAAATGTGCAAGTCACTGATACGATATTTTTTTAACAGTGCTTCAACAAACAATTTTTTTATGTACAAGTTACAATTGTATGCAAGTTACGTCTGTAAGTTTATTTTTAAAAATAAACTTCTATTGTATTATTTTGGTTGTTTAAAAATTGCAGAAAGGGGTATAACATACACAAATGGATCACAAATTTAAAAAATACGGTAAGTACTTAGTTAATTATTATTAAATATTCGTTTCGTTGGTTTTTTGAATTAACGCCACTCTTGAGCTACGCATGTCCAGAATATCCAACAAATTATACTGGCGTGTATACGGGACTGGTGCACGATAAATCTGATCGGGGTCCAAACTCCCGACGTCTATTGAAGGCGTTGGGTGCCAGTTCAGGTGTTTCCTCGTCATCTGACCATGGTTCTAAAATAACGAGGTGCATGTATGAATGTGTGTGTGAATGTGTATGTGTTCCCGGGTCTTTCCTTCGAGATTGACCCCGAACCGTCGCCAATAGCCCACTGTGCAGCTCTAGTGCGACGTTAATTAACAAAACCAAACCAAACCAAAAACCTAGAGCTACGCATTGTACAGATTCGGGATATATCCCGAAGGAAACACACTTAATTTGACTACTACCTCTTAAATTTTTTTAACTATGGTTGTTTATTGAAAATTATTTCGAACCCGTGTTATCAGAACAATTTACTATGACTACAATTTACTATTCTTCTCGAAAGAGGGCTACCTAGAGAATATTGTTAATTCAAAACATGTTAACTTGTTTGATGGCAAATGGAATAAAGAGTAAAAATATTCCTTCCAATTCACAGGTCATAACTTTTTTTTTTCTACAGCGTCTCTCAAAAGTCCTAATTTCAAATCATTTCAGCAATAATGTGACAGAAAGATCAAAAGGACAAACCACCGATGGGCCGAACAATCTACCCAAACGAGCAATATTATCAATAGACGATCCCCAAACTTGAAAGGATGAAAAATTATAATTGGGAAAACCATTCCACTTCCTTCACGGAACATTGCCCCTCAATTCCTTTTAGGAAATATCCCCTCTCCGTTTGTGTCCTGTGAAAGGATAAAATACAGTTTCATTATTTCCAGCTTTGTGCACTGAGGAAGTGTGCTTGATTAAATGCACTCTGATAGAAAACAATTGGTTGCTTGGAAGTACAACGTCTTGCATTCAAGATGGCGGTAACTGAAAATCTCTGTTTAGATAGTAAATTATTGCAATTCCCTTATTCTTAGTGTATAATGTAAATTAATTCAGTGCGTCATCTAAATAAAAAGATTGAATGTTTGAATTATAAAACAATGTTTGTAAGAATAGATAGAAGTAGTTCTGTAGGATAATCATTTTTGTGGTAAAGGTTCCTTTTATGGCCCGTGTACTCAATGGATCTTAAGACATGCGGTATAAAAAAAAAAGATAATTTTTAGGAGCAGTGGCGAATCGTACGTTCATTTAATAAAATTCTCTCGATGTTTTTTTAAAAATGCGTTTAAATTATTTAATTTAAACGTGTGTTTTTTTTTAAAAAAAAACAAGCCTTTGATAATGCTGCCATCTATGAATGAGCAGATGCGTTAATTTTTTATGATTTTTTTGGCTATAAGAAATACGGTAATATATTTTGCCCTTACAACGAATGGGTGGGGGTGTGTTATTGAATAATTATTAGTCCAAATTAAAATTGTCCAAATTAAAATCTAATTAAAATTAAGATCAATGCGAATAATACTTTAATATATCTATGTATATTATATAAGTGTTATGTATATACATGGATAAATAAATGGATAAAAAAAATAAATTAAAGAAAAATTACTTGGTTTGTTAAGAAGCGAAAACAACAATTTTCTTCTACTGTGCAACGTTAAATAGTGAGAAAGTAAATTTAAATTTTCGAAGGTATGATTAGTTTTGCTCAGATGATATACTCATACACATTATGGTAATTGTGCGCTATCCTAAGATTTTGATTTTCTGTCTATTAATTATTATATTATACTACGTTTATAAAGTAGTCAAATGATTCAGATCTAATTGTCAGGTTTAATTACATTTAAGTATTAAGCTCGTATAAGATATTCAAAGTAATTAGGAATTTTTCTTGTAATATTTTAATTGGAAAAGAATGTTTTTTGATGTGATCACGAATATGTTACTATTATTTGTATATATATTTTTTAATATATATGTCATTATATATTATATATGGTGGTATATTATATTAATGTATTAAATAATAACAATTACCAACAATATATATATGATTATCTGAATGCGTATTACAAGCTATTACAAAGTTCCGAAGTTTTTCAATTTTTTTCATTTGTGACCCTCTATTCAGTTGAACCTTGTCAAGTCCCCTTTAGACATTAGATTTCTTTTCTACCTACAGCATGGCTTTTTCAAAATTTAAGCTATATTTTAACATTGTGTTCTGATTATAAATGGTCACTGATGCATGGGTTTACTTGTTTAAAGTAAATGCAAAGGTATAAGGCATTTGTTTTAATGTAAAGTTTGACGAATAAAGTATAAATATTTAAGATAATTATTTCATTTCAATTCGTGATAACTAAATTTTCTTATATTTATTATTTCATTCAATACATTCGGAACTTTAAATTAACCCATTTGCGTAATAGGGAATTTTTAAAAAATGTCGACGTTCTTATCGATTACATTTTCTCTATCTTTTCTTTTTTTACAAAATGTTCTTTTTAAACAAGTTTCGAAGAAGTTACTAATATCTGTCTCTACGGTACCGTAAAAAAATAAATTCTCCGATTGGAACATTTTAAAACATCTTTTCACCATCTATCCATTGAAAGAACTCTGTCAAAATCGCAGAAAAAAAATTGTCTAGCAGGAAAAAAAAATCGTAAAAAAGAAACTTCATAATAAAGTCACTCTGTGTCGCCGGATTTACGAGTGAGGTGGAAAAGATTTCGAGTTTTTTTTTCTATTCGAAAAACGCCAAAGGTATACTTTTTCCCACAGAATATGCATTTTTTTACGTTTTGGAATTTAACTATTTTTCCTAACTCTTTCCAAGATATCTTATGCAGTTGAATGCATGAGAAATAAAAAGTTAAATTCTCTTGTGAGCCGTAAAATCTAGATTTCGAAGTTTGATTCAAAAGTGTTAACTTGTTACAACAAAGTTTGGAATTTGAAAACCAAAATATGTATTTCCCCGATGTTTCAAAATGTGTATACAACTTTTATTCTGGAAATATTCTCTTAGAATGTTTTCAATAGGATAAGATGTGAAATGTTTGTGTCCGAGTTTTTAAAATTATACGTTTTTCACATTGAATTGGCAAAAAGTTTATATTTTTAGTTTGATCTTGGGTTGCTTAAAATATATACCTAGATTAATGTGACAATATTAATTCTATATGTAAACAAAAAAAAAGGGTAATAAGAACTTCATATTTTACTTAATAAATTAAATAAATATGTTTTTCTTTTCTTTGAGATTCTCAAAATAGGATTTTTAATGCAGACAAAAACACTGCAGTGAAGTTCATTCTAAATTCTTGCAATGTTAAAAGCAATTACTCATATTTAACGAAGGTTTGTTTAAGTATGTTTAGATTTAAATTTTTCGTCAAAAGCAAAGTCATAGAAAATCCCAATGTTTTGTGACTAGATTAATTTTGCGTGACACCTACAAAAATATGTATATTTACTTTTGACTCGAATTGTTATTAGGTCGTATTAAACGAAACTTGTGTGTCTCAAATATAACAAATTACATACCCGATCCGATGATTAAATGTACTTTCTTTACCTTATTTAAGAATAAAGACCATTTTAATCTATTAATTTTGCAAATTTTTAAACGAATGCAATACGTTATTAGTGCTTATTAAAATATAATGAAGATAAGACAGTTGTAGTATTTTCGAAAGGATATGGCTTATGATTTCCGCAACTATATTTCCTAATGATCATTAAATCAATTAAAAATTCGGCGTTTTGCGTGGAACTTAATGATATCTTATTAAAAGTCGTATGGGAGTTACTAACTTTCAAATATTGCCTTGAAAGCGATGCAAATTTAATTTTGACATTTTACATCATTATAAATGAGGTTATATTTTAAATTATCCACATTTTACATTATCTCTTAAATTATCCATAATTTAATACCGAAACTTAGACTGTCGAAAGTCCTATTTAAATTATTGAAAACCACATATCGGTGCCTTAATATCATATTAAAGCGCCGAAGTGTGTTACGCTTGAAAAGATTTGTTATATCATTCATTTACAGAGGGGCTGCAACCGCAATATTTCCTCATCATCTTCCTAATTAAGGGTAGGCTGAATTTATTTAATGTATTCAACGAGCCAATAAGCTGCTCTTTGCTGCCTTGGAAATTATATCTTTAACTTCATTCTAGATTGATGATAAGATAGCATTATGTAAGATAGAAATATCTTACCATACTTGATGTCTGTTTGTATAACATATCGATCGCGTAATGCCCGAATGTGTTGAGTGCAGTTTTCGTGAATTTGAGTTAAGAGCTTATTTGAATCCTTAAAGTGTAATATAGATAATATTTAATTGTAGTAAGTGAAAAAAAAATATTTTAATTGGTAGTAAACTTTGGCGATTGTTGCATACCGTTTCTTTTATTAACCCCCAAAAAATTAGTGAATTATTACTTACCATATTTGCGCACTAAGGAATCCCTAGGATCTCAAAGAAATACATCCGTCGCCAATAGCCTAATGTGCAACTCTAGTGCGACGTTACTTAACCAAACCAAAGAAATACATTGCATAACATTTAGCAATAATGTTTGGATTTAATAATACCTGCTTTAATTGTCGTGATTTGTCTGAAAGGTAACGACTTCACACCGTCTTAACCCGGATACAGCTAGCCGAAACGATTTATTTTACATTAAGACCAAACGGCGCATTCACACGTGTGGTCAGATGTAACGTGATAGCGATAGATTCACACGTGTATAGCTATATATATCAATAGGAAGTAGCTGTTCAATCGGCTCTCTCTAGTAGAGGCTCACAATCTTACGCATGTGAAATTCGCCTTGAAATCTTGGTAGACCTTGAATCGTTTTGGTTTGGAGTCCACGTTAAGCATTCGATCTTGGCTTATTTAGTATTTATGGTATACAAAACAATTGTTTGAGTGTCTAGAGACCATCTTCATTTAACTTCTTTCTTCTGGCCTTTTCTTTCTTATCATACCCATGTTACAGTTAATATATGTGTACCTTATCTCTTTGTATCTGCACTCTGTATTATAAACTAATGGGTCTCTGAAACAGTCTTATGAACTCAAACAATTTCTAAAAGGAACAGGCGACAACATAACGACTTGTTCTTTTGGTTCCCTGTTCTTTAAAATAAACGAGAACAGCATGATCTTGTTTTTACAAAACATCGAACAAAATTTCAACTCGTTCTTTTGCAGATCCAAAACAGATTAGGTTTCTTTTTTCTATAACAAATTCTAGGGTAAAGAACATAAGGATGAATAACTGTTCCGTAGTAAGAACGGAAAACGCAAAGAGTTCTTGGAGTGCAAAGGGTTAAAACATTTAATGACTTCTTATATGTATAACATATGAACATATAACATATGAATGAATATGTATAACATTATCGTCATGATGTAGGTTCAATATTTGGGAAACTATGTGGATGTACATTTGTGAAACTATTTGGAGGCATTGTCAGGCAGTCCTTGCTTTTCAGAATATCTTCAGTAACTTGTTTTCGGGAAACAATTTGTGATTGTTTAAACTAACATCGTTTTTAACTAGTAAATAAACAATAATATAAGAGAAACTTGCTTGGCCGATCTACAAGTACTAACTGTTCAATAGTTTTTAGAAGAATACATTCATTTTTGTAACTGTGCAGCCCTTTGAGATACTGATAACTTCGATAATTGTGTTTAATGTTTTATACGATCTTCCTGAATATAAAAAAGTATTCCTTAAAAAAGATGTCGAAGAACATATGGGAGTACAATATAGAAATTTGGCATATAACATTAAAGCAAAGATATCGTCAAAACCAAGTATTCTGTCAAATTTGTTCAATTTGGGTTTCCTCGAAAAGGAACACTAACTAAGGAGATTTTTCTGTTTGTCTTATTATTAGTATAATTGACTTCCCAGTAGAAATTTCATAAATAGTCCAAACGATTGGAAAACGACATGTTGCCAATTATCATTTTAATTCGACCAATTACACCATATTAAAAGCTATGCGGGAATCCTAATAATTCAGAATGAGATTCAGAAGTTTGTGAGATGACTACTTGTAATTTGGTTGGAAGGTTGTTGCTCTTCTATAAAAATCAAATACGGCATTTCCTAATACAGTAAAATTTCAATTATACAAACTCCAATTATCCGGATCGGTTTGAGGAAAAAAGAAATTTGGAAAATACACATTTTATGAATTTCTCATAGTTGAATGCGTATTGAATTACACACCAAAGCAAAAATCGTATTTTACTGAGACATAACCTTTTTTTTTTCGTGAATTATCCGGATATTTGTTTATCGGGATAATTCACGATTTTTTTTTTATTTCTTAGTAAAACACGAATTTTGGATAAAATTGAATATCCATATATTCGATTATCCGGTCCCAATTAATCCAGATAATTGGAGTTATACTATATTTTAAATTTAAAGATTGTGCGTATGATTATTTTCGATTTTTTTCAAAATTAAACTAATTTAACACATTAAAAGCGAAATAACTGGTTAAATAATTATTCACTAAGAAATATATATATACAAATTTGAATTAACCTGCGTCACTGATCAAGTGTTCATTACTCTTTATTTGAAACTTATTCCTTTACATCCAACTATTTATTGGAAATCCGAAAATTTTCGAACTGAATTGGTAGCTATAAATTCTGTGATTACACGAAACGCTATCACGAAAATGTAATTTGTCTCAACTTAAACCGTTAAGCAAAAACCATTTTCATGAAAACGGCAAAACTAAAATCTACGAAATTATGATTTATCCCACACTCAGAAATGCACCGTTTCAAGCAATTTTCAGTTGTTGCATTTCAACTTACGCTCATTACAGAACAATAGTAAATTTGGTTTTATTTCTTCATTTTCAGTTATTAAACAAAGATTAATTGTCATGAAAACGTTATTTCATTAGAAAATTGTATTTTTTTTGGTCCTAAAACTCGAACAAATAATTTCTCTGTCTGGATATTTCGAGGTAATAACATTTTCCATTTCTAATTAACATATCTCCCACTATTATGTTACTGTATAAAATAGGATAAGAATAATGAATCATAAAACACGATAATTATATTATTCTAGAACGGAGCTCTTTTCCTTTCTTGAAACACAAAGATCGTAATTTATGACAGTGAAAAAATATATAAAAAGTACTTCTTTGTAATGGATATACCATTTTTTAATGTTTTGGGGGAAGTTAAGTGTGATAATTAAGAAAAAAAACGTAATTTAGTTCAGTGTCTTTTACTTTTTATGTGTTTTTAATCATGCAAATGATATCTTGAAGTGGTTATCTAATATGATTAATCTAATTGAAAATAATGGGTCTGAACGTAATGGGGAAGATATTTTTGAAAAACGTTTTTATGGGTGGTTGTAAAATAGATTATGGTTTAACCTCTCAATTGTGAGAGTATCACTTGTATTACATTGTTTAAACTTAACAGCAGCCAAGTATCAAATTTGAAGGAGTGAGTGGAATAATCAGGCAGCTCCATTTTTTTTCAGATTTGCAGTTTTTCACTTATTCTTATAAAGAAAAAAAAATCCTCTATCGGTTGGTGCAAGAACCAAACAGATCTCAGCAATGATGATAGAGATATAAAGGAAAGAAAGCTGCACTGTTGTCTCATACGGTGCAAGAAACGTACAGCTCCAGTAGCTGTCTTGTTTTGTAGGGAATTAGTTCAATGTTGTCGCTTGTTGGGAGTAGTTTCTGTGTTGCATCAGCCATTCGTTTGCCAAACTCGTTTGTTGAAGATGTGTTTTTTGTTGTGAACCAGGTAAAACATGTGCTATACCTTCTGAAATACCATGTAATTCCGAGCAAGACTATATTTATGTCTATTTTATTATTCAATCCTTGAATGAAAGTAATAATTTTTGCTCTTTGATTTTATTGGTTAGCCTGACGAATTATAGTGTTAGGTGTAAAAAAAAACAAGACAACTTAATTTTTTTTCAATAAAAAGAAAAGACAAAAAGTTGAAAATTTTAAACCAGTGTGTGATAGAGGAAGTTATTTGTAATGCTTCACCCCCAAATTTGTTAGGTTTAAAAAAAAAAAACGTTAAGTTTTTTTAAAGTGTTTTTCGTCCTTTCTGAACAATTTTGAAAAGTGGAGCTGCCTGGTTCTCCCACCCACCTTTTCAATTATAGTAGACCGTTTTCACTGCAAGGAAGTTTGAGTTATATTTCCAGCACATGTATTTAAAATTTCTTATTTTAATTATTTGCTATCTCAAAAAGTTACATCAATGCTGCAGGTTTGATAATTGTCTAAACATAAAGAATTTTAATTACTTAAAATATATAGCTAATGCTGGAATACATATATATATGTGTGATGTATATCCGGTTTCGTTCCCCGTTGTCCGCAGAACACATCAGGGAATGGGTTCTGTTGTGGTCCAAACGTCCCACGTGTTGGATACCAACTCAGATGTTGTGTAGTTCTAGTGCGGTTCTATATCAATTATCCAAAACTTTATAAAAAAAAATATTTATATCCGTGCAAATCTGATTTATTTCCTATGAATTAATTATTGTGAGTATCTTTTATAACTTTAACATTATTTTCCACGTTTATATTAGGTAACCACAAAACAAATTACCCGATCAGTTTCTGTATAGGTTTGTTTGTGCTGGCATTAATACTTCCCTAATTAGCATGCGATTAGTAAGTCTAGATAGGTAACTCCAATATGTCTCCAATACTCATCAATGACTTTCAGACAAATCATTCCTCCTTTTATCCACACAATACCGAAAAGATCATTTTCGAAAATAAATAAGAACAGCAGATAAAAGCACCCTCCCCCCAGAAAACGAGCCATTAGATTCAGCGCCAAAAGTGCAACTGTTCTCTTCCGTACCAATGCCGGTGCTTTTTCCCACTCCCGTGTTTTCTTACCTAAGGCACAAGCATCTCTCTTTACACGCGGGCAGTCTAAATGATGGGTTCTTTAGTTCTCAGTGGTGAAATGATCCTGATATGCGCCCGGACCTATGTGCTTCATTTCACCGGCATTTAGTAAATGGCTTGTGGTCAGATTTCGATCCGACAGCTTTTCAGTGGGGGACCATCCACATATCAAACGGGGATCAATTGGGTCTTATTTAGAGATGTGTAATTTAGAGTTCTGGCTTTAGAATTCTTTCGATTGCTTTGGTTTTGGTTAATTAAGGTCTTACTAGCGCTGAATATTGGGCTATTGGCGATGGTTCGGGGCCATCCTAAAGGAAAGACCCGGGAACAATGCTTCGTATTTTTGAACCATGGTCAAATGACGAGAACAACACCTGAAGTGGCACCTGACGAAATCTCAATAGGCATCCGGACATTGAACCCCGATCAAATTGATCGTGCACCTGTCCCGTATACACACCAGTATAATTTGTTGAATATTTTTAGACGATTTCCTAGTATTTTAGCAACGAAGCTGGCAACCCTCCGATTGCAAGATCACTACATTTCGTTTCTTTTCTTTGTGAAGCCTATCAGTCGGGTGTATGAATGTATGTGTGAATGTGTATGTGTTCCCGGGTCTTTCCTTCGAGATAGACCCCGAACCGTCGCCAATAGCCCACTGTGCAGATCTAGTGTGGCGTGAATTAATCAAACAAACCTATCAGTCGGGCTCGAACTCGCAATCCTTTGATTACTAGCTGAATGGCTTTATCCACTTGGCAACTGGGGACCCCGCGAAATTCTTTCGTAGATAAATGGCTGCATTTGCTCATGGGAAAAGAGGCAGTGATAATCTAGTAGGCACAAGATTGTCGGGTTTTGTGTTGGATTCTAATTAAGTCCAACCACCTTGTATAGCAGTGGTTCCTAACTTTTAGGGTCGCCAATAGCCCAATATGCAGCTCAGTGCGACGCTAATTAACCAAATCAAACATTTAAGTGGCCGCAAACCGCCGAGGTAGCAATTAGAAATTGTGTGGACCCCTTGTTTCAATTAAGTGTTTAAAGAAATATTAAGGTAGTAAATATACATGTAGTTCGGATACTAATTTTATATCAGATATTAAATACTGTACGTTTCAATAAATTTATTTAAGTATTTTTTTACTCTCCAATTAGATAAGGTAGCTATTGAAATCAGTTAAATTATTTGTATTTATTTGATTTAAAAAAAGTAATGATGAAATTGTAAATAATGTTGACAAATAATAAAAATAAAATACCGATGCAGACAATTTTATTTGTTGTATAGGAAAAAGTTATTCCCTCATTTGTTTGTTATAAAAAAATAGATTGTTTTGGTATAAAAAGAATAAATTTCTAAACAATGACTGATTATTTTTGAAAAAAAGCAAAATAAAAATATCTTGATTAGACAAAAGTTACACGTGCAATTTAAGACTCTTTCATGGACCATATAATATTCATAGGACCCTATAGGATTCATATAAATATGTGTTAAACACATTCAAAAATCCAATGTTGACTATTTGATTAAAGGTTTTGAATTTTTCAAAATTTATCGTTTGCGCTCTGATTTCTTAAAATTGAGTTAATAAAAAATAAGTTTTTTATTTAATGAATATTATTTAATGAATTATTTACGATATGCCCTTTAATTTATCATTAATATTTTTTATCCAATATATCGAGTGTCAACATACACATATTTTGCAAATTTTGAAAAGCGTTATCGACGCTTAAAAATAATCTTCATTATCTTTTTTGCGATCATTACAAAATTAATTACAGTTTCTAATTAAAGCGTGTTATCCGTTCTAATCTTTATAAACAAAAAGACTGGCCTAATCAATAATTTTTGTTATTGCTGTATTCTTTCTAGTAATTGTCGGAAATTTACGATACAAAGACGTTAGATATTTTTATTTACGAAGTGATTAATCGGGCCGTATGGTTTTATGCTGTACTTCTTTAAAATACGCCAGCTAATTTAATATTTATTTAAAACACAATTGATGTATAACAAACGGGAACCGTTTTTTTTTAGCTTATGATTTTATATTTATCTTCTTTAATAGCAAATGATTATTATTTTTACTTTAATTAGTTTAACTTTAAATTCCATATATTTTTATTAACATCGACTTATTCTGTTAATTTTTTAATATTTTTGAACATATAATTTTATATGAGTACATTTTTCATTTAAAACGTGTATGTGGGAATTCAAATATTGGTGGTTTAAAAAAAATTAAATACACTTTAAGCATTCAGGAAATGTTTTGTCATTTACATTCTTTTTACGGAAGAGTTACACCACTGATGTTCTTCTCTCTTAGAATCTTTACTGTTCTGATATGACAAAAATTAAAAATTTAAAGTCATTGAATTTGTCCGTGATCTCCCCCCCCCCACACACAACTTTCTGTTACTATTTTATAGTATGTAAATTAACTTAAACAGGGTCGCAACATAACCTAGAAAACCGAGAAATTAGGGAATTATCATAGAATTATTTAATTCTGGAAGGGAATTTTTCAGAGAATTTTTTAAAATTTCATAAAAAATCAGGGAAATTTTCAAATTTGGATCATTAAAACGCAGTTATCATCTATCTATGCCCTTTATTCTGGTAGTTTAGTTGTCAATGTTTCTTTTTAGTTCTGAAATAGAATTTTTTAAAAATGTATTGTTATGCATATTTTCAATTTTATTTTTCTATAAACGTGTACCACTGCTGCAGGGAGAAACAAAAGCAAAGTATTGGACTTTAGATTGAGTAAGCAACATGTGAGGGGCTGATGAATATGTGATTTATTGAAGATTGGAATAGGAAATATGAAGCATATAAAACATTTAAAATATCTACAAAAGAAATAATTTGAAGAAAAAAATACTTTTTTTTGCATTATCTGCTTCCAGAGAACGTGTTTAATTACTAGTATGCCTGTCGCAATTGTATAATTTGCGTTGTATCCATAAATTATTATTTTAACTGTCAATAAGTATTGCTTATAATTTTTCATTTATAACGTAATATATTCATTGCATTATTGTAGCGTGGATACTTTGTTTCTATACAAAGCGGGTATTGCAACATTTCTTAATGTAATTGTAAAATCAGGGAAATTTGTGTGACAACATCATGGAAATCCGGGAAAAAATTTCCAGAATTTTGTTGCCACCCTGTTAAAATAAATCTAATTTTTTTCAATGGTTTAAGGTTACATAATTTTTTAGTGGTTAGGTAGTTTTCCATTTAGTTAGTTTTTTAAAAAAAATGAGTTTATTTTACGTTAAATAACATAATAACAAAAAGTCGCAGAAGGGACAAATCATGGAAAAATCACTTTCAATAAATGCCAACAATTACAACCAAGACTTACCAGGAGTCGAACCCAGATTCTCAGATACCGCAGTTCATTGTCTTATCTGTTGTACTACCAGGGAAACATGAAGTTGCGAGCAGAAAAAATATTAATAAGGTATGCCAAAAGAATGAGAAGTAAGCGAATGAGTTGTAATAACTCAGTTTCCATTTAAGCAATCGGCATCAAAAAATGCGGTAAACCATCTTCTGAACAACTATTTTAAGTGTGTCAGGTCGCTTTGTTAAATGGCTTGTGAACGGAAGCTGAGATTACCAATATTAAATCACGATGCTCATTTTTGAGAAAATAGGATTATTTAAATTTGAATACGTCATCGCTCATTTACGATGCAATTGTACTCAAAGAACAACGAGTAGGTTCAGGTACTCATTGTTAAGTACCTTGTTTTAACAGTGCAAAATGACTTCTATATGATTTATAAAGTTAAAAATATTGATCTTTTTACAATCAAATAAAGACATTACAACATATGAATAAAAAAAAGAACATTTTTTTTCCATCCTCAACACAAATCCGAACATTTTATTCAGATGAAATGATGTTCTAACAATCAGCCCCCCTCCGAATCGAGAGCGAGTTATCCGCGAGAGCAGATTCGAGTCAACTTCATTTCCATTTGATCCTAAATCTTTTCACGGTTGTTCCTAAAATCCCCAAATTCGTTTATTTCAAAAGATCCACGTTTCTTTCCTCCGTATTGATTGATCGAAAGCCACCCTCTTGGACAAAGCGATTCTGCCGAGGGAGCTTAATTTTGATTTGTTACATTGGGCTGGCTATCGATTACTGCCCTTTTGTTTTATTCCTTCCACCCTCGAAGAATACATTTTTTCCCCATATTTTTTTGTACACTATAAGTTTTCTTATTTCTGTACATGTAGAATCTTCGAAAATGTCGATGTATTATGAATGTGCTCTTTGTTCGATATTGAGGGTATGTGCGATACATTTAACTAGTGTAACCTGTAAATTCATAATTTTTTAGATTTAAGTTTGTATGCTGTAAAAAGTAATTATAGAACATTTTTTTTAAAATGTGTTATGTCTGTATGGAAGGACCGTCAGGTGGGTTTTACGCGAAACATCATTTAACCTTTTCGCATGGGCTTCTTAAAAGAAAAGTTTTTCTGCCTGTGTGCAAATTCTTAAAGGATGGGTAGGGGATAAAATGTCGCTTTGGAAGGCAAGACAAAGTTCTCAAAGCACTGTGGAAGGACGATTTGTCTTACAATAAGAGGCGTGTAAAACCACAGACCCCGAACCGTCGCCAATAGCCCACTGTGCAGCTCTAGTGCGACGTTAATTAACCAAACCAGACCTCACATGCTTTAAAAATTCTTCCCCGTCTCCCTTTGTGGTAAAAATTGTCCCAATCCCATCACTAGACCTGTCAAATCGATGGGACAAATGCTGTCCCGGCCTACACGTGAAGGTTGATAACATTACATATACAGATAAATAGAAATTGGTGGTCAACGTAAACCTCGCTAACAAATGGTAAACATTTCAATCTGACTCCATATTCCATCTGCCGCGGTGAGCCTTAATCTGCTCCTCATGCTTGCTTTTCTATGCTTTATTTAAATATTTTACATGCATCACCATTACTAATTTCGTGTCGAACGAAACCAAATTTAAGTCAATAGTGCTATTTGTCTCTGAGTTATTGTTAGAATGAATCACTCTAAAAGTATAACAGTGTTTCTATCCTGATATGAAGCGTTCAGAGTTAAATTGGATCAAGTCCCAAAGTATAAAAAAATCGTTGCGGATTAATATTTGTTAATGCTGCGTATTTTCAGAGCCATATTGAACCAAGTTCCTGTTATTGCTATTTCTTAACAGATGACATTATTATCCTCTAAATCACTTTAGCATTCAACGAGTGTTAATAAACTTTTACCTTGATTATATTACCTATTATATCTCAAAACTGTGGACTTGATGCACTCTAGCTTTTAACGCCTTGTAATTTAAAGTCGTTTAAAATCGAAATGTGTTGGTTTTAATTTTCTTTAAATTATTTTTAATTTAAACATTTTACTATAAAGTTACAACCTTCTCAGAGTTAAAATTGCAGTGGCATCCCCAAAATTCTTGAAATCATTTATATAAATCTTAGTTTACATTATACTCCTAAAGATTGTGTCCATAAAACCGCAATTTTAAATTATTTTATCGTAGTTTTGTAGAAGAGATCTGTCGGGAATGGAATATTAAACATATAATACTAATAAATTGGTGTATTTGTATTTCAAAGGGCTTCTTCCCGAATTATTGATTTATGTATGTTAAATCAAAATGAAATGCGATTCCATAAGATTAAAGTTACTTTGAAATTTCATTTCATTTCAGTTGTTCATATTTACCCTAAGAAAATTTAATTTTAAGCTTCAGAACATTCGTTTTATACTTATTTGATTAGCATTTTCCCCACATCGTAGAAAAAGGAAAATCTATGAATAATGTTTACTTTTGTTTCTATTAGAAATTTCATAGAGGGGTACACCGTTATTAACAGATTAATGGTATAAGGTACAATTATGTTTAAATTTAAATAAATCGAATAGAAATCTATATATATATTTCTCTTACGCGGTGATTGAAAAACGCTGTTTTTCTCTACGTGGAATGGCAACAGTTACAAATATCTGTTGCTTTCGTATTTGTATTTTGTTATTATGTAAGCTATTTTTACGATTAACAACTTTAATTCATTAATAAATAATTATTTTGATAATGTCGTTTAAATTTGGAAGAATGCCGTATTATATTAACAAAAGAGAAGTTTTGTAAAATATATCTAAATCACTGAACTGAGATCAGTGATCCAAACTGGAAATAGAGGTGCCGCCATCTGTTGGCTGTTTTAGAAACTATACCATGAACGATTCCTATAAACTCCATCTGCCTGACGTCATTAAATAAAACATTTTTGGTAGGCAAAGTTATGGTAGGATTAACATCAATTACATCCAAAACAAACTACAAATAATGTAAGAAATTGAGCTAAAATGTATGAAAAGCATGGCAAAAATGAGGAAAATAATAATAAGGATAGGCATGTTAGTTGTACCATTGTTTTCCCGTTTGTACTTTAACAAAAAAAAAATACTTTAAATAATTTTATATTGATTTACATGAAGAAAAAATTTATTTACGCCAAGAATAATTATAATTTAAATTTTCAGTTTCAACTTTTAAAGTTTACAGTAATATAATAAAAAAAAATATTGTTGCTAGGACGCATTGTTATTGTGTCCTACCTTATAGCGAGCGAAGCGAGAATTGGTTTGCGAAGCAAACCTTGGAGGATTGCGTAGCAATCCTCCGGGGGTTGGCGGAGCGTTAGCGGAGCAGGGGGCGGAGCCTCCTAGTTATTAGGAAATATATTTTGTAAAACGGTGACAGAGTTTTTAAACAAGTTTTTATCTTTTAGATAATTTAAGCATAATTTTGTTTTAATTGAATAGGACAATAATTTAGCAATTCGGTAATTTAAAATAATAATAATATGATAGTATAATAATGAAAAGTAATAATTCGTATAACGAAATGATAATAATTTAATAAAATAATGGTTTATAACGATTTGTGTCAGAGCTATATAATAATGGAAGGTAAAAATTAGAAAGTATATATAATAATGAAAAATAATAATTTGAGAGTATAATAATAGAAAAAAAATTTGATAGTATAAAGATAAAAACAACACAAGTGTTTAATAATTAAGGATAACAAATTCAGAGTATAATAATGCAGAATAACAATTTTAGAATATAGTTGCTGATAACAATTTTTGTGAGAGCTTAATAATGGAGGTTAGCAATTTGAGAGTATAATAATGGTAGGTAAAAATGTGCAAGTATAAAAATGAAGAATAACAATTCGAGTTCTTAAGAATATAACATAATAATTTAGGAATATAATAGTGTATAACGATTTGTGTGAGAGTATAATAACAAAGGATAACAATTTGAAAGTAGTATATTAATAAGAGTGGATGAATTGGAGAGTATAATAATGGAGGGTAAGAATTTGAGATTATGGTAATGGAAAATAACAATTCAAGTGTTTAATAATGGAGGATAGCAATACGAGAGTATAATTATTCATAACGATTTATGTTAGAATGCAATAATGGAGGGTAGTAATTTGATAGTATAATAATAGAATGTAATTATTTGTGGCTATAAAAATGGATAATTGTGTTATATAATAATGAAAGATGATATATATATAATGAGAAAATTTGATGCTTATATAATAATGAGAAAATTTATTTGGGAGCATAGATGATAACATTTCGAGAGTATAACAATGTATAATAACAGATGGAAATGTTCATGACTACAAATGAGATTTACTTACGAATTGGGAAATAATAACGATTTTTGAATTATTTTAAAAACTGTAGCATGATTTTAACAATTATAGGAACATTTTAACAATTGAAGCCTTTAATTTATTGATGATGGGTTTTTTACAATAGTACAAACTTTATAATTTAAAAGAGTTTTAACAGTCAGATTTGAGTGGTGTTTAATTTCTAGTTGTTTGAGATCTCGAACTCGTGCATAATTTTTTTAACCCTTTCGTTGTCATTTTTTTTATTTCCGTTACACTCATTTTCATGATTTAAAAAAATAAGCTTTTTCTGTATGCTTTATCCCGAATTCTATTAATCTAGTTAGTAGATGCCTTATTTCTTCTATTC
This sequence comes from Troglohyphantes excavatus, assembly GCA_963932185.1. Taxonomy (NCBI): domain Eukaryota; kingdom Metazoa; phylum Arthropoda; class Arachnida; order Araneae; family Linyphiidae; genus Troglohyphantes; species Troglohyphantes excavatus. Next base: position 31,225,099 of record OZ010669.1, on the reverse strand, counting down.
TTCTAATTTTACTTCTATTCTATCCTACTATTTCTGCGTTTGTTCTATCTGGATAATCCTCCGTCTGTTCTATTCAGCTAATCTTTGATCTGTTTTATCCAGCTAATCCTGCGTATGTTTGATCCTGCTAATCTTTCGTCTGTTCTATCCTGCTAATACTGCGCCTGTTCTAACCCACTAATCCTTTCTCTGTTCTACCCTTCTAATCCTTCGTCTGTTTTATTCTGCTAATCCTTTCTGTGTTCAACCCTTCTAATCTTTCGTCTGTTCCATACTGCTAATCCTGCGTCTGTTCCATCCTGCTAATCCTGCGTCTGTTCCATCCTGCTAATATTTCGTCTGATTTATCCTGTCCTTGTCTGACCTCTATGGTGTCCTGGAGGCCATACGTAACCATACAATGCTGAAAGTATGACATGCGACGCCGACCAAGAAGGCAATGAATCGCTACACTTGCAGCGTTTGGCTATTAATGCCATACAAAATAACTTGCCAACATCTTATATATTCTTACATATTATTCTTATAACTTACGCGAATTATATATAAACTTGCATATATTTAGCAAAGTTTAAAATAAATGCCCTTTCATTATTGACATCCTTTTAGATAAACCTTAAAATGAGTCCTGAACAACGAGCATCACTCAAAAGCCATAATAATTCTCACTTGCGCCATAACTCCCCCTCCTCCAACAACCCGCAAAATAAACCCTAATTTACCCGATTCGATAATCACCATTTCATTCCCCCGATTTGTTCCAAACCAGTAATTATTTTTACTAATGATAATAATCACCATTGCGCCCTTTATACGAGTGGCAATCAACCATCGGCCCCCAAAACGGCGGGTTTTAATCATGATACACTCCACTTTTCCCGATTCGTTACGAAACGGCCGAGCGCCATGGAAATTGACATTTTTACGATTCCATTTCGGCGTTTCGCGCCGACTGTTTCTACCTGCCGAGCCTTGAGAACTCCATCTCAAGAATGAAATGAATCCCTCGGGTGGAATTTAGCTCACCTGAGTGGCAACGCGCTGAAGATTTACCGCGCGGCGTTTAACTAATTTCGAAGAAGCGCGAGAAAAGTCTGGGTGATTTCGAGAGATTTATAATTCCGAATTTATGGTAATTTGTAGCGGGATCCGCTTTTGGCGAGGATGGCTTCGGATAATAATCCTGTGAGAAATTTCTTCACTGGAAAAGTTTAATGGGTAATTTGTAGTTTTATGAATTCCGTGTTGCGATGGCTCTGGCGATCTCGTAACTGTGTATTAAAAGGTTTTGATCTTTAAGTGGTGTCGGGGTTGGAACAAGTAAAGATCAATTAGCAAGATGGATGGTGCAAAGAGATATGATGTAGACTAGCAGTGTTCTGTGAGGGTTTCTTAATGCGTCGTATGTCATTACGTCTACCATTGTTTGGCATGTATAGTCTTCAGATGATTGTAGGGGCCCAGACAATTGGGAGGGAAGAACAGATAGACTTGCTGTCCGGAATATTAGAATTCTAGATAGAAAGACATTTTTGTTATTCAAGAAAAAATACGAGAGTTCGAAAAACAAAACGGCTAAGAATGGGTAAATGTAGACAATTTAAGATTACTTGAGATAAAATATCACTTATTTCATTTATATCCTTTAAAAAAAAGCAACTTACCGGAGATGAATAATTTTGGCGCAACAAATAAGTAGAAACTAAAAGTTATAACGCTTTTATAAGATTACAATAATTTAATTATAAATATTTAACCCTTTTAACACTAAAAATAGGTTTTTATCAGGATACACGGTTGCCCCACTTTGAAGCTTTTGGATGACAAAGATTATATCATAATTTATGGAGTAAACAAGAAAACAAGCTAACGAATGAATGACATTTTTTAAATACATGTATTGTCTAGTTTTGTACATTTCGAAAAACTGGGAACAAAAGAACGGGTCATTATTTTGTTGCCAGAGAGGTTAAATTACTTGCATGTAATAATATTTTAAAACCCAAATCTTACTTTTCTTTTAAATCAAAAACTGCTTTCTACAATCACAAGAATTAAAGAAACATCAATAAATACGGATATACATCGCATTTTCTAAATTAAAAGGTTTCAAATGTAAAAACCAAAATTAACATTTCCTCGTTATAAACTGAATAGAAATAAACAATATTACAGTTAATATATACATTTTTTGGACTTATTTGCAAATTACTTTACGATTGTCATTTACTACCTCTATCTTCTGTTACGTTTAGAATTTTATTATCCGGTTTATTTCCGAATATTGCCTTAACTATTTCATTATGTTTCAAAAACATCAGATACAATGCAGGTGTTCTCAATTTTTTATTTCTCACGTACACCTGGATCGACCCTGTGCGACGGACTTGACTAAGAAAAGTACAAAAAGTAGTGATATTGTGATTGGAGAGTTGCCAGCTTCACTACAAACACTAGGAATGTCGTCCAGAACATCCACAAAAATTATCGGCGTGTATACGGGACTGGTGCACGATAAATCTGATCGGGGTCCAAAGTCCCGACGTCTATTTGAAGGCGTTGGGTGCCCGCTCTGGTGTTGTCCTCGTCATCTGACCATGGTTCAAAAATACGAGGCATCGTTCCTGCGTCTTTCCTTCGCGATAGGCCCCGAACCGTGCAGCACTGTGCAGCTCTAGTGCGACGTTAATTAACAAAATCAAACTAACTCACATTCACCTTGCTAAAACTTTTCATTTATGAGTATCCCTTTCTCTCATAGCCTTGCTCACCCCCCCCCCCACCCCCCAACCTTTTGCTCAAAAAAGTTTGTTTTTGCAGAAATGTTCTTGGGTTATCTGGAATATTAATGTAAAGACTCAAATTGATAACACTTATAGACTTTTATTTTAGATTTTACCTATTAAATGTATTTATTTTCGGTGTTTTCCGCCATTACTAATGAGCCCCAGTTTCTTAGTGGATAAGGCGTTCAGCTACTAATCAGAGGATTGGTGGTTCGAATCCGTGCGATGGACTTGACAAAGAAAAGTTAAAAAGTAGTGATCTTGCGATCGGAGGGTTGCCAGCTTCGCTACAAAAGTACTAGAAAGTCGTCCAGAACATCCAATAAATTATACTGGAGTGTATACGGGACTGGTGAACGATAAATCTGATCGGGGTCCAATGTCCTGACGCCTATTGAGGTTGCGTAGGGTGCCAGCTCAGGTGTTGTCCTAGTCATCTTACCATGGTTCAAAAATACGACGCATCGTTCCCTGGCCTTTCCTTCGAGATAGGCCCCGAACCGTCGCCAATAGCCCACTGTGCAGCTCTAGTGCGACGTTATATTTAAACAAACAAAACAAACCGCCATTACTAATATTGTTTTCGCGTACCCCAACCGGGCCGTCACGTACGCCCAGGGGTACGCGTACCACAGGTTGAGAACCACTGAGCCACATCAACACTTCTGCAACTTTTCCCCTTCCCAAGTTAATCCCGCTACCTTTACTGGGATATTGTAAAGAAAAAATAAACTTCACTTGACCAAAAGTACAAAAAATCTCATTCTCGATAAGTGAAATCATACTATGGTCGATGGTGCCCCGTTTTATATGTATAATAAAGATAATTGAAATACTTTGCACCTTTTCCGGTATGACCGTGGGAGGGCAGAACCAATAACGTTCCATCGTAGGCTGCCCCGAGGCTACTTATTCCGAACTTTATTGGCCCGTAAGTAAGTGACCAATTTATCACGTTTGGATCTTTACTGCGTTTCCATGGCACTCGGACGCCATTTTTTTCCCCGTTTATTCTTTCCACGAAATGGCATTTATTCCGGGGTCGAAATCAGCCTGGAAAAGTTTGGGCTGAAATAAGCATTGGAACTTCACATAGTTTTTTTAGTTGTATAGTGTGTGTACAGCTAGAATACCAAGTCAAAATCAAATTCTTCCTTTCCAAACCTTTCACATTATGAAGAAATTGATGTTTTCAAATTAAATTTACCAATAAAGGGAAAACATTAGAATATGATGGAAATGTTTTTGAAACTACAAAATTAATTTTACACAAATTATTTTGTTTTTATTTGTTCAACTCACTGATCTAAAATAATAATAATAAACACTGGAATGAGTATTCCCATTGAGTGACAATGTACTTTACCATACAGCGAGGATGCATATTATTCGAAAGAAAGGTTTAGAAAACATTCTACCTTAGCTTTGCGGGAGTCTCCCGTGACGTCACAGAAATATTTAAAACTGTTTTTTACGTCGCCTTTTGTCTTCTTTTTCTTGTCAGTAAGAAAGTAAGTATGTCAAATCATTTAGCTTATAATATTTAACGTATTTTTGAAAGCCAGAAAAGCGTTTTGAAATCTATGCCAAACCTATGCGGAAACGCTATTTTTCTACCTTCGCTCAAAAATGTGTAAAGTTCTCTCGCACACGCTTAGTCCTCGCTCCAGTTTTTATTATTATCTTTAGCTCAGTGGTTTAACTAGACACTTAAATATAAATTTGATACCAACGATATATCGAATAGTCATCTGAATTGATATCGATATAATGATAATCATCTATTTAATCATGGACAACAGCTTCTTTGTTAAAATAATAATTGGAAAATTAATGTTGAGAATTTTAGATTTTTTTTAATCCCGACATGTAACTGAAATTGTTAATTTAAAGAATAACCTCAAAGCTAAATAGATAATTTAAATAATAACATTTCGTTCTGAATGTTAATGAAATTTATAATGAAGATTTCAATTTCAAATACATTGTTGATAAATATGAAATAAATTTAACAGTGTTTTTACAGGCTTACTTATTTTTGTAAAATTATTCATACTCATAATTTCGGACATTTCCTCAGTTTACTTTAATCACGCTGTATTTATTGTGATTCTAAACCTTGCGTTCAAATTTTAAAGTGAAGTAATAGTCACTTTTTTCTCAGTAAAATATCAACTATTTTTGGAATTTTGCTATTAGAAATATGTTAATAAAATTTGCTACTCATAAAAAAAATTAATACTTATAAATCTATCAATTAAAATAGTGTGTAAAATGTAATATAGTTTACAAAAGCACAAACCCGTTGCGCAGGACTTTTACAAAAATTGCTAAAATAAGGTATATATTTTTGTAATGATAAGAATATTTTTATGAAGGGAAAATATATTTTAAAAAAGTTCTAGTGAGTGCACTTGTTAAAGATGCATGCTTATTCAGGAAGAAATTTTCCTCATTTGCTGACGAAATAATTGATTTGATTAAATATTTCGTCAATCTAAGAAAGTTTATGTAGTTATTTTTTTCACAAAGTTTATTTTGTCAAAAAAAGGACGAATAAAAGTTTGACGGCATGACTCTAATCATTGATCTCTTAGCCCAAAGTCGCCCACTCTACCAATCAAGCCACCAAGAAAAAAATCATCCAGACAGCTCCATTTTTTTCTGATCTAAACTTTCTCACTTATTCTTATAAGGGAAAAAAATCTTCTATCGATTGGTGCAAGAACCAGAGAACTCCAAGCAATGGCTATAGATATACAAAGAACGATAATCTATACTTTTGAATTATACAATGCAAGGAACGTTCAGTGTTTTTCGTCCTTCCTGAACAATTTTAAAAACTGGAGATGTCTGGTTCTTCCACCCACGTCTTCCATTGTAACAATATACATGTAAATACCGAAATTAAAACCGAACCAGCTGGTACCACCTGAAAGGAATCGGAGTAAATTAATTTCGTTAAAAACTTGGATTCTTGTTTCGTCTAAAATTACATAATTCAATGGCAAAATGATTGTCAAAATTGAATAATCTCATTACACGATTATATTATTGACAATCAAGGATGCCCCAAAATAAGTGTTATTTCTGAGGGTGTGATAGTTCTGAATACAAAGATGAACTCCAGCTGATACGACGCAACAGTAACAAAATTTAACCAACCGCAAAACTGTAAAAACGGTACAAGGACCTTGGAATATTGAGTGCTACAAAACATCTGCATCGATACATATAACAAACCATGACGTAAGACTTTAAAAACGATACAATAACCTTGGAATATTGAGTGGTACGAAACATATGCATCGATACATATAACACACCATGACCCAATACTTTAAAAACGATGCAATAGCCTTGCATTATTGAGTGGTACAACGCATGCGTCGTTACAATACATATAACACATCATGATACTTTAAAAACGATAGTCTTGGATTATTGAGTGGTACGAAACATATGCATCGATACATATAACACACCCTGACACAATACTTTAAAAACGATGTAATAGCCTTGCATTATTGAGTGGTACAACGCATGCATCGTTACAATACATATAACACACCGTAACACAATACTTTAAAAACCATACAATAGCCTTGCATTATTAAGTGATACAGCACATATGTATCTCTACAAGACATATAACACACCATGACACAATACTTTAAAAACGACACAATGGCCTTGCATTATTGAGTGGTACAAAACATATACATCGTTACAATACATCTAACACACCATGGCACAAGACCATAAAACGATACAATAGCCTTGCATTATTGAGTGATACAACACATATGTATCTCCACAATACATATAACACACCATGGCAAACAAACCAACCACTTACACCATCACCATAAAGACCTCCTTTGAATATTCACACCTCACCCCTCATTCCTTCCGCTAACCAAACACATCGATGAAGTTGTTTGTAGGACACGATTATCGATTGATTCCACACCCTCGACTGCGACTGCATCCCTGAGACTGAAACACACCACCTTTTTAAACTCAAGATTTAAATATTTCACGGACAACCCCCTCCTTGGCGCTATGCCAGGGCGCTCGCCAAGCGAACAAAGCGGCGACGCGCTTTCCTTAATTATACTTCGGACCAGGAGGTGATGTGGATGGTCAGATGGCGGGGGCCCGTGTTTGTAAAGTGACAGGTTCGGAGCCGGGGGGTCTTTCCGATGAGATGATGGGTTTCGGACGGGGATTTGTTCCAAGAAAGGTGATAGAAATTTAATTTTCTTGAGTTTAATTGGTTTTAGCTATACAGGGTGTTTGAAAATGGTAGTTACGCGCTATGTATCTTCGTATCGGTGGCTAAAGCCAATGGACCACATTCATTGTGTGTCCATGTTTTTCCCGCATGATATATTGGTGTCAATGTAAAAATGGAGTCTAGGCTCTTTATTCCTGCAGAAATATTGTATGTCCCTTCCAGGTAACAATTTTATGGTGCAGGTTTATAGTTCGGCCCAAATACAAAAAAACACCCATGTTCAATTTTTTTTCCTAGTTTTCCAAAAGAGTATTAAAAATGGACTTAAAGGGGTAAATGGAAGAAGAGACTGACTAATATTTTCAAAATAAAAATTAATTTTGTTGATGAAGGCTTTAACCCTTTACACTCCAAGAACACTTTGCGTTTTGCGTTCTTTTTACGGAACAGTTATTCCTCTTTATGTTCTTTTCTCCATATTTTTTTTTTTTGCTCATAGAGGAAAGCAAAAGCATAATCTATTTTGGATCTGCAAGACCACAAGTTGAAAAAAGATCATGTTTTTTTTTTAAACGCAAACGTTGTTCTTGTTTATTTTAAAGAACAGAGAACCAAAGAACAAGTCGTTCTGTTGGCGCCTGAGAGGCGACAGTGGTGTACAAAGGGTTAAGGACATATGCGTCTTCTTTCAAAATTGCATGGCTCTGCTTGATTTACATGGGCAGATACATAACAGTAAAAAGTATATGATTCGATTTCATTAAGCGAACCTAAATGCCAATGTGCGAAAACGCGCCAATTTTGTTAGGCTACCAACACTAATTAAGCTCCCGATCGATGAATAGGAGAAAGTACCCTGCCAATTTTTTTCCTTGGCGACAAATAGCGGATGCTCAACGAAAAGCGACCCTTTTCTTAAAGTATGTTTGTCAGTGAAAAATCCGTTTAACTTGGAAACTGATTTTTGTTGCCTCAGTTCACCTTTTTTTCCACATGCCCCTTCAATAATTGTGCTTTTTAGCCATCGATCTGGCTTTCCTTACTTTTATTAAATTTGAAGTTAGGGCGGGCAATGACAAGGAAAAATTTAAAGTTTTATATTTTGAAATTGTATCAAGATTATTATTTTTTTCTAAGTTAAGAATTTTGTATAGAAGGGAAACTAACATCGTAAGAATTTTTCATCGCCTATTACGATTTTTTTAAGTATCTAGGTAATTTTAAAATTTTTATTCGTTTTCACTTTCACTTAACTTTCTTGTTTGTCCATATAAATAAAATTCATGCTTATTTCTTAGCGTAAAATTACAAAATTGCTATATATGAAATAATGTGTAGATTGTTCTTAATTAAACGCTGACAAAGTTAATTTTGCATGTCCAATTTATATTATTTAACAATTCAATTTGTATACATTTTAAATAACCTTCACAGATAATAAATTATTGAATGTTGCATTTGTTAAAAATATGTACTTCGAAAATAAATTAATAATTTAGCAATAACATATTTATTAGTTATAACGAATATAAGTTGTTTGCTTGGCGACAAAATTTTGAAAAATTTCAAATGATATTCATTTAAAAGCTACAGCATAAATTTCAGAGACTTTAAATTTCAGAATAACATTGCATTAGTGTTGAAAATATTTAATAAAAAACATTAGATGTTTTAATTAGATTTGTAGAACTGAAAAAAATCTTCATGTCTAGAATTTGATAATTGATTGGATAAAAATGCCTCAAAATAAAAAAAAACTCAAATTTTTAATTAAAAAGTCCCCCAGAACTGAACTCTCATTAAGTAATTTCAATTTTTCATTGGGGAAGGGTGATTGTGCGACCCGTTGACATATTAAAGTAATTAAAAGTCAGCAGAAAATTAAATTTTTCGAGTGTTTTTTTTTCTTACTTAAGACTTGATATCTTCTTCTTTACTTTTAAACTTGATATCGAGTTCGCGTATAAAAGTGTTAAATAAGTAGATTCTTACTTTTAAACTAAAAATAACTAAATTTATCGTAAACTATATTTGACAATGAACAATTATTACGAAAAGTATGTGGTTATTGTAAAAAAAAATTTAACATGTTTTTTGGAATATAGGCAAATTTTAATATCTAAACTCATGTTAAGTCTTATTTAATTCTGTAGCAAAACTATAACGTTTTTTATTTTAGCAAAGTTTTCAAAAGTTGCATAAAATAAAGTCTCAGACACGTGTAACGTTGAACCACAGTCAGATGATTATGACAACATTTGATCCGGCATCTTATTCTTCAAACTATCACTTCAATACCAACGTAAATACATGAATTCGTGCTACGCCATATTTAACGTGCCCCAATCTTCTTTACACGGCTAGATCTATCTATTACCAAATTCCATACCCTCCAAAATTGAGTCTGGCGTCTGGTATTTTTAGACAAAAAAATTGTATCTAAAAATACGCGTGCAAATAAAAAACTATGACTTTATTGGCCAAATTTGGTTAAATTCCGTTAAGATATATTGCTTTGTTCATTCAACTACTGGGATACACACTTTTCAACAATACAAAGGCAGTACTTTTCCACGTCATTAGAGGAGAGAGTTATATTTCTGAATTTGAGTAATAAATACATTGTTGTAAACGTAAATTTACCCTTAATGTTCAATGTATTACGTAGCACTACTTCAGAATTGTAACTTAAAATACTAGAGCTGCGAATACGAGATTTTCTATTGATATTTTATATATATATTTGATATTAGAAGTTAAAACTCACGTGGTTATATTTTGATATAATTCCAGACCAGATTTAACAAAAAAATCGACTCGTATACAGTTGCGGAATTATTTCAAGGTGGACAAAACTTTATAATACACATAGCTTGACTTCCTTTAAACAAGCCCTCCAGTCAATTTTTACATGCGTCAAGACACTGAACAGAACATCCTTTCTACAATAGACGTTGATAAAGGAATAACTGAAACTTCTCAAATTCGGCTACTGCATTTTGAAAATCGCACATTTTAATCGGAAAACAAAAAAAAAACGATTAGGAAAAAAAATCAGGTTGTAAATACTTGCAGCAATATTTGCCGTGAGAAGCAATAATTGTTGCAGAAATTTTAAGGAAACTCGCAGCACTGCCGCTGTTGCCGTTGCTTATTTTGAGCCCTGACTAGCACTGTATCTATTCAAAACTTTACTTCATAACAAAATTTGAAAATTACAAAAAAAACTTCGGGGATACCATCATCGTTAGCAACCAGAGGGTTGCAAGCTCGAATATGGCTGATACAAGAAACTTAACAAAAATGTTAAAAAATGCAGTGAACTTGTGATCGAAAGATTGCCAGATTCGTTGCGAAGCATCAATACGTCGTCCGAATTTATCTCCGATGTCTATAGAGTGTACACTGGACTGGTGTGTGATGAGGGTCCAATGTCCTGACGCCTATTGAGGTTGTGTTGGGTGCTAGCTTGGGTGTTGTCCTCATCACCTGACCCGGATTCAAAAATATGATTAATTGATGATAATAACGAGGTGCATGTATGAATGTGTATGTGTTCCCGTGTCTTTTCTTCGAGATAGACCCCGAACCGTCGCCAATAGCCCACTGTGCAGCTCTAGTGCGACGTTCCTTAACCAAACCAAACATTTCTTTCTAGCTACGCCCCGAACCGTCGCTAATAGCCCAATGTACAACTCTAGAACGACGTTAATTAACCAAACCACAAAAATCTCCAAATTATTCTTACCTGATAATAGCAAATCAATTTTACACTTGCATAACTCGATCGGAACTTCGAGAGAATCGAACGATCCTTTACTTTCTCCCCCGAATCCGTGGAGTGGATGGTAAGTGTGTCAACGGCGGGGAAAGGAGGAAAAAATATCTAACAATTTTATGTTTATGTTTTCCTTTGACAAATAGTTCGATCCCAGATAGACCTCGGGGGCGTACGGCCGTCGAAGCTGTTGACAAAAGGGATGTATTTCTTCATCCATAATGTCCATTTCTCTTCATCCCTTCTCCGGCTCTGCAGGGGCTTGTTTACTTTGGACCCAACAGGAAAAAGACTTAGAGAATTTCGAATCCGCATCACAGTTCGGGATTTTATTTGGCCGGTTTTTGTTCTTTTTGGCTTCCTGCATTATTTTGGCCGTGTTTCGTAAACTCCGAGAAAAGGGGTTTTGTTTTATTTCGAAGAAATAGATTTATTTTAAGATAAAGAGCTCGTGTTCGAAATGTGCTGCGTTCATGACAGTCTATTGGCATGGCATCGGACTCTGGGTTGAAGGGTACGGAAATCGATCCTAGGATTGAAACGGGAAAATCGATTTTCAGTTTATATAACTCGTAGGGTGGATGATACTCTTACCAATCGTTTGATACTAGTTTAAAAAAATATCACATTAAGTTATAATAAAATTCTAAATTAAAATGCGAACAAAATTGGCCACGCCCTCTTTTAGAAGCTGCCACTATTTGTAAATTTTTAAAAATTAATTGCTTAACCTTTTCGTGGGAGCTTCATAACAGACAAATTCCGGTGGCTGTGGGCTAATCTTAAGATGGGGGGGGGAGGGGATTTTGCTTTGGAAGGCAGGAGCAAATAGTTTTCAAAGCTTTGTGGAAGGAAGACTGGCCTTACAATAGGAGGATTTTTTTTTTTTTTTTTTTTTTTTAATACCCAAGACATGTCACAATAGGAGGATTGTAAATGTCTGACGTAAGGGTCGTTAACAATCCTTCGCAGATTCGGGGCAGGGTCATTCATTCATATGTCGAATACTGAAAAGCGCAACCGAAGACGATCTGCAGAAACTATTCAAGAAACGTCACCTGTCCGAACAGGTGTCATTACTTGTTATGCCGCAAACAGCATACTTCAGACCACACTCCTTTTTAAAACTCTTCCCCTATATACCATGGATCAAAAAGTGTCCCAAGCCCACCACTAGATCTCTATTATGGGACACATGTTGTACCAGGCTGCACGTAAATGTTAAAATAAATCCAATATTCCATGCATTCAAGTGATGCTAAATACTTAAGAAATGTTTGCATAAGAAATGCTGCTCCAAAATCCCAAATGAGAATTACCAGTGATTTTACGTTTGATCGTTTTTCAAGGTCGCCCTTTTTTATGTTTAGGAATACTTCCAATAAAAACGAAATTTTATATGTCGTTAATTTAGTTTAAAAACTACAAATTAAACTAAAATTTTATTTATTTTACTAGAATAAAAAAAACTGCGTGTGAAAATATTAGCCAAAAAGTAAACAAAAATTCCCTATTTTCAAAAACCTTATGATATTTTTTTTCCAATACAAAACTTAAATTAAAATTTAGTTCAGAAGTTGAACTATATTGTACTCTACACAGAAATAAAATTTGGCGATTGTATATTGAAAACTTTTTAGAAAAGAAACTACGAACTCGTAGTCACTATACCTTTTTTAAAATCTTACATTTGCAAAATTACTTTTTTCATAAAAACCATAATAAATAAGTAAATTATTGCGATTAATTCTTGTTAAATATTGTTGTTTTTTTACATGTAAACAAAATTTTATTTAAATTAAATTGATAGTAATGTAATTCCACTAATTTTTATAAGTCCAATTTACTGTCCAGTATAAGTCGAGCGATCAAATGCCCACCTTCGTTTGACTATGGTTCTAAATGCAACGAGTATTGTATATATAAAACACCAACTTTTAAATACAATTTTAATCTTCAATTGTTAATTTTCTTAGTATTCGAATGCATTCTCATCAATTAAAAGGGCCTCCAGTGGCCCAGTGGAAAAAGGCGTTCAGCTAGTAATCAGAGAATTGCTGGTTCGAATCCGTGCGATGGACTTGACAAGTGATCTTGCGATCGGAGGGTTGCTAGCTTCGCAACAAAATACTAGAAAGTCGTCCAGAACATCCAACATATTATACTAGCGTGTATATGAAACTGTTTCACGATAAATCTGATTGGAGTCCAATGTCCTGAAACCTATTGAGATTGCGCCGGGTGCCAGCGCAGGTGTTGTCCTCTTCATCTGACCATGGTTCAAAAATACGAGGCATCGTTCCCGGTTTTTTTCTTCGAGATAAGCCCCGAACCGTCGCCAATAGTCCACTGCGCAACTCTACTGCGACGTTAATTAATCAAACAATCATCAATTAAAGTTTGATGCAAACCTCAGTATATCAAAATGTGGTATACATTTTTACCCTTTATTGATATGCAAAGACATTTTGTTTGTATGTTGATGACCTTGTAAGTACCAAGTGATGGAAAAAATTGACTCGCGGCCTTTTAAAGAGGAATGTAAAATAGGACCTAACCATATGTTTTCCTTTTAGATTTCAAAACGAGATGCACTCTTTGTATTTTTTGAACAATTTCTCCTTTATAGTATGGAGAATCCGATGTCTCTTTTATAGAATCATGATATCGGAAGAGTCTTTTTTCTCGCCTAATGGTAACCCGATGAAGATGATTTATGACTTTCTTTTGTGGGAAGACTGGAGCATATTCAGATTTTCGATTGTTTCGTATATTTAACTCTGCATCTGGCTAGTATTCAATTTCTACGTATCGTTTCTGTGGATAGATATCATAAGTGGCAAAAAGTTTAATGCGATTATGATCCTTATCTGAGGATTTCGAATGCGAAAACTCGTTCGGGAAGAATGGAATATATATAATGTGGTGGTATAGTTGCATTTTTTTTATGTTAAGATTATAATAAGGATATTGTTGGTTTGGTTTACTTACTATTTTAAAATTCACATTTAAATACGGTATTAGACAATATTTAAAAAAAGTTTTTCGAATAATTAAAGTTTTGAAAGATTTTAAACTATGGAATCTTGCTTAATTTTTTGGAATATTTATAGCTTCACTAATGGCCCAGTGTATAACTCTAATGGACATTAATTTAACCAATCATCTTTTCTCTTTAACTATTAGTCCATTCGAAATATTTTATTAAATTATTTTGTCGTTTTGATTAGTATTGATGAAAATAACTTAATAAGTATCAGTTTATAAGTTAGTTTTTTATAATTCTAAAAGAAATAAAATTTATTCGATTATGTATTAGATTTTTATTAATATATATAATTTTATATTTTATAACCATGACACAATCAAAACTGAAGCTGTCCTTAAAATTTGAAATAATAAAACAGAAATAAGTAAACTTGTTTAGAAAAATTATTCCAACGGCCACAACAAATACTAATAAACAAAAAAACTATAATAAATAAAGCGGTAATTTATATAAATTCTTTATAGAAGATTTAACTTTGATTTTGTGCATTCCAATGAATAAATTAAGATTAATTTTCTGGAGAAAATATAATTTTATTCCAAGGTATTCATATTCCGAATATTCACTTTATCGAAGAAATAATAACAATAGGAATGAAATAATTCTTTCTAAACAAATTCACTTTAATTTTATATCGTTTTCAGCTCCATCTCCGGTTTTAACTGAATATTATAAACGAACATTTGACGCAGAGAGAGGCAGCCAATTACTTTCCATTTTCCAAACTCGGTAAAAGTGAAGGAAATGTATGCTAGTGCGAACTAAAATGGCGCCGGTCTTTTGCTTCCAATTACCACAAGTCGCATTCTTTTCTGGAATGTTCCCTCACAAACAAACTGATCGGATCAGATTCCGAGATATTCCCGCCTTTTAACAGTCCTGTACACTCGATACCACCGGGATTTGCGATAGCGTCTAGGTGCGAGGGTAAAAGCATGTAGCACCAAAAAGAACGTCACTGTACGCGAAGAATCGCTTAGCAAGATTACAGATATCTTGTTATTTCCTCTGTTTCTTTGGATGCCGTGGAACTCTTCCTGTTTATTTTTATGTGAAAGCAGAGCATTTTTCAGCCATCCCTTTGGGATCTTTGACGCCAAGCGAATTCCCCAATCTTGGATGCAGAAAGGATTATTCGTCTCTGGTTGGCTTCTGTTTGGGAAAATGGCGCCGATTAACGAATCAAATGAAATAAAGATAGCTTCTTTTTTTTTTACTTAATGTTGTTTGTTCTTTTTGGAAAACCAATGAATTCAGATTCGGAATGCGCTTTGATACTTTATCGCTTAAACATTAACAAGGATTTGATCAAATGCCGTGTTTATCGTATCACTATATTCGTCTGTTTCTATGAAGGCATTATGTCTTATTGTTGCTTTGAAGTGGAAATCGTTGCATTTATAGTTTACCACGATTTTCACGAATACTTAAGGCTTTGTTTTTCTAATCAGAAAAACTGATATGTCGGTAACGCAAAATTTAAATACTACGTTTTTTTTTTAAATAATTATTAGCAAAATAATTGTACTAAAATAAAAACTGTTATAATTATTGATTTTCTAATAGACGTGAGTTTCTAATAGACGTGAAAAACTTTAATGACGTCAAATTACGTCCTGTAATCTCCGGTGTTTTCATCTTTATAAGAAAACTCTTTTAATTATTTTTATTTAAAATTATCTTTGTTTAAAATTATTTTTTAATTATTATTTTAATTATCTATCTAATACTATTAAACGAGCAATGTCACTATATTTGTTTGTTCGTTTGTTTGTTTGCACAATCTCCAAATCCGCTCTAACGATTTTCACAAAAATTGATGTATTAGCAATTTTCGGGGTAAAAATTCGATTGGGATAGGTTTCATCTTCGAAAAATTTCATTTAGAGGGTAAAATAAGTAGATTAAAAGTTCCATTTAACGCTTTCCATTGCAAATTATTCATCGCGTATGAGTTAATAGGTTATATGCCAATAGCAGTTAAATGTTATTTAATTCTTCATATGTTATTTTAATTTAAAACGTGCAAAATATTGTGATGATGTATTTTCATTATGGTTTTTATTTTAAAATAAAGTATTTTTTCTCATAGATAAACGAAGGAAACATCAGTAAATTAAAATTAAAATTGAAAATCGTTTGCGTTTTTAAATAAGCAAAATACACATTAATCACGTGACTATTTCGTCTACTAAATGCTATAAATTTTCTAATAAATATTTAAAAATAACTTGAACAAAATCGTTTGCATTTAAAATAATCAAAGTTTAAACAAATTTAATCCTGTGATTTTTTACTGTTTCTGCACGTGACGTCATAAGTAGAATTCACAAGAGAAATTTTTAAAATTCCATATAAAAAAATATCTTTTGGATAAACAAGTAGATTTTTTTATTCCATGTAAAATGGATTATGTATTTCCGTAAATAGAATATGGAATTTTCAAAACAAAAATTAGAAGCAATTGCGTTTGTTTTGTTAAGTATTTATATTCCAATGAAATCAATTGAATAAGTTTTTATTAAATTCATGTTACATGTTATTTATAAAATATATATTTATTTACATTTAAAAATTAACTTTGTTATAAATTTTTATTTGATAAGTTTTATTTTAGCAATTGTTAATAAATATTTTTTTTAGAATTTATATGCTAATGGATATCAATAAAAGAAGTTTTATTAAATTAATTTTAAGCAATATTTATAAAGGTAAAAATATAATTTTATACATTTAATAAACTATTTTCTTCTATTATTTATAGCTTTTATTTTACCATTTATTCATAAATACACTTATTTCTGATAGTATTAAACAAGAAATAAAGAAAAATTCTGAGTTTTCCAGTTTTCAAGATATGTTTTGGAAATTGTGAAAAAAGGAAGTGTTTCCAAAAGTTAACATTTGTTTACCATGGACACTTTGCGCTGCTTTGTGTGGAAATTACATGACGCCATTTCAAGATATAAGTGACTTCACGCGCATTTTTTATTGGTTGATGGTAACCACATGGTTTGTTATTCACCAATCACAAAGGCTAATCGGCCATGCGTTTTTGTTATTCCGTCAAAATTTTAATCTCGGGACCATGTCATGCATAGTGTCTATAAAAATGGTTTGGTATTTATTAATTCCACTTTCTAATGAGTAAATAATTAATGAAAACGTTAAATTGTTTTAAATTATATTTTTTTCTCTGTATAACTGATACCAGCAAATTTGTCATATAAAGTTCTTAATGTAAAAGCAACATTTCTATGATATTTTGTACAATTTAATAATGAACTGTTTCTCGAATTACGTAAGTAAGTTTAGTTTAGAGAGTGATTGAAAATTAGTAATGAGATTTTACAATAGAACAACGGAAAAGGAGTTTAAATTTTTCATTAACAAACTTAAAATTATTTGTAAATAGAAATTTCACATCATTTACTATAAACGTGTTTTAAATTTATTTACTTTGTTACTTCAAATAAGTTTCTTCTTTATTTAAAGGTTTGTCCGAAATAACCTTGCACCTGCCTAATTAAATATGAAATTATTGTTGATATTAAATTGCATTAGATAGTAATAACAAAATACTGAATAATGTTCTCGTATTACGTTAATATGTTTAGTTTCAAGCAGATAATTAAATGAGTAACGAGACTTTATACAATATAACAAAGGAAATAGAGTTTTTAATTAAAACGTACATAGTAATTTAAACGCTTGAAAAAAAAAAGTTTTCACATACAAACAGAGAAATTAATTTCAGCAAATTTAAAAATAAATTTTACATTTACCGTAAATGTGTTTTTAATTATTTTTATCATGTTACTTTAAATAAGTATTTTGTTAATAAAAATGTGTTCAAAGTAACTATATTGTTTTCAAGACCCAGACTGCAAGCTACCAACTCATATTTTATATTCTGTAACCTTTTCTTAGGAACAAAATTATGAACTATTCCTAACAACTGTCGCAAATTTCAACACGTGTCATTTTCAAACATTAGGCTAAATAAAATAATATATGTGTATTGAAAAGTCGAGAACGGCAGCATCATCATTAAAAAAATCTGTTTAACAGAAAAAAATAGATTAATATTAGTTTATTCGTAACTACTATTATATAATAAAAACTCTTATATTTATATTATAGAAAAAGTTTAATTTTATAGAAGGTTGATTTTCGATGCCGTTATAATGAAATATACCGGCATCGGTATTGGTTCAAATTATATTATTTTACACTGAATTAAATATAAAACTTTATTTTCGTTCATTTTCGTCACTACGATTAATTCCGAATCACACATAAAATTATTCGAAATAAGTAAATATCTTTATTATTGATTACACGTTTAATAAGAATATAAAACATTGTTCGTTCCTGATTATTTGTGTATGCAGTTTGAAGACAAAAAAAAATACCGAAATAATTTTGCAGTAGCAAAAAATAATTTGATCTCTATTATCCTAATCTTCTTAATAACAAAGCTACTTTGCATAGTATTTAAAAGTCCATTCAGTTACTCAAGAGTTAGACTGAAGCAAACATCATTTCAAAAGGTTACTAAAATACTGAACAACAAGAATGTTGTCCCGTTTTATCATGCAAATGAAATGTTTGTACTACAATTGTGCGAACGGTTGTATTAGTCGCTCGGAATAGCTAATAACATTAATTTAAGTCACTTTTGCAGAATTTATACGGTATCGTTTCAACCTTGACGCGTTTAACCAGTTTTATGAGCATATTTCTAAGAACTTAAGGATATTTCGATAAAATTACGTTAGACGATAAAAAAAATATCACGAAACGTCTAACCGTTGATATGGACATTTCAAAGCATTTGCATTTAATTCGACTCATTAAAATTATTATTAAGTAAAAAATATGAAAGCGAGCTGGGCTCGGTCCCCTGGTACTATGTTTAAATTAATCATATCTTTTGTATTTGACTATTTGGATATCTTTAATATAAAAAATATATTTTAACATTGATGCATTGATTTTTAAGGGCTTGCCGATATAAAAATGTAATGGAATAATAAGTATACTAATCCTTTAAGAATATTTTAATTTTTATTGATTTGTAAATGATATTGGATGTTATTGTGTCTACTAAATTTCGAACTCTGTTTCGAGCTCATTTTTGCACCGTTCTGTGAATTCGTGGTTTTCAGTGTTTCATTTGGGACTTGCAGATTGCGTCCCATTCGCATCCCTGATTTAGGCTGATAAAAATATTGTTCTTCTTTGAAAATATGGTAACCCCAAATCTACTTCGGAAGCAACCAGTATATTCCCGATTCATTGATACCCGCTGCGATGGAATGGAGTATAAAATTTTACTAAAATATTGAAACCGCGATTTTTGCCATTTTGAGAATCCTCGCTTCTGTGTTTAACGTTCTTAAAACCCTTGACGCTCAAGCCCGTATATATGCGTCCAAAGATCTCCAATTTTTCTAGCAATGCCACCACTTTTTAAATTCATAAAAATATAAACCATTTTGCAATACTTTCTTAATTTAAAGTTGTGAGGTACAATCTACAAGCTATATTTTAAAATAATTTTTTACAAAATATTATAAAATAGCGTGTCCAGGAAAAATTATTTAAATATCCAAGAACTGAAAACAACTTTGCTATTATAAAAATCGTCTGAGCGTCAGTGGGTTAACTTTTAGTATCGAATAATGCCACTCCAAAATCTACTAACTTTTTGTATAGAATAATGCAACTCCAAAAGCTACAACAGGGTGGCAACATAACCTGGAAAACCGGAAATCAGAGAATTATCATGGACTTTTTTAAGTCTGGAAATATCAGGGAATTTTTCAAATTTTCGCAAAAAATCAGAGAAATTTTCAAATTTGGATAATTAAAACGGCGATTAACGTTTATTATGCCTTTTATTATGGGTAATTTAGTTGTCAATATTTCCTTTTAGTTCTGAAAAAGAATTTTTAAAAAAGCATGGTTATGCGCATTTTCGTTTTTTTTGTTGTTTTTTTGGAAAAATTTGAACTATTGCTGGAGGGAGAAGCAAAAACAAAGTATGTTGGACTTTAGATTGTAAGCAACATGTGAGGGGCTAACGAATAAGCTATTTATTTAAGATTCAAATAGGAGATATGAAGCATATAAAACATTTAAAATTATCTCCAAAGAAATAATTGGATATCATTGCTGTTTTTGCATTATCTTCTTCCTGAGAACATGTTTAATTACTATTACGACTGTCGCAATTTTATAATTTGTGTTGTATCCAAATTATTTTAACTGACATACAGTATTGCGTATAATTTTTCATTTATAATGCAATATATTTATTGTATTATTGTAGCGTTGATACTTTGTTTCTATACAAATAATGTACTGCAACATTTCTAAATGGAATTGTAATATCAGGAAATTTTTTGTGACACCATCATGGAAATCAGGGAAATATCAGAGAAGTTTTTTCCAGATTTTTGTTGCCACCCTGTACTAACTTTTGTATAGTATAATGTAACTCTAAAAGCTGCTATCAACGTGACAAACCGCTTAAAACAACAATACAAACAAGAAAATGTGGAAAAGTAAAAAAAAAAATTACAAATACAGTAGAACTTCAATTGTTCTTATCCACTGGGACCAGAACCCATTCGGATAATCAAATATTCGGATAATTGAATAATTCACGAAATAACGTTATTTCTTACTACAGTTTAGCTTTGGTATACGTAGTGTATGGTATGTAATTTGATATGGTATTGTAAAAATTTTCTATCGTTCACCGATAAGAATCTTATAAAATGCGGATTTTGCTGATTTCTTTTATTGTCGAACCGATCCGGATAAAGAGAGTTCGGATAATTAAAGTTCTATTGTACATATTTAAAAAAAACTAAGTTAAAATTCTGCTGTCAAAGGTAATTGGTTTCACACTCTACCGCAAACATCAGGCCTCCGTGGCCGAGTGAATAAAGGCGTCAGCTGGAAATCAAAGGGTTCCTGGTTCGATACTGTGCGACGGACTTGACTAAGAAAAGTAAAAAAGTTGTGATCTTGCGATCGGAGGGTTGACAGCTTCACTAAAAATACTAGGACTATCGTCCAGAACATCCATGAAAGTTATTGACACGATAAATCCGCACGATAAATCCGATCGGGGCCCAATGTCCCGAAGGCCTCCGGGGCCGAGCGGTTAAAGGCGTCAGTTGGGAATCCGAAGATTCCTGGTTCGATCCTAAGCAATGGACTTGAGAAAGAAAAGTAAAAAGTAGTGATCTTTTGATCGGAGGGTTGCCAGATTCGCTACAAAATACTAGAAAAAGTCGCCCAGAGCATCCGCAAAAAATTAACGTCATGTATACGGGACTGGAGCACGATAAATCTGATCTGAGTCCAAAGTCCCGATGTCTATTGAAGGCGCTGGGTGCCAGTTCAGGTGTTTCCTCGTCATCTGACCATGGTTCTAAAATAACGAGGTGCATGTATGAATGTATGTGTGAATGTGTATGTGTTCGGTCTTTCCTTCGAGATAGGCCTCGAACCGTTGCCAATAGCCCACTGTGCAGCTCTAGTGCGACGTCAATTAACAAAACAAAACCTACCGCAAACATTAACTTCACGAAATTTAGTAATTTCTATCTCAACATCTTTTCTCTTCGCAAAGGTGTGACGCTTCAGGTGACACAAAATAGTGACATCTTCGTTACCTGGCAACCGTCATTTTCCCTTGCAGCTATCCCATCTCCCCCCTTTGTTCTTAGTCGCAATTTTCTTGAAGTGGTCGCGCTAGGAAAAAAAGAAGCAAAAATAAGTATATTTTTGAAGTAGTCTTTGTCGAACTTGCTTGTTATTATTCATGGCGAAGTATGCGGAGCGAGAGACTTTTTAAAGTGCATCGCACGGGACTTTTATGTCGTAGACCACTTATCTCGCTAGCAGAAAGGGAATTTCCGTTTTTATTGTTTCACGTCATATTTCGAACAAAGGGACATGGTTCGAATGCTTTATGGCGCGCGAGGCACCTTCTTGAAGTTTTCGAATGTTTTGCATTTTTTGGAAATGCAGGGCGGCGCTTCGGACAATGGGCGAATATTTTGTTTCACATTTTCTCATTCATCTTATTCAATGGATGTTATATTCTATTTGCTAATAATAAATTAATTATGATTGAATAATAAGTGTTTTGTTAACGCATCATCGACTGAAGAAAAAATAATATTCGAAATTGTAATTTTGTTATCATGGCGAAATGTTTTCCATTGTTTTTCCGATGCCAAACTTTATAAGATTGTCTTTCTTCAAAAAAAAAAAAAACTAATGAATTTGAAATGAGGTTCCTTTTCAAATTTTCCAAATGGCGTAAAATAGTTATTAGTTAAAATGTTGAGTGTGTGATTGGAAAACTGGAGAACATGATGGACGTGATTTTACATTAGTGGGTAAAAGTTAACTGAGACAGGTATTTTTACATTACAAATGAAGGTGATAAGGGTATAGTGATACACTAATATACAAATGTTATTGAATAGTGGTAGTATTAAGAACAACTGACAAATCAAAGTTTCCGGACTGTGTATATATATATATATATATATATATATATATATATATATATATATATATATATATATATATATATATATATATATATATATATATATATATATATATATTTACATTTGGAATGGGATTTTTTTCTAACCCGTAAAATAATCTCTGTAGGCTCCGCTAAGGACACATGTATTAATGCTACAGAAATTGGAAGGTTTTGCTATAGATACATTTATCTTATCTCTTATATATATAGATAACTGATTCATTTTTATAATGTAAAATTGGTACGTACGTAAGTATGCGGCACCGCTATAAGGCGCCAATGATTGTCGCCAAACGGCCGGTAGTGAAAAGAACCGACACAAAAATATGCTTGGGATTTAAAGAGTTAACAACACACCCTCGATCTGTTGGTCGATAATATAATAATTAATAATAAATGTCGAACATTGAAGGTTAAAAAGCTGGCTTTCGTTTTGTAGAAAACAATGTTTCGTCCGCAAAATAAAAAAAAAATCTTCAATCGCAAGGTAGATGAAGCATATTCACATTGAATCAGCTAGTTCTAAGAGTGGGGTACCAGATCAAGTGTTGTCTTTACTCTTACTATCGTTCAGAATGTCGAAGAAGTTCTCCGAAAAGATCCCGAACTGCTGCCAGTAGTCCATTGTAGAGCTCTACTGCGACATTAATTCAACCAACCGAACAATCCTCAACAGTATCTTTATGTTGTTTCCTTGCAACATTGACAATCCACATTTTACTCTTTTCTTCATACTACTTTAATAAATACAAATCTAGCAAGCTCTGTCCTGATAACAGCGTTCTCGCCGACACCTTATAACTCGACACTCTATTCCCTAAGTTTCGGTATGTTACTAAGGCAACGCCGATCGGCTTTGAAATCCCAATAAAGTCCGGAAAATGTGTCTATGAAGAATGCAACACTCGACGTTCACCCAGGCGATATTTAATGGCCAGCTTTATGACTGTACTCCGCGTTGCCAAACCGTGAATAGCTAAGCTGCAAATTAATTAATCTCATTTCGGAACGCGTGAAATACATTAATTGACGTGTAGCTATTAAGTAAGCCCTGGCCGGACGTGTTGGCTGTTCTGTTTCACTTCAGTTAACCAAACTTTGACACGTAACCCGATTAGGTGCCGTAGAAGGGATAATTGAATGGGTGGAGTTCGACTCGATGATCACTTATATTGGACTCTGATTTAATGTGAAATCGTTATTCACGCCTTTGAAGTTCGATTAAAAATAATTGGGTGGGAAAAGGTATGCAGATACCTCCTGTACTTATTTAAAACTCTTTGTTTTAGAATTTTTTTTTTATTTGATCTGGTGTGTGCCCTTTAATTTTTGTTGGAAGTTTTTCGATATATATTTTTAACATCAAGAATGTCTTGGTCATTTAATGCTTTTTACGGGAAAAACCCGTTTCAAACCCTTTGGTCGTAGACGACAAAAGTTCCGTTGTGTTAACCCTTTGATGGAGTTGAAGGACTTAAGTCGTCCATGAATTTCTATGTTTTCTAGAAATTCACGTAAACTTTAAATTTATAAAAATATTCGATGTAGAAATATTTTTTAAATCTACAGCTTTGGGATGTTTCTTTGAGACTGCATGTATTAAAATTATAAACTTTTAAATGATATAAGTATTGGACATATAAAGTAAACTATTTTACGGAGCTGAAGGACTTAAGTCGTCCATGGATTTCTATGTTTTCTGGCAACATGCATAAACTTTAAATTTATAAAAATATTCGATGTAAAAATATTTTTCAAATCAAAGCTTTGGGATGTTTCTTTGAAGCTGCAGGTATTAAAATTATAGAATTGTTAAATGATATAGGTATTGGACATATAAAGTAAACTATTTTACTATGAAAACAATTTTACAATTTTGTTCTTTTTCTAACTGTTCAGGGAGTTAAAATAACTGAGAAAAAAACTAACGAAAGAACATTTTTTTAAACCCCTTTTACTTTTAGCAAATTGTCCGGCCCGTAGGAGTTGTCTGGCCAGGAGCCCTACGAGACAGACGGATAGATAGCAGGATAAGATATACGTCCAGACAATTAGAATTCAAGATAGAACATACAAGAAGACAAAAATGTCTTTTTTTGAAAGAAAGAAATTTTAAAAATCCGATCAAGAGGCTAATTAGGTAGGCCATGTGTATTGAGACGATCAAAGGTCAAACTCAAGTGAGTGGTAACTTTTTTTGGATTCCGGACAAACCGATGCATGCTTTCTACGTTGTGTCTCGTTACTAGAATGAAGCTTGCAAGTTGAGAGTGAAATAGAAGTTACCGCGACAACGCTTATTTCGTGACTTGTTTTCTTTACCTAAATAAACTTACCAAATCCAGATAGTTTTCGCCGGCGAAAGATAGTAACCACAATATCAATGTTTCCTTAAAAATACATTTCTGAGGCAGCAATCAAATTTCCCCGTCTTCCATGGCAATTAAT
This sequence comes from Troglohyphantes excavatus, assembly GCA_963932185.1. Classification (NCBI taxonomy): domain Eukaryota; kingdom Metazoa; phylum Arthropoda; class Arachnida; order Araneae; family Linyphiidae; genus Troglohyphantes; species Troglohyphantes excavatus. Next base: position 31,200,214 of record OZ010669.1, on the reverse strand, counting down.
GTACAAGATTTTATGAATTATAAAAAAAAAACAATTCAATTACCTTATATTTTAAATTGCTGACTCGTAAAATGAAACACGGTTTCATCCAAACAAGTTCCTTCATCTGTGCCCAAATACGCCCTTTTAATTTCATTATTCCGAAATGAAAACACCTTTTAAATGGATAAAGAAAGGCCCTGCGGGCACCCCTTTTAATCGTATGCAGAAACCTCTTCCTTAATTTTCGTCTCATTATGTTTTTCATTGCGCCCCCCCCCCTTATTTCTCTTAGCACCGGTTTTAATTAAAAACTCTAATTTGAAAACAAAAGGATTTCCGTTTTAATGGGATATTTATTTTTCCTTTGATCTCCCGTTACACTGTAACACATTTGTTTTGAGTTCTTTTCTTTTGATGTCGTCTGCGCTGAAAAAAAGATGCATCGAGCTGAGTTGAGATGTAACAAGCTGCTATGTTTTTGCGTTGTCAGAGAATTGTGAATTTGAATATTTCTGTTTATTATTGTTTGGTTTGTAGTGGAGCAATTGATTTTTTTTTAGAAGTAGAGATGATTTGTTATAAACACAAATATTTCCCCAATAGAATTAATATATTTTTCGAGAAGCAAGAAAGGAAAAGTGCTTTGATTTTCAGAAGATACAACTGAAATGGAACTGCATTTCTCCTAATCTAAAGTGTTGCCAGATAATCTGGTACTTGGCGATTAACACATATGAAAACTATGCAAGACCTGGTGTCGATATTAGTTGCTTGTAGTGTGCATAATGATTTGATTTTGCCTCTGTGATTAGTGAATGAAAACCTCTGTGAATAGGATGTTAGGTGACTTCACTTAGACACCAAGATGACGTCACTTAGACACTAAGATGACGTCACTTACATAGAGTCCATTACATTAACGAGGAACTGGTCTTAGCTTTTTAATAGTAAAGTAGTTTTAATAGCTAATAATAATAATAATTTAATTAATTAATAATAATTAATAATGTAATTACTTAATAATTTAATTAATTAATAATTTAAGTAATTAATAATTTAAGTAATTAATTATTTAAGTAATTAATAATTAAAGTAATTAATAATAATTAATAATTTAAGTAATTAATAATAATTAATAATTTAAGTAATTAATAATTTAAGTAATTAATAATTTAAGTAATTAATAATTTAAGTAATTAATAATTTAAGTAATTAATAATTTAAGTAATTAATAATTTAAGTAATTAATTATTTAAGTAATTAATAATAGTTAATAATTAAAGTAATTAATAATAATTAATAATTTAAGTAATTAATAATAATTAATAATTTAAGTAATAAATAATAATTAATAATTTAATTAATTAATACTAATTAATAATTTAAGTAACTAATAATAATTAATAATTTAAGTAACTAATAATAATTAATAATTTAATTAATTAATAATTTAATTAATTAATAATTTAATTAATTAATAATTTAATTAATCATTAATAATTAATAGTTTAATTAATTAATAATAATTATTAATAATTAATAATAATTATTAATAATTAATAATAATTAATAATAATTAATAATAATTATTAATAATTCATAATAATTAATAATAAATAATAATTAATACTTTTAATAATAATTTAATAATATTTAATAGCTCATCTTTTCCACACGAAGTTTTAACTTTCAGTAGCGAATGTTTACACAAGCAATCTTTTAAAACTTAGCGTTTATTGATTGGGTGCTCGGACACTAATTTCCATACGGTATCCTACCACTGTTTAATTAAAAATTTTAAAAATAATAAAATATATTTTTTAATAAAAAATTGAATTTTTGAGTTCATTTTGTGTCAAGTTTGGTTCATGTAAGCACAAACCATGGAAAGTCATACGTATCCATTATAGTTCGAAATATACTTCAATCTATCTAAATAATTTTTATTTTGAATATAAATTAGTTGTTGAGAGTAACGTGGTTTGCCAAACGCACTGCGCTGCAGTAAAAATTCGTCAACCAAAGCTTTTCGAACATTTTAATAATTAAAATAAATATCTTAAACTGCAAGTCTTTTATCCCAAATGCTCATATTTAATCGCATCAAGTTCAAGAGAATGATCCAAAAATATCCAACTGAACAAAAGAGGCTACAGTTTGCTTAGTTAAATGATTAAAACACAACTTTATAAGACAAGTGGTATTGTTAAATATTTCACAACTGAAGATTAGTTTTAAAGCCGGCGCCACATATGCGTATTCGCCGAATCCCGAGCAACGAAACCTTCGATATTCGCCTAAAGACGCATGTGTGGATAGGTCGCTCGGTATTCGGCGAGTGCCGCGTCGCTCGCGTTTCGACGATTTTCAGCACCACACTACAAAGTGCTCGCCTTATCACGAGCAACTTCGCTCGGGTTAAAGCGAGCAAATTGAATAATTGCGTTTCCCACTTGTTTCGGGAAAATGGAACACATCTCGAAGCGCGTTCAATGATGATTGGCTATCGATATTTTATTCTATATTTTGATAGCCAATTACCATTTACTATCAATATAGTACTATTTTCTTTTTTTATTTAAAGAGGGAATATTGTTCTTTTCGTATCAATTTGACTATAAAATATATCGTGGTGTTTGTTGTGCTATTATTTTAGAATTTTTATTTAGTTTATTCATTTATTTTTATGAAGTTGTCTGTTTCACTTAAATATTTGTGTTCCATTTACTTATTTCATTTATTTATCAATAAAATTATTTCATTTATTTATCAATTAAATTATTTCATTTATTTATCAATTAAATTATTTCATTTATTTATCAATTAAATTATTTCATTTTATTACTTATTTATATATTTGAAGCATTTAACTATTTTTATGCAGATGCGAAAAAATGAAGATATTATTTTAACATTTCTATTCGAGTTTTCAATGTGTTTAAACGATTTGAAGTCTCACGACCTAAATAAAATGGAGTTTTGTCATGAAACGTCTTTAAAACCATCTATAAAGGGTGTGTGTAGGGACATAGTAGTCATGATAGAAACACCATTTTACGCATTTAGGATAACCGATTCCGACACTATAACTTTCTAAATATAGCACGTTTGACATAAATTTGGTCCAGCCGATGATCTAAAGTTTCATATTTAAAAAACTTTTGGTGTTTTGAGCTTTTTTTTATCGTATATTTACTTGTATGGTTCGTCTACTTAAAACAATTCCTTCGTTTATTAAGTTGGGAATTTTACTAAATTATTTGTTTAGATTATTTTTTTATTTATTAATTAATTTCATTTATTTGTTTTTTCATTTAGATTTCTTTCATTTAACTGTTTTGATGAAGACACAAAAATACGAAAATATTTAAATAGTATTTTAAAACCTCGAAATGAAATGTCATTGATTTAAACGTTTTGAAGAATCTTGAGTTGAAAAATAAAATGTGGTTTTGATGCTAAACAGTTTTAAAACCAGCTATTCTTTAAGATGATATATTCTGATACTGTAACATAGTAAAATGAAGCACGATTGTTATAAAAGGAAATTTGGCGAGGATTCGTGTAAAATCTTGAACTAAAGCAAAGCACGTACGGAGAGCGGACGTGGAACATGCGAGGAATCAGGCGTAGCAGTTTGCATATCTTCCTCTGTTAACGAGGTTTCCATTGATAAACGAACCTTATTTAGATATTAGTTATCGGTATTACTATGTCAATTTTAATTATGTTTTTTTTATGTCAATTTTAAATCTATATAAGATATGTTTGGTTGAATTGACGTCGCACTAAAGTTACAGAATAAACTACGAGCGACGGTTCGGGTTTTATCCCCAAAGAAAAATTCGGGAACACTGTTTTTGTCATTGTGAGCCGTGGTCAAATGACTTCGACAACACCTGAGCTGGCACCCCACTGGTTAATTTTTATACAAAAAATTTCAAACGTTTAAAAAAATATAAGTTTTCAACACCATTGACATTGAAGCAGCAATGCCAAGTATTTTACTTTTATTGTTGCTGAATACTTCATTTTTATCGACATGATATTACAAGGCTATTCGAAAACTACTCAAAATAATTGAATAAATCTAGATTTTGATAAAGTTTATTTTACACAGTGCACAGAGTGATATGCGGTGGCTACGCTAACAAACACAAAAATCGCGCAGCTTTTACTACGAGTAACGCCGGGCCATATTGCTAAAATACCAATAAAACAGTAATTAACGATAGAAATTTTTCCGAAAATGGATAAACAAAAGCAAAGTGTCAATCTTTATACATTTAATCTCGACATCAAATTTTGAATAGTATTCACTGTAGAATATTAATATAATTTTTTTAATGAACTCTATGTTGACCTGGTGTCGATATTATATCTTGTAAACAAATAATCGTTAGTACATTGGCTAAGAAAAAAGCAAACGATAATTTCAATATGTTAAAAGATACGGAATAAAAACCAGATCCCCAAGACAACGTCAACGTGCATAAAGTCCATTATTTATACTTAGTTAAAAAAATGGATTGACACTAAAGAAATTTTTATATGTAGAATGCAAATTCAATTGTCAAAATGCGAAATATTCGGTGAAAAATTTTGCCAGAACTCTTAAAGTTTTTCGAACTGATTATCGTTTGTATTTTATTATCGTTATCGCTAAAGCAAATATATTGAGAGGGAAAATATGTATTCCAGAACTGAAAATTAAATCATTTTTAAGTGTACCAACAAAATTAGGATACACTGTTTTTTGTATTTTTTCAATATTCTATGCTACAAAATTTCAACGGTTTCAAGGAATCTCCATGTGCATGGCATTCTGGAATCTATGAAAATAATAATAAAATATTGCACTCGCAAATGGCTATGAGCAAAATAAAAATGTAAAAAAAACAAAAAAAAACTGATTTCCAATTTAAAAAAAAATTCATTGTAATTATCACAAATTAAAAATATGTTTTTAAAGAACATAAAAGTATTAGAATATATTTATATTGTACAAATCTGTTAATAAAATAGAATATTTTTCCATCATAAAAATATTGTAGTATACTATTTTTATCAAAATTTGTATTTTTATTAAATCCGGCCATGTTTCCTACTGCGAATAAATGTTCAGAAATCGGCAAGTATACTCGCAAGAAGCCGAGTTGCTCAGGTTTTTGTAATCCGAGCAAGTAATAGTAAATCGCTAGGGTTATGGCGAGTCGCTCGGGTTAAGGCGAGTCGCTCGGTATTCGGCGAATACCGCATATGTGGCGCCGGCTTGATAGTGGAATGTATGTCTGCTTGCTTTACCATTATTGACAAAGGCTATTTAAAAGTTGAACGTATGATGCAATCTAAAGTCGAAATGTTTTACAAATAGACTTATATATACGAGCAATAAAATTTTAAAAGCTTCTGAAAGTTTACAAAGCGATAATCGTGTAAATCCTCTTCCTACTTTAACAATGCAAAACCTTATTATTTGTTGCAAAGAAACATTTGTTTTTGTAGCATCGAAATGGCTTAGAATTGTCAAAAATAAAAGAACCCGATATTTTCAGAAACTCGTCTAATATTCTCTTAATAGTTTGAAGATAAAAGGATACTTGTTTTCTTCTCCTGCTATCGACGAGAGTAGACAGTAATCTAATCTTGTAGATGTGCGTACATTAGCCGTATGTATGCCCTTAAATATTTCGAAATTAAATTACTAAAAGTAAAACGTGAACTTTTAACTTAACAAGTTATTTGTTGAAAAATCATAATTGAGAATATCGAGCCAATTTTATAAATTAGTTTCTAACATTTTCGTTTTTCACAGTTATTTTTTTGCGTTTATATCAGTAAAACTTCATCAGTGTTGGGAAGTATTATTTTTCGTTCTCTATTTTTATTTGTTTTCTCATTTGTGGAAAAGCGAGACTAGTTTGATTTTGGGAAAGTCATAGATTTCCATATGAATTGGAATTTACATACTTAACACATTCGCTGCCGTATGAGTTGTATTTAACTCACGCCTTGTATGTCCAAGAGGTTCCGTGGGTTAAATACAACTCGTATCTCAGTTTGATTAATCATTTTCCGAATGAAGAGTCTTATGATTACTTCATATACCCGATACACCCACTTAGGCTTGAGTAACTACTTTAGCCCGATCGGTAGAGCATCGGCATAGCAAGCCGAATGTCTCGGGTTCGAGTCCTGAGGACAGCCAAATGCGCTGTGCTACATTGCTGATCCAACCTGAACACATCTTTTACTACCACGTTATTCACATCAATTTGCTTATCTTAACTAGGACCTCCAGTTTCCCAGTGGTTAAAGGCGTTCAGCTGGTAATCAGAGGATTGCTGGTTCGAGCCTCTGCGATTGACTTGATAAAGAAAAGTAAAAAAGATCTTGCTATCGAAGGGTTGCCAGCTTCGCTACAAAAATTCTAGAAAGTCGTCCAGAACATCCAACAAATTATACTGGTGTGTATACGGGACTGGTGCACGATAAAACTTCAATACAACTTTCTGACGCCTATTGAGGTTGCGTTGGGTGCCAACTCAGGTGTTTCTTCGTCGTTTGACCTTGGTTCTAAAATAACGAGGTACATGTATGAATGAGTGTGTGACTGTGATAAGTGTCAATACGAGGACAGAAATAGGCAGTCGGAAACGTATCAATCAATCAGCTTATCTTAACCCACGCAATGAGCTTCACGGGTGCTTTTCATTTGATCCCCTGTCCGACTCACTGAGAAGGGGGTATTGTTGTAGTCACTTCATATACGAGACCTCCGTGGCCGAGTGGATTAAGGCGTCAGCTGGGAATCCAAGGGTCCCCGGTTCAAATCTTGCGATGGATTAGAATAAAGAATAGTAAAAAGTAGTGATATTGCGATCGGAGGGTTGCTAACTTCGCTACCAAAATACTAGAATGGCGTACAGAACATCCACAAAAAATAACGGCGTGTATACGGGACTGGTGCACGATAAATCTGATCGGGGTCCAAAGTTCCAACGTCTATTGAAGGCGTTGGGTGCCAGCTCAGGTGTTGTCCTCGTCATCTGACCATGGTTCAAAGATACAAGGCATCGTTCCCGGGCCTTTCCTTCGAGATAGGCCCCGAACCGTCGCCAATAACCCACTGTGCAGCTCTAGTGCGACGTTAATTAACCAAACCAAATCAACCACTTCATATACTTGGTATTACGAGTATATATATTAGTATAGGTGTATCACGTACAATGTCCCGGGTTCAATTCCCGGTGACAGTAAAACGCAGTGTTCTACAAGTCCAAACGGAAGAACAATGACAGTCTATCAAATGTGATTATGCAAAGAACTAAAAACAAAGTTCCATGTCTCATAGACCATGTTAGACATATACAACGAATGATTTGAATTTTTTTGGGACAAACTATCACCGTCCTTTGTGCAACTTGGTACCATGAAACTACAACCCTGTAGCTAACAAAACACGGTGATATGTCTATTACAACAATAAATGGACGCTCGTCGTGTTTCTCCTAGGAACTGCAAACTCAAATGTCATAAGGAACGCTGCTGTAGTCGTTGATATCCATCATGAAATTGCGAACACGCGATGTTGCTAAAACGATATAATTATGACCGTAGCAACCATTTCCTAATTAATTTTAAACGACTTTTGTAATCCTCGCCAATGGTCATTTCGTACATACGAGGTTCCTGGCACTAATAATTAGTGAAATATGCTCCAATTCTGATTGGATATTCCACTAATGCATTGATGTTCCAAAACACATAATTGAATTGGATGCGTGCAGACGCATTCGTGTCTGACAACTATTCTTGGTTCTATTTAGTTTTATTGAATAGTATTTGGTTGTTCACATGAATTATTTAGTGTTGCATCTATCTGTTGAGAAAGATCGTCTTTTACCTTGCATTTGTTTATGTGGAAGTTAAAAAAATGCAAACATTTCAACAAATTTTTCAAATTTTGAATGATTATTTGTGATTATTTGAACATTACAATAAATACACATACTTATTAATCCCGTATATATTGACAACAAAACCCGTCGCATCTTGAATAAGGCCACCTCATTCGCATACAATTATTAACAAACGCTATGGAGTGATGATCAAAACAGGTGAGTTCTTAGCTAGAGCAAACACTATAACCAAAATATCAAACCTATCCAAAACTTCATAAGCAAAAATTTAGATAGTCGTCTTAATTTTTTTAATACTGATGATCATATCTCAAATTTGAAATACTTTTGTTAAAAGGTTTAAAGTTTCTTACACACAATTCTTAATCAGTATGCTAAACATTTTCACAGCTGCGCATTCAAAAGTCAGAATTTCGGTTTACTTCCTTTTGCTTTGAGAATGTATTTTTAATTTTTGTTGGATACACAATGTGATTATTGAATGTGTTTTAATTCTATACATTATCCATTATGGTATTACGATATGCCGAAAAAAAATTTAAGATACCCATGTGATATTGCGTTTTAAAGTGTCATAATCATCATATATTGTAAAAAATAAAAACGTTGTTAATGTTATGATTTTTTTTGTTGTAGCTCTTTTGATCGCTTCTGGATGCTGCATCTATCCTAATGGCTGGTCTAGTAGAGAGATTCGGGACGTTTGTGGACCAGAATCGGATGCCTACAGGCTTGGTGAGTAAAATAAACTCTTCGAAATGTATTTAATATACCACGCGTTATTCTCTATGCAAAAAGTTAAATTGTTGGAAGGATGCGAGGTAATTACTCAATAAAGAAAATCAATATAAAATCATGACATTTTATTTTATAAAAATTAAATCTATTACGAAATAGTAGCACTTTTAAAGGCAGTATTTTTAAATATATATTATATGCACAATGAATAAAAGATAATCATTTACTTGCACCTTTTTAAGATACGTGATTGATTAATTAATTTGCTCTCGTAACGATCAAAACTGGTTCCATTTTCATTTGTCTTGTGATTTATTTAAAGTATACGCTAAGAAATGATGCTGTTGACAATTAAATTACTTCTACATATGGTGCACACATAATCTTA